>BLSH010280984.1:0-36646 GCA_018402905.1 Glandirana rugosa | reverse complement strand
ATTATTAGTAAAAAATAAAAAAAAAATAAAAACCCCAGAAATGAATTCTCATCATCCGTAAACGCGACCACTTTTGCGCAAACCAATCAATAAACGCCGATTGCGATTTTTTTTATCGCAAATATGAGGAAGAATATAAATCGGCCAAAAACGGTGAAAAAAAATGTTTTTTTATATTTTTTTTTTGGATTTGTATTTTAGCAAAAAGTAAGAAATTTGTGTTTTTTTGCAAAATTGTCGCTCTTCTTTTGTTTATAGCGGCGATCAGAAATGACGCAGAGGGGATCAAATACCACCAAAAGAAAGCTCTATTTGTGGGAAAAAAAGGACGCAAATTTCGTTTGGGTACAACGTCGCACGACCGCGCAATTGTCAGTTAAAGCGACGCAGTGCCGAATCGCAAAAAGGGCTCCGGTCCTAAAGCTGGAAATCCTTCCGGTCCTTAAGTGGTTAAAGCAATTTGTTTTTAGGAGGGTACCAGTGTAGGATCTTGCATTTGGACAGTGCCAAATGCTCCCCTAGAGTAATCCAGGTCATGGTACAAAGAAGCATGAAGGCTATTCCTTTGATAAATACCTTGTCCAAAGTGACTGCCAGGGAATTGTTTCACATGTTTACATGGATTGGTTTTCCCAAATAAGTCCTCATGAACAAAGATACACCCTGTATGAAAATCATGGCAGACATGTGCAAACTATTTCAGATTAAGCCGTTTCTTATCCGGCTGACACCACTAAGCCACCACCTTGCAAATAGAAGCAGCAGCATTGTCAGCCTGCCATATGTACTCTTCAGTTGGTCTTAGGGCTACCTATCAGGTCTGTGCATGCTCCTGCAGATTCAGAAGTACAGAGCTTTGATGAAAAATTAGGAATATTTATCTACTTCCTAAAATATTATGTAATGTCATTTTATAACCTTATTTTGTGTGATATGAAAAGTTCTTGACTGTCTAGCTTTTGATGTAGCTACCATAGATGGAATGAATTTGTTGGCAAAATATTTTGCCACATCAAGTAAATAGTGTAAAAGTGGAGACCTTTTGAAACTCTGATTTGACAAAAATATTACCTGAAAGAATTTCAACTTTTTGTCAGTTCCTTGCTTTTTTCACAATTTGAAAAGGTACTGTGGTGCATAGTGTATTGAGAGCTACCATACATAAAAATGTATAAATGCATGTTCTCAAAAGATTACCCAAAGGGTATTTTGGTGAAAAGTTACCCCATGAAAAACACTAATTGTATTATTGGGCTATAAAACAAGCTTGGAGGAAACTGTTCTTGTTTTTAGCACCTTCATCATAACATCAAAGCAGCTCAAATGATGCATCTTACTGTAATACATGTCTACTGATATCATGCTAAGATGGATGGAACTGCAAAAACAACAGATGGGTGATGAATTTCTATGTGTAAATGAATTGGAAGCCTTAGGAGATAACAATCCATTAAAAAGACCTATCTTTATGGTACTGAAAATTAAGACCACTCAACCATCTAACACTCCTCTGCTTTCACCACAGGGGTTTTAGATGTCACCTCAGTATTGCTTAATACTGCTTGTAATAAAATATTTTAACTTACTATGGTTCTTTTATGTTAATCTTTATACTCTTGTTACCTTCTCCTTAATTTGTGTCATTGGTTGCTTTACAATTTTTTTTGTATGGTGATTACAGTGAAGCATTAGCAAGGGAGGTGCAAAAATATATATGTCGATTTTCTTTACTTTTATGTCACATTATGGAACATTTTATATACAATTCTATGTTCATAATACAAGTAGAGTTTAA
Organism: Glandirana rugosa; assembly: GCA_018402905.1. NCBI lineage: Eukaryota > Metazoa > Chordata > Amphibia > Anura > Ranidae > Glandirana > Glandirana rugosa. Next base: position 34,851 of record BLSH010280984.1, on the reverse strand, counting down.
CTTAAGATATACATTTTTTTTAATTATAAAAGGAAGCATTTAATTAAAGAAATATGGGAGGATAAACTTGCCAACCTCCAGAAATTCTAAGATGTGTGTTTCTTATGCTGGTTCTCTGACATCAACACTTTGCGACCAAGCATTCGTACGCTAATCAGAAGCTGTGACCTTGCAAAGACAAGAAGGCTGAAGCCAGAACTCAAGAACAGAAATCTAAAGCCCAGACAAAGGACTAACTTGACACAAAGGCTACACAGGTACTAGCAATAGAGAATTGCTATATTTGTTATTGGAATAACTGTAGGTTCACTGATATCAACCCTTTCAGTTACACTAGAATGCTCAGGGACTGCACAGTTAACTTATTCTCTGCTTGTTATCCATGTATGTGCCTGACAGTTTGGGATTAGAAATTGGCATAGCCTTGCCTAGGTACAAATGTGGATAAAATAACTAACCTGAAACATTAGCACGTGGTTGTGAACATAGGTGTGCACAGCCTGTTGCATTAGGGTGTGCACCCTAAAGCTCAAACACACTCCTCCATGATGACATTACAGAGCTGGTGGATGTTAGAGACCTTGCGCTCCTCCACCTTCCATTTGAGGATGCCCTACAGATGCTCAATAGGGTTTAGATCTGGAGACATGCTTGGCCAGTCCATCACCTTTACCCTCAGCTTCTTTAGCAAGACAGTGATCATCTTGGAGGTGTGTTTGGGGTCATAATCATGTTGGAATGCTGCCCTGCAGCCCAGTCTCCAAAGGGAGGGGTCATGCTCTGCTTCAGTATGTCATAGTACATGATGGCATTCATGGTTCCCTCAATGAACTGTAGCTCCCCAGTTCCGGCAGCACTCATGCAGCCCCAGACCATGACACTCCCACCACCATGCTTGACTGTAGGCAAGGCACACTTGTCTTTGTACTCCTTACCAGGTTGCCGCCACACACACTTGACTTCATCTGAACCAGATAAGTTTATCTTGGCCTCATCAGACCACAGGACATGTTTCCAGTAATCCATGCACTTAGTCTGCTTGTCTTCAGCAAATGGCTTGCTGGCTTTCTTGTGCATCATTTTTAGAAGAAGCTTCCTTCTGGGACAATGGCCATTCAGACCAATTTGATGCAGTGTGCAGCATATGGTCTGAGCACTGACATGCTGACCCCCCCACCCCTTCAACCTCTGCAGCAATGGTGGCAGCACTCATAAGCCTATTTTGAAAAAAAGACAATATCTGGATATGACGCTGAGCACGTGCACTCAACCCCTTTGGCCGACCATAGCGAGGCCTGTTCTGAGAGGAACCTGTCCTCTTAAACCACTGTATGGTCTTGGCCACCATGCTGCAGCTTAGTTTCAGGGTCTTGCCAGTCTTCTTATAGCCTAGGCCATCTTTATGTAGAGCAACAATTCTTTTTTCAGATCCTCAGAGAGTTCTCTGCGATGAGGTGCCATGTTGAGCTTCCAGTGACCAGTATGCAAGAGTGAGAGTGATAACTCCAAATTTAACACACCTGCTCCCCATTCACACCCGAGACCTTGTAGCACTACTGAGTCACATGACACCAGGGAGGGAAAATGGCTAATGGGGCCCAATTTGGACATTTCCACTGAGGGGTGTACTCACTTTTGTTGCCAGCGGTTTAGAAATGAATGGCTGTGTGTTGAGTTATTTTGAGGGGACAGCAAATTTACACTGTCATACAAGCTGTACACCCACTACTTTACATTGTAGCAACGTGTCATTTCTTCATTGTCACATAAAAAGATATAATACATTTTTTACAAAAATGTGAGGGGTGTACTCACTTTTGTGAGATACTATATATATATATTGTAATGTTGGGGGTTGTTTAGCTCAAGTGTAGCACCTGTTAGTGAGTACAGTCCACACCAAAATGTTCCTTTTCAGGGCTTGTTGGCCCACTTTTAATAAAGAAAGTTTAGAAAAACAAAACAGCACAGTTTCCCTCGCAGGGGGTTTTCACCATCAGCATCCAATAATGGTATATTCAGCCTACACTTGCAACATAGTAAATAAAAATACCAAGCCACCTGGCTCTCTATAGCAGCAGGACCACTGCTCCGGCTCCCACACGGAGCACTCCTGACTCTTGTCAGCAACCTCAGGCTTGGGTCTCTGACTTTCAGTGCAGACCTGCACTCTCAGGCTTCTTCAATGCACACATACACATTCTGGCAGGCTTCTCCCTTGCAAGCCTGGACTCCTCGGGAGGGTGGAGCCCAGAACCATGGTCAGGTATCTACAAATAGCCCAGCACACACATGACCAGTCAGTGTGCAGGACTGGGGATTTCATCCCACCCGGATCAGATCCCAAAATCAATTTTCCTAAACGAAGAGGAAACTGAAAAATCAGTTTCCTCCCAAATATGCAAACTTCCTGGAGCCCCTCAACCCGCCTGGTTGAGAATCCTATGTCTTTTCCCTGGTGAGGTACCACACTACCACATATCCCCCCCCCTTGTTTTGACCCAGAGGGCAGAACACACACGTACAACCTGCTCACTTTGGCATGACTATGCAAGCTACCAACCACATGGGCCAAATCCTGTCCCATCAGGTGACTTTTTCTATGTCCCCTTGCTACATCTACTCTGGCTCTATAAAGACACTCTCATGGCTTTTTGCGTGTGCTCTTCCAAAAGCACTTTCTTCCTACTTTCCTTGAGACTACACTAGTCCTTTTACCATTAAGGGGTTTACCAATCTTGGTACCTTTTTTCACATGAGGTTGACTTCTGAGCTTTAAGGGTTTGATACCATTAAAGTTACGAAGTGCTCCCTCAATTTCCACTAGACCACCCCTTTTCCCATTTTTTAATCTTGAAAGAGCCAGTTTTTTAAGCATTTGTTTATTAATAGGTTGGGGCTCTATTATTGGGGGATCAACCTCCTTTAGTGCCACTTTGCTTAGCTTTGGGCTATTTCCCTCAGACCATTGTTTACCAAGAGCCTTTTCAGACCTTAGAAAATCTTCTCCAGAATTACCCTCCTGAACCTGTAGGGGGCCTAATTCTGCTGCACCTTTTACCTCTTCTGTGTCTGTCATATCATTCATCTCCACACATTTTTTAAGATTAGCAGCAACCGCGTCACCTTGACCAACTGGTCTGCCATTATTTTTGTTGTCACCCATGGTAACCAACCCATCAAATATTGCCAGTGTACTGCATTTTTCAGCATTGTCAGAGATATAAATGCATTTGTCATAATCGATTTCACAAGTGTTCAGCAGGCCAGTGTCTGGAGAGTAACTGCATGCCGCGGAGTGGTTGTCTTCTACGGCCGTTTCACTATACACCAACTCTACTGGCATGAGATCCTCTGCCAGCAACTGTCCTGACCCCTGACCATCATTGCATAAATTAATATTTGGACCTGTGACTACAATCACTTCATTTATTCCTGTGCCATCTGGGGTTTGCACCAACATTAGCTCATTTGGCACAGCATCATCCATTTCCACATTTTTGTGGTTCATGGACTTGATCCCTTCTATGTATTCACAGTTACTTGGCGTTTTCATCTCGTGAGTGACCTCAGCAGCAACAAGTGCACCCTTGCATATAAGTTGCTCTGCAGGTCTTTCATCTGGCACTGTAGAAATCATGTCCGCTCCACTTTTACCAACAGAGGCCTTTTCCAATAAAGCCAACAGGTTTTTGGCCCACCTGTCCCAGTCTGTTATCTCTGCGTCCCCATCAGAGGTACCATGCAGTGCCACTCCAACTGCACAAGGAGACCCAGAGGGACAGAGTGGCCCAACAACAGACACATTGCACATGTCACTTTGGTTCAAACCAGACTGTGCCAATACATTAACCATAGCAGGCTGCAATACCACACTCTCACCACCTTGCTCTGGCGGAGCTTCATTAAACGCATGAACACCTTCATACCCATCATTGTCAGACTGCATTAACCCATTTTTATCATGAGTATTTTCAAACATTTCAGTTTTAGCATTTAACATCTTGTTATCACTGGGTTCAAGTACCCTCTTATGCATTTGAGCGGCACCATAGTTGTCCCGGCCAACCTCCGGCTCCAAAACGCAGAGCTCCCTGGGGGTTTCTAGGGACACCTCTGTGGCCTTAGTCACAGTTGCTAGGGGAGATAGCACATTTTTAATCATATTGATAGCTATGCTTTCATCTCTAGTGAACTGCACTAGCCCATTAGCAACTGGACCATCAACTTTAGCCAACACAATATTAGCAGTTTTGAACATCCCATTGTCACATTCAAGGTTAACACTTGCCTCCCCACTGGGCACTGCAGCAAGGAAAGTCCTTTTCCACATACACAGTGGATCTCCCATTTGGGGTCATTTCCACTGCAGTGTGCACAGTCACATTGTCAGTCTCCTCCATGCATTTAATAGCAACAGTCTTACCCATCACTGTAAGAGGGGTTGCCATGTTAACTTGAGTGCGTTGTCTAATCTTTGTCTCACTTCCACTGGCCAACTCTCCCTGCCATTTCTGACTCCTTAGCACCTCCTGTGGGCACAACAGGTGCTTCCTCACTGTTGCCAGAGGTGACTGCAAACACTTTTGAACAGGCAACTGGGCTTGCAGACAAAGACTTCTGCCCAGTGGTAATATCTGCAGCCATATTCCACAACCTGGGACAAGAAAAGATCCCATGCCCCAGTTGATCACATTCCAGACATGGTAGATTTCTGCACATATCTTTAGTGGGATGCTGCTTCACATCTCCACTGTAGCTCCTCCTTCCAGTTGACACATAATCTCTCATTGCTCAGGGAGATGGCACTCTCCCAGCTGTACTTTGCTGATGCTCCCAAACACAATGACTTTGCTCTCCTTGAAGCAATGTTGCTTTTAATATGCCACAATCCTCTGCAGGCAATACTTTTCTCACTTGGTGCGCAGACTTGACATCACCGCTGTTGCTATGGGTAACTGCATTCCCCTCCAACTTCCAGTCAGCCTATCGGCCACTGCTGCTACTCAAATCAGGCTTCTTAAACACTGTTGCAGATCTTTGTCTAGCCATGTCACTTTGTACTGGAAGCTGTGACAAAGGGCACTTGGAGACAGCGTGTCCCCATTCACTGCACCGCAAACAGCGTTCTGGCCTCAGAGCCTTAAATAGGGCCTCCACCACTGCATCCTCTTTCACACTTGGGACTTTTCACCTTGATAGCAGGCTTACTTGCACCAGCGTTGCCAGGGGCAACAGCATGCACTTCCCTTTTAACTGGAGTTGGTGCAGCAAAAAAACAGTCTGCAATATTCTCCGGCAGGCTCAAACCCTTGCTTCATCCTTGCAGTCACTCCGCAACACTTTTGTGCAGTCCAGCAACAAAATGGAGCACAGTCACTTTAAAGCAAGTTCCTTTAAACTTTATACAGGTTCTCCTCGACTGCACACACAGATTGTGATGTCTCATGCACACAAACACAGTTCATGAAACAGATGAAATTACTTTTTGTAGGGATGTTCAGTTCTGCCCACATCCTCCACCACTTGTAATGTTGGGGGTTGTTTAGCTCAAGTGTAGCACCTGTTAGTGAGTACAGTCCACACCAAAATGTTCTTTTTCAGGGCTTGTTGGCCCACTTTTAATAAAGAAAGTTTAAAAAACAAAACAGCATGGTTTCCCTCGCAGGGGGTTTTCACCATCAGCATCCAATAAGGGTATATTCAGCCTCCTGGCTTACACATGCAACATAGCAAATAAAAATAGCAAGCCACCTGGCTCTCTTTAGCAGCAGGACCACTGCTCCGGCTCCCACACGGAGCACTCCTGACTCCTGTCAGCAACCTCAGGCTTGGGTCTCTGGCTTTCAGTGCAGACCTGCACTCTCAGGCTTCTCCAGTGCACACATACACACCCTAGCTGGCTTCTCCCTTGCAAGCCTGGACATCCTCGGGAGGGTGGAGCAGAACCATGGTCAGGTGTCTACAAATAGCCCAGCACACACCTGACCAGTCAGTGTGCTGGTGCATCACAAAATCCGGACCCAGGACTGGGGATTTCATCCCACCCGGATCAGGTCCCAAAACCAATTTTCCTAAATAAAGAGGAAACTGAAAAACCAGTTTCCTCCCAAATATGCAAACTTCCTGGAGCCCCTCAACCTGCTTGGTTGAGAATCCTGTGTCCTTTCCCTGGTGAGGTACCACACTACCACAATATATATATATATATATATATATATATATATAATATTTACATACATACATACATACACACTCTAATGGCAGAGCCGGTGCAGTGAAAGAGAAGAATGGTAGCACTGAAAGCGGAGTTCCACTCGTTTTTTTTTGTTTATTAAAAGTCAGCAGCTACAAAAAGTGTAGCTGCTGACTTTTAATAAACAGTGACTTACCTGTCTCCCGGTCCAGCGATGGCTGCGCCCGAAGCCTCACTCGTCTCCCCCCTCCTCCCGACGGCCTCGCCATTCCTAGTGTGGGCACCCGGCCCGGCTTCACGGCCAGGCACCCACTGCGCATGCGCAAGTTGTGATGCGCATTTCTAGTGGCTAGACAATCTTCTGGGACCTGTGACGTGTTCCAGAAGATTGCCAGGAGGCAGGGGCCACCTAGGAGGAGAGAAGGAGTTGCCTAGGCGGCCCAGTGGCGGAAGGTGGAAGAGCGACAGGAAGTCCCTCTGAAACCTGGGGATACACTCCCCCCCAAAAATATGACATGCCAAATGTGGCATGTAAGGTCGTGAGGAGTGCTTAAAGCGGAAGTTCCATTTTTGGGTGGAAATCCGCTTTAATTAATGGCAGAACTGGTCAGAAGGAGATATTTCCCGTCACCAATGCTAATGCGCACAGGGTGATTAGGGTGTGCTCAGGCATATCCAGCACATCCCCTGCACATGCCTATGGTTGTAAATTAGCTTCTCTTGTGAGAGGCAGATGGCAAAAATGAAGAACAGGTATCACATTCTTTTGAAGGAAGTAGGTATCATGCTTAATGACAATTGAAACAGAGCTAAGCTCAAGGGTGGAACATACTCTTTTAACTATTAATAGAATGACTTTTAATCAGCACTAGGACCTAAACTGGTAAACTTTATGGTCCCTACATAACACTAGTGGGGGCCTCTGATGACAGCTCCAAGTTTTAAGGTGCATTGTAGCAGCTGTTTTGGTCACCAACTGCAAGCTAGAACCAAAGTCTATGAACCCATGGGTAGCCGTAGCTGAACACAGCCTCATCACCCAAGCACTCAGTGTTGTCATCTGTTGTTTTACAGGTTCTAGTTGCCAGAGTTCCCACAACCACCACAATTATAGGGTGTAATGTACAACATAAGTACATGCATTACTTTACATCCTCTCAATTAGCATCAGCATTGCAAGCTTGCCATGCAAGTTCCTTCAGTTAGCCATCGGGCTGCCTATTTGAGAGACCTGATAGGCAGCCCAATGGTCAACTAATGGAGTGTACACTGCATCCAATGCTATTGTTAATTGTAAGGCGTTGGCTTAGCAATGCCAGCCTGCAACAAAAAGTGCTGTTATTGATATGATCGCCACTTAAGAATCTGTGCAATCATTTTACAAAAAACAAAGTTTATATAGGGCAACATAATACCAATCATGTTGAAAAATAGGTTTTGGGTTTACATACACATTAAGAATGGTAAAAGGCTAGGGCCAGGTAACTATAAATCAATAAGCTTGACTTCTATCCTCTAATAAATTTCTTAAAAGTATTCAGAGGGAAGAAATATATAAAAGAAAATCTAATAACAGAGAATCGGCATGAGTTCATGAAAGATAAGTCGCATCTAAGTTGCTAATTTTACAAGGAGGTATGTTTAAATATAGATGCTAGAAAGCTTTGAGCTGATATTTTTGGAATTTACTAAAATATCTGATTCTGTTTCTCATAATAGCCTGGCAGAGAAAAAGAAATAGGGGAGAATGTTTTTTACATGGGTAGCAACTGGTTAAAATACAAGACATAGGATAGCTGTAAAAGCAACATATTCAAAATGCGCATTAGCATAGATTTGTTATAGGGTTTGTCTGGGTCCAGTTCTTTTTAACCCTATTCATAAATTATCTGGTGGACAAAATAGAAACTAAAGTATCCATTTTTTTTCTGATTACACAAAACTATATAGAAAGTATGTAGGTGTGGCATATTACAGAAGGATCTTAACAAAAAAAAAAAAAACACAGGCTGTTAATATGACACAATCACTTGATGTAGAGTGAAGGGGAGCCTGGGTCACACTTTGTGACAGTGCACAGCTTTGCTACTCTGACTAGCAGACATCAATGGTTATCACTATGCCTGTACGTTGTATCATGACCCCAGGCCATAAAGAAGAAATCATTAAACACTATAACAACTATGAGGGAAAATGGGAGGCTGTTAAAGGCTTAGGACACAGGTATTTGATATGAGACCCTAGGGGCTCCAACAAAGCCACTAAATACAGAGGTAGGCTAGCAGGTAGTAGGGAAAATTCAGATAAAATACTCACTTAATTGTGGGTAAAGATTTAACAAAAAATGGGAGACACAGAACCTGGGTCTGAATCCAACTATATCCTTACAGTTACCAGTCTGTATTTTTCAGAAAGTACTCATTTGAGTTCTGATGCAACATTTGCCTAACAGTAACTTTATATTTCAATGTTTTATTAGAATTTTCTGAAGTTTACAATACATGGCAATAATATAATTGCAAGTAGTTGTCAAGTTAACAATTCCATGCAAGGCATCAGGTGCAAATAACAATTTTACAGGTATTGAGTGCATAAGTAGCTGGTTCAGACTATCGGTTGTTGCTGTCTATTGGATGAAGCTGTGAGTGGGTCATGGGTTTCTGTTTTCAGCCCGTTACTACTAAAGAAAAATTGAAACATCCTGTAGTGGGCATTTTCGTTAGCGGTGGAGAACAGGATTCATGAGAGATTTATTATCATAGTAGGCTAAATTCACAATCAAAAATGTCATACCTGAGCTTATTTTCAAAGTGAATGTATAACGTCAAACAATAAATGCATAACATCAAACAGTAATCTGTTGCAGCAGGGACATTTCTGCGTAGAGGGTATTGAGTGAGTTGAGATGAACTCCAGTATATTCTGGATCTGGGCCATCCCTATGGGACACCCCACTTGGGATCACATTTGTGTCCCGGAATGTTGGCCCCCCAGTGATGCTACCATTCGTTGATCCATATAAATTATATTATCGACACCTTATCTACATATTGACGTAGTCATGTGTTTATCCAGCAGTGCCACGGATGCCAAAATTTGAAAGTCTTGCCCAGTTTGCCTTGGCTAGATGCATGCATTAGCTGATAACTGTAGTGGGTATTTATTAGGTCTATCGTGTCTACTATCTTTGGAATTTGGGTGGTTTTCCACATTCTTGTGATACTCAACCTGGCAGCTAGTAGTACGTGTGTTACTACATGTCTATACTGGTAGTGGATGTTTTCTATTTTTAGGTTCAGGAGACCCATTTCTTTTGAGACCTCTTGTGGGGTGCCTGTTATTTCATGTATCATTTGGAATATTTCCTTCCAGAATTTGTGTAAGGATGTGCATTTCCACAATATATGTGCGATATCTCCTATCGCCATGTTACATCTCCAACATGTGTTGTTGTTGTCAAACGAGGCTAGTTTCACTGGTGTGAGGTACCATCTAAGGGATATTTTGTAGGTGAGTTCCCAAAGTGTCGAGCATTGGGTTGCTTTGAATATTGACCTCAATGCTGTGTGCCATTGTGTTTCTGTGAAGCTACTTCCTAGGTCCTGTTCCCATCGTAGTTAGGCCTTATTTTTAGAGAATTCTTGTTTTTGGTACATGCTATTGTATAGCACAGATATACCTTTGTCTTTGTTTAATGGGATATTGAAAAATGCCCACATTTTTGGGGGCATTGAATAAAGGCTGGGTTCTACTGCTTTGAGGCAGTTGTGCACTCTATGGTATGTAAATATTTCTGTGTGTGGGAGTTTATGATCTATTCGTAGGCTCTTGAATGGTTTTATTTGTTTGCTGTTCCTGAGGTCAGCAATACGCGTCATACCCATAGACCTCCAGTGTTTAACACTCAAGTCAGTAGTTACCTGTTCGAGAATCCCTATTGGGAACAAGGGTTCAATGTTCCCCGAGTGAAGTTTTAATTTCCCTATCATTTTCCTCCATGCATATGCTGTAGCTTTAATGGTTGGTGGGGTTGCTGTTGGGGTTTTTACTCCTAGTGGCGTGCTTAATAGCCAATCTCTCAAGTGTGATTGGGGTATGTATGATGCTTCCAGTTTGTTCCATATTTTGGTGGGTTGGGTTAGAAACCAATCTGGGATTGGTGCTAGTGTGGCTGCAATGTAATAATACTCAAATTTTATTGAACTTGTTCCTCCTGCATGTTTATGTTTAATTAGTGTTTGTGCGCATCTCAGTTTTTTTCCCTTCCAAATGCAATGGTTGAGGATAGTCTGGAGTGATTTAAAGTATGAGTTGGGTAATTGTATTGGAATAGTTCTAAAAAGGTACAATATCTGTGGTAGGTGTAACATCTTAAAAGCCGCTAACCTGCCACTCCATGACAGTTCATGTCTGGTCAAAGTTTTAGAATCAGATATGAGCTTTTCTATGGCTGGCACAAAGTTGATAGCATATAATTTTTTTACCGATTTGGGTAGTTGTATTCCCAAATATTTAATACTGTCTTTAGCCCAGATAAATTGGTATTGAGCTTGCAAGAGATTTGGTTACATTGGCTTTATAGTAAGATACCTTGCTGAAAAGGTCTAGGGTCTTTCACACTTCCACCAGGGTTTGACATCATTAAGATCACATCATCTGCAAATAGACTGATTTTGTGGGTCGTTTTGGCTATGTCAATTCCTGAGATTAACAGGTTTTTCCTGATTAATTCTGCCAGGGGTTCTAGAGACAAGTTAAAGATTAGCGCAGATAGGGGGCAACCCTATCTAGTACCGTTCGTTATGTGGAATGGTTTGGAGGGCATTCCTGTTGAGAATACTTGGGCTGAGGGGTTAGTGTAAAGTGCTGTTATTGCTGATAATATGTGACCCGAAAATCCGAACTTATGAAGAACTTGTCGTAAGTATGTCCAATGGACTCTGTCGAATGCCTTCTCTGTGTCCAGTGAAAGGAACAGAGAAGGCGTCCCGCTAAGGTCTGTGTGGTGGATCACGTTAATCAATCTCCTGGTGGCGTCAGCCGCTTGTCAGCCTTTAGTGAAGCCAGCTTGATCGGAGTGTATCAGGAAGGGCATTATGTTGTTTATTCTGGTAGCTAGGGTCTTGGCGTAAATTTTAAGGTCCAGTTTCAATAAAGAGATTGGGTGGAAGTATTGTGTCTTATTTGACTCCTTTCCTGGTTTCGGTAGTGTGATTATGAGGGCTTGTATGTTCTCTGTTGGAAATTTTGAAGAGGAGGCAGCGTCATTGTACATTGCGGTCATACATTTTAATAGGTGTGGATAAAATTGTTTGTAGTATTCTCCAGTCAGGCCGTCAGGACCTGGGGCTTTGTTGGATGAGAGCGATTTTATGGTGTCATGGATTTCATGTTCTGTGAAGGGTGCATTTAGGATGTCAAGTTGTTCGCTAATAAGTTTGGGAAGCTTGACCAGATCTAGGAATCTGTTTATGTCATCTAGAGATGGTTGTGTGGTTGTGGGATCTCGATTTAGATTGTAAAGGTTGCCGTAATATGTACTGAAGGCGTTGGCGATGTCTTGAGGGTTTGAGAGTCTATTTTTGGTATGTGGGTGATGTATATATTCTATGTTCGATTTGAGTCTATGTCCTTTCAGTCGGTTGGCTAGTGTTCTCCCTGCCTTGTGAGGAGTAGAAGGATGCTTTAAGCCTCCTTTGTATTTTCTCGAAGGAATGAAGTAATACTTTTCTCAGTTCTAGTCTTAGATTTAAAAGTTGTGCAGTGTGTTGGGATGTGGTATGCTGTTTGTTTTGCGCCTCAAGTTTGTCTATTTGGTCAGTAAGATCTTTTAGATGCTGCGTCCTCTTTTTTTTTGCATCTAGAGGCCAATTGTATCAGCACCCCTCGTACTGAAGCTTTATTGGCGTTCCACACCATGGCCACACCCGCCACTGAGCCTATGTTGGCATTGAAAAAGACTTTTAGATGGTTTTCTATATCTGGAGCAAATTCTGAATTTTGTAGGATGTAGTTGTTGGCTCTCCAGATAGGGTTTCTACAATGTTGTCATGTGCCCCTTATCGTGATAGAAATTGGGGCGTGGTCTGACCAGGTCATGGTGGGGATCGCCGATGCTAAGATATTCTGTAAGAGCCATTTATCAGCAAGAAACATAAGTAAGTAAGTAAAAAAGTATGTGTGGCCTGGCGACCCACATTGGCAGGCCTCCACCCCTAATAAAATTTAGGAAGAGCAAACAAGCAAAACATGGGGCTTTGAGTGAGGCATGTAAATATAACTAATAGTATACAATCTGTGTGCATGATTTTCCATATATGATGTTTATTGATACCATAATAATATAATAATGATATATCCCAATCATGGTCCATGTCAAGTATAACAAAGCCATCATAAGATTAAATATAATCAATTAAAATGCATGTTTACAACGGCGGTTCCCCGTTCTGAGGCTCCTAAAAGAGATCAGCGGGTCTCGGGCGGACATCAAGTCCGCCCGACCCACGGGCACGCTCACGCAATGAGCGTGCACAGGGGACGACGTCCATGGACGTTGTCCGGGCATTTCAAATCCGCGCTGGAGCCATACTTCGGCAATAGCGCGGATCTGTAGTGGTTAAGGGGGATCCCCTTCTCTTGGCGGCACTAGTGGAGTCTAGGTGTATTGGTTGCGCAATGCGCATCATTTTGTGAAGGAATTTGTTTTGTTGGGTATATGGTGCATAGAGGTTAATGAGGGTGTACTGCTCTCTGTTGATGGTGCACACCAGGATGAGAAAGTGTCCTCTAGGGTCTGCGACCTTTTGTTTTAGAGAGAAGGTTACAGTATTTTTTATTGCGATTAGTACCCCTCTTTTCTTTTCAGAGCATGATGCTGTGTAGATGTGAGGAAAGTTCTTGTTGAAACATTTAGGTGGTGATGAGATCATAAAATGGGTCTCTTGGACGCAGAGGATATCACTGTGTTTTTCCTGTGCCGTGTCTTTTTGCTGGGTGGTTGAGACCGTGGGCATTAATTGATAGTATGTTCAGTGGCATAGTGTGCATGGTTTCGAGGAGATTAGGTAGAGTAACACTTACAGCTCGATGATTTTTTGGCTTGTGGAGGGTCCGATAGTGTTTGGATCTGTAGTTGGTGCAAGGCTCTCTTAATGTCGCCGCTGGTAAAAGAAAAACAGTTATTGAAATAAAAAAAAAAAAACATATGCGTCTTTATTGGTGACATAACACGATGTATATGACTGCTGGGTACAGTGTCACCGCTGGGGGTAAGCAGTTTTTGAGCGGTTGTTTGCGGTAAAAGGTTGCCGCAGGTTGGGGAAGAGTAAACTTAGGTGATTTGTGCCCTTCTTTGATATCTTTAGATGGTTCATGAGGTTCTTCTTGCTCTAGTGCGTTGTGTTTTAGGGGTTCCAGATGGAGGTTGGTGCTGGGGAGAGTCCAGCGGGGGATCTGGCAGTATCTCCCATCTGTGTAGGAGTTGAAGACCTTCATTGAGATTGTCAACTTTGTAGGTGGTGTCTTCCTTCGTAATTAACAGGGTTGCTGGGTATTTCCACTTGAAATGTATTTTATGGTTGTGTAAACCCTTTGTGATGGGATTCAGGTCCCTGCAGAGTTGAAGTGTATATTTATAGAGGTCTGAGTATACTTGGACGTTCTCATATGGGTGAGGTAGGTTGGGCGTCTTCCTCACTCCAACTATGTATTTTTCCTTTGTTTGAAAAAAGTGGATTCTCATCAACACGTCCCTGGGGACCGAGGCTGCGAGGTGTGACGGTTTCGCAATCCTGTGTATGCGGTCAATTATAATGTCCCTCAGGGAGACTTCGGGGAGTATTATGCGCATTAGCTCTTTAGCGTATCTTTGTAGGTCTTGTGGTTGTATAGTTTCTGGTACCCCACGTAATTTGACATTATTACGACGTGATCTGTCCTCTAAGTCCACTATTTTTGCTCTCATTCACGTTTGTTCTTCTTTTACGTCGTTTACAGTGTTTATTATAGCATTGACAGTTGAAACGCACGCTTCAACCCCATTTTCCACGCAAGATACTCTGTTGTTGATGTGGCTGATTTCAGTCAAGCCTTTCGTAAATAAGGAAGATGGATCTGTCATCAGGGAAGTTTGAAGGGATATGAGCATGTCCTTGAGTGTGGTATCTAGGACTGGTTGTCCCGTGGTTGGAAAAGCTGCCATTGAGGAGTTCAGTGCAGTATTGGCGCCTAGTGTATTGAGTGCAAGAACCGCTGTTTGTGTTGGTAGTAATGCTGCATCTATGTGCATTCTCACTTTGGCTGGGCTCCTTGTTATATGATTATCTCCTGTGAGGTGTGTATGAGAGGGCGGAAGTGCTGTTGGTGGCATATTTTCGATAGACTCATCCGGAAGGTCTGTATAAGCTTTGCTGGATTGTCTCCCTGGCTGCTCATCCCTGGTTTGGGGAGCCGGTTTGAAGAACAGTGAAGTCAATTTTTGGGTTTTATATTCCCCTACTCTCTTTCTGGACATGTTTGTAACGTGTTTTGGAAAATGGATGGTGTATTATGAGCTTTAGTCGCTCCGGTGCTTCCCCTTGCTGCAGGCTGTGTATCCTAGGCTGTCATCCCTGCAGGCTTCTGGATTACTATTATATGGATCCTAATATGGCCGCTGCAATAGGCCTAGTAGGCATCAACTCGATTCCAGGGTGCTCTGTGGGCTTTTGTGGGGAGCAATTCCCTATTGATTATACTCCAGCCGGTTGTGACTGTCTAATTTGTGGGGCCTGCAGGTGTTGTGGCCTTTGGCTGGTTATCAGTCTGGGTGTTCTGGGCAGTTAGGGAGTCCCAATATGGCCACCCATTCAGGCCTTAGTAGGTCGTAAGAAAGCCTTGGGATCGCGTTGTGGTCCTGGCCGGCTCTCGATTACTGGACCTGGTAAGCTATGTGTGGCTCTCTCCCACGTAGGGTCCCTGTGTGGGTGTACCACTCGAGTGGAAAGTAGGCTGGGTGTGTTGCAGCGATGGGAGTCTCAAGATGGCCGCCGGGCTTTAGTAGGCCTGTGTGAGGCCTCGGCCTCGCGTTACCGCCGTACGGGCTTGGAGCCTTCCGGTGGTCCCCGCGGTTGGTGAGTATGGAGCTAGGTCCGCGGATGGGCTCTGTAGGGTCCTGGTTCGGGTTCCCCCTAGGTGGATGGGTGCCCAGAAGTGTGGAGGCAGGTACAGGAGTGGCACCGGGGGCTGTCGCGGCCTGGACGTGGAGCGATCTTAGCTCCAGTCCTGGTGATACGCTGCTCTGGTGATGGTCTGCAGGTCAGGGGACAGCTTAGGGGTGGCGGTGTGTCTCACCCGTTTGTCCAAGGGCAGGATTTGGTCGGATCTCTGTTCTTGTGTTACGGAGCTCTCCTCAGGTACGTCCGCCAAACTTCGCGTCAAGCCAAGCCCCCCCAACAGTAACTTTAAAGATACATTCAGATTTTCACATCTGCTGTTATCTATGCTACTACTGAATTTCAAATGCAAACCTAAGTCCTCCCACTAGTGACTATAGAAAATGGGAGAGTAATCAGCACCCTTCCTGAACAACTGCAGAGATTAAATGACTAATAGGATAATCCTCACTGGGATTGTATTGATTTCAACCAGTCTGAGTAGACTTGTACTGAAAAAAATGATATTGGTTGATTAATTACATTAAACTGATCACTTTTACATAAATATAAAAAAAAACCCATAATTTAGAATTCCATTAAAATTAAAGTAAGGTGGAATAGAATATGGAATATGATAGCAATGCCCCTGACAAATCTATACCTACCTAATAAATCCTATAATTTTTGAAGAACCATACAAATGGCCATATCACCAATCAAGAGAGTGGGCAAGGTGACTTCCCCCTATCTATCTTCCATTTGTTTTTGGAGAAGAACTGTTATAGAGGTTTGTGCAGAGATCACTGATCTCCATTCATTAAAAGATCCCCAGTTCCAATTACCAGTCAAAGATGTATGTCAAGAAGAAGAAAATGAGGACCAAAAAATGTAGTTAAAACAATAGAAAGAAAGTCACCTATTAGCAGTAACAAAAAATATGGAGAACCATCTGTAATATTTGCTGTCATATTAACCACATATTGCCTGAAATATGGTATTACTGTACTGGAGAGTCTTTTACCGAATAAGACCAATGCACTTTGGAGATGCTCCTTGTGCCTATAACTCAGGGTCAAGCAAGGGTTTGACAGAATCCCCATTTGGGCAAGAAGCACAAGACAGAATATACATCTATAAAGTTGTTAAATAAAGACTGAAGATGTTTTGTAGTGTGACAAGTATGTATACAGTATATCACTTTGCTGTGCATCACAGACCAGTGAGTTTAAGACGCATTTAATGCAGTAGATATAGATCTACACGAGTGACACAATGCAGAGTTACAGTGGTTTAGTAATAAAAAATTGTCAATTTCGTTTAAATACAGTCAAAATAGTATTAATGCTGAAGCACTGAGGCACAGAAGAAAGCTTGTAGCGTGCAGCATATTTTCATCATACTGTATAAAACATTGTCGAAGCATGTATCCATAAAGAGGTATAGGGCTGTCTTGTACTTGCCAGCATACTGAATTTATTTCATAACAAATAGATACATTTTGGTCCCAGGAAGTGACATGCAATTAAAAAAATACAAATCAAATGTAAATACCTGGAAGTTCATATCACCACTAACTGCAAGCAATACTTGGAACTCAGTCTTGCTCCATTACTTACCTCCAACTGAAATGCAAGACATGGCATCAGCTCCCTCTCTGGGTTATTGGTCTGTGCAAATTAATTAAAATGATCTGGATACCACAGCTTCTGTATATGCTCCATAATTCTCTATTTGGATTACAGGTAAATGTTTTTCAGAGATCTTATTTAGAGCTGCCACAGTCAATAAAGGTAATCCCTTTCGAGCTATTTGGTTAACTTGTACTTCCTAAGCAACAGTGGTTGAGGCACTGGAGAAAGGCCCTTCGTCAGACAACCCAGAACATTAGTCTTTATGAAGTGAAGATTATAATGTTTTTATTCTCATCTGGAAGAAATTAAACTTTCTAGAAAATAAAAAGTTGAAGGTTTTGAGCTGTGGCGGGACTGAGGCATCACATACCTCCACCATCTACACTTGCAAGAACAACACAGCAATAGACAAACACAATGTGCTGAGGCTGATAACACACAAACAATTCTAATTTATAATATCTTTATTGAACACACCCATTAAACATTCACAGGCTAATTAAAGGCTTCATATAGGCTAATCACTTCAACAAACGCTAATTGGAGTCAGTAGTTTGCACACCTGGAGCCCAATTAATGAAATTAGTTTAGAGGTGTGGTTTAGAACTACTTTGATTGATAAAAGACAAGCATTTTAAGATTGTTGCTTATAAGAAGCATCAGCTGACGTGAACCATGGCTCACAAAAAGGAGCTCTCTGAAGACATAAAATCAAGAGTAGTTGAACTGTATAAGGCTCGAAAGGGATACAAAGCAAAGTGCATCCATCAGTTGACAGTTAGACAAATTATCTCTTAACTAAGACAGCTTAGTACTGTGGCTTCTCTTCCTAGAAGTGGGCACCCAGCCAAGATGACATCCAAGGCACAATGCAAAACCCACAAGTAACAGCTAAAGGCTTGACGACATCCATGGAATGGCAAACATCCCTGTTCATGAGTTTACTATACATAAGAAACAATATAAAGGTGCTTTCCTTGAATGTTCCAAATAATACAGTGATATCTTATATATACAACCTAATAAATCCAGCTGCCCCTTTAGGCCTCATACACACGGGCGTAATAGCAAAACGCCGGGACTGGTCACCGGCGTGAGATAAAAATCGGCGTCAAAAATGCAATTTCGTCAGCGCTTTGCATCAATGTTAATGTGCGTTAATGAGCGTCAGCGCTATGTCGCGTTTTGTTAAAAAAAAATCCCTCTTCTATTTCTTAAACTGAAAATGCCAGCGCTAAAAACACCGGCTAATGTCGCTACGACGTTAATGCGCATTAGTGAGGGTTAGTGAGCGTTTTCCTGGCTTAGCGTCAAAAACGCCATAATGCTACAGCCTCGGAACGCGCGGGTCCTGCGTTCGATTTACAGCTTAAGAATGCCAACGCCATCTACAGCTCAAAAAACGTCAGTGTTTGTATAGGGCCAAAATGAAGAAATCAATATGTTATGCACCTAGACATTCTGTTAAACATGTCACTGCTTGTTTTACAAAAAGCAGTAAGGATGGTGAGATCTCTACCTTGTCTCCAGCTCTCATGTGCACTTCCTTTAGTGAGGTGACAACTTTACTTCCGGGTTTTCCAATTGCCTGTGTTGAACAGCACACATGTTGTCCCCATTTGCGTCTATCTGCAGAAATGTTCTGACATCACTGGGGGAGGGGCTCCTATATCCATGAAAATCTCAGCCATTCACTCTACAGGGTGGGCCATTTATATGGATACACCTTAATAAAATGGGGATGGTTGGTGATATTAACTTCCTGTTTGTGGCACATTAGTATATGTGAGGGGGGAAACTTTTCAAGATGGGTGGTGACCATGGTGGCCATTTTGAAGTCGGCCATTTTGAATCCAACTTTTGTTTTTTCAATAGGAAGAGGGTCATGTGACACATCAAACTTATTGGGAATTTCACAAGAAAAACAATGGTGTGCTTGGTTTTAACGTAACTTTATTCTTTCATGAGTTATTTACAAGTTTCTGACCACTTATAAAATGTGTTCAATGTGCTACCCATTGTGTTGGATTGTCAATGCAACCTTCTTCTCCCACTCTTCACACACTGATAGCAACACCGCAGGAGAAATGCTAGCACAGGCTTCCAGTATCCGTAGTTTCAGGTGCTGCACATCTCGTATCTTCACAGCATAGACAATTGCCTTCAGATGACCCCAAAGATAAAAGTCTAAGGGAGTCAGATCGGGAGACCTTGGGGGCCATTCAACTGGCCCACGACGACCAATCCACTTTTCAGAAAACTGTTCATTTAGGAATGCTCGGAACTGACACCCATAATGTGGTGGTGCACCATCTTGCTGGAACTATGATGTCGGTGATTTGGAATTGCTGGCCATCAAGTCGGCTTTGGAGGAATGGCGGTACCTCCTGGAAGGAGCAGCTCACCCGGTATTGGTTTTTACTGACCATAAAAACCATAAAAAACCATATGCTGTGAAGATACGAGATGTGCAGCACCTGAAACTACGGATACTGGAAGCCTGTGCTAGCATTTCTCCTGCTATCAGTGTGTGAAGAGTGGGAGAAGAGGGTTGCATTGACAATCCAACACAATGGGCAGAACATTGAACACATTTTATAAGTGATCAGAAACTTGTAAATAACTCATGAAAGAATAAAGTTACGTTAAAACCAAGCACACCATTGTTTTTCTTGTGAAATTCCCAATAAGTTTGATGTATCACATGACCCTCTTCCTTTTGAAAAAATAAAAGTTGCACAGTGCGCATGTGCGGGAGCTCCAAGATGGTCGGATGATCCAGGAGCTCCACGCTTACCTCGGCAGCTGGCACCTCTAGCCCGTCAGAGCCTGCAGAAGGGTTCCGGCCATGAAGAGGACAGCCCCCCTAAGTGGAGAGAACACGGCGACTGCACAGGGAAGACCCCGGAGGGCTTCTCCAGCCTCAAGGTACACCTCTCTTCACCCGCCGGGGTGTACCAAAATGGCCTCGGCTGCGGCCTAACAAGAGGAACGTTCCCACGGCTGTGAGGAGGTCCCCCTCTATCCATAAACGACATCACCCAGGCCCAACAACCTCTACTAGGCGATGGAGGGTCCCTCTAGATGATCTCCCACACTAGAAAGGGAGATACAGAGTGCACGGCAAACCCAGGGTGGACCAAGATGGCCGCGGACGGGGCTTAACATCGCAAACGATCTCCATGGATGAGGAGTGGTCCCCCCATTCTCCTTAAACAGCCTCGGTCGGGTCCAGAAACCCCCACTAGGCGGTGGAGGGCCCCCCCAAGTGATTCCACCCGCTAACAAGAGAGACGCCGAGCACACAGCAAATTCAGGGTGGACCAAGATGGCCGCTGATAGGGCCTAAGAGACACTATAAGCACCCAGCCTGCCCACCCTCCTTATAGAGACTCTGCCAGGGAAGGAAGCAAGTCTCCACAGTTCTAAATAAACACCTTGGGGTCCTGGAGCACCCACAACCCTAAAAACCCCCACACAAGATATGCTCTATCAAGGAAGGTAAGGGGTTCTGAGCTCTGAAGTAAAATCTTTTCTTCCAGAGGTTTGCAGGAAAAGGGAAATCAAGAGGACAAAGGGCTCCCCAAAAACACCTCATATGCAGGGCACATCTGCCAGGAGGACACTGGTATTTCCCTCCACAGTCCCGGATCTGGACAACCCCCTGGTAATGGCCTCAACAGGGGCCAACTCTCTCTCTTCACCCCAAGAAGTCTCTTCGATCCACAGGCCGATCATTTCCCCAGCTACTCTCAACCTCACTCCTGGGCCCAACTTGCCTGCTAACCAGCCTCAGCTGGCTTCCCCAGCCTCCACTGAGTCCCTTTTGCGACACGTAATGGAGGACCCCCCCTTCTCTCCGGCAATTCGCCCCCCGTTACATCAGCAATAGATGAACAATCCTAGTCCTACAACTCAAGACCCTGTTCTTAATACAGCAGATTTGTTCATGAAATTCTCCAACCTCCTAGAAAGGGGATTAGCGAACACAGCCGCGAAAATTACTGGGGATATAAAAGCAGACTTCAATAATCTTGGCTCCAGAATGGACACTATTGAACAGAAATTGGACTTTACAGTGGCCAGAACTAACCAAAACTCTGACCACTTACAAGTCTTACATGATCAACTCGATACTGCCCTAGCAAGAATAGACGACCTGGAAAATAGATCAAGACTATACAATTTCAGGGTAAGAGGCCTGCCTGAGAACATCACCGAAGTGACACCAGCAATTCAGGATCTGATTCAATCCGTCATTCCAAATGTGCCTAAACACAGGCTAGAATTGGATAGAGCCCACAGAGCATTGGGGCCCCCCAGAAAAGACGGCTCCCCCAGGGACATCATAGTTAAACCACATTTTTATGCTATTAAAGAGGAAATGATGAGAGCCTCCCGATCCAATTCTAACATCTCCTGCATGGGACATCAAGTTCAGATCTTCACAGACTTATCCCCAAACACTATCCAAAAAGAGCCCTCAAACCGCTCCTCCTGATCCTGCAACGAGCTGAGCTCAAATATTGGTGGGCCTTCCCGTTTGCCGTAAAATGTATTCTGAAGGGGAAAACATTCTCCTTCACCAATCTAGCAGAGGGGGAAAAACTCCTATTACATCTCAAACTTATTACCCAAGAAGCCCCGATGGATCTCACCGACCCGACTAGCTCCAACACTAAGAGTCCGCCCCCTTCCAGCCCGGTCTCTCCGCTCTGGTCCAAGTCAAGGAGCAAGAAGGATAAAGACAACAGACCCCCATAAATCGTCAGAAAAGCCCTCTGGTTTTGTTCTTCTATCCCTGTTGGGCTTGGGACCCCTTTGGAGGGTTGGGTGTTACCTCAACTTCTCAAGAGTATCGTCATGCAACTGGAGCTGCCTGGTTCCTTTTTTACTTGAGACTTGAACAATAACTCCTCTAACGGTCTTTTTGGCTTCCCTGGTTATATAACATAGTTTTTTTATGGTTTGTACTTGAGGTTGAATGAGCCTTTTCTCTTCTACTCAGAGTATAAGTTTTTAGACTACACATATAGTTGTTGCTTAGTACTTCTGCATGAGGCTTCCCTTTTGTGTGTTATAAAGTTTAAGTTTAATCTAGGGGTGACCCAGCCGGGGTAAGTCCTAGGGTTGCCACCTCGTCCCTTTAAACCCGAACACACATGAATTACACAGGTTCTGTGGCTAATTTAAGGCACCTAGTGAGTTTAATTACCACCTTAATCAACCACAGAGCCTGTGTAATTCATATGTGTTCGGTTTTAAAGGGATGAGGTGGCAACTCTAGTAAGTCCCCATGCACCTCCACTTTTCCCGAGGACCTTCATGGATCTCCTTGGGTTTAGTTGTCCGCCCTTGATCGGACAGACAATTGCAGTTCACATTTACTGCGTTGTTGTTTGTACACCTCCTAGGAGGTTAAGGCTGGCGGCCAGGAGGGCCTTTTCTCCCTCCTGACACTGCTCCTTTCAGTTTTATGTAGATGTACCTGTTTTAGCAGTTTCTCTTTTTTCTGTGCTTCCCTTCTTCTTTCTTCCCACCTGCGGTCCAAGCACCTAACTTCTTTTTATGTTTCAGATGCATCCGGGTCTATCAGTTTTGGTCCAGGGTTACAGAGCTCCTCAGGAGGATATCACACCCTGCTGGGTGTCTTTGTTTTCTGGGTGAGTGCTGCCGTTGATATAAGCTCTAACTTCCAAATGCTCCATGGCTAAGGCCTCAGATAGACTTTTCCAAATAGCTACCCACAATGCCCAAGGGCTCAACTCCCCTTTAAAAAGGAAGAAAATGTTCTCCCACTATAAAACACTTCACTTAGATGTCGTTATGTTACAGGAAACCCACTTTCCATTACGGTACAGCCCCAAGTTTCTCCACTCACACTTCCCTACCTTTTTTTTGGCCAACGCAGAGTCCAAAACCAAAGGGGTTGCGATCCTATTCGCCAAAACTTTAGGCTTCACCCTCTTGGAGGAAATCAAAGACCCAGAGGGAAGATATATTTTAGTCAAAGGCTCCATTGATAGGATCTTATATACTTTCGTATCCTATTACGCTCCTAACAAAGGACAACTACATTTTTTAAAACAATGCTTGAATCCATCCATCCTCTCTTAGAAGGCAGGGTCATTCTGGGAGGAGATTCCAATATAGCCCTTGACCAAGGGCTTGATAAGTATAAGCCTCAGTGGCAACAATTAACACGTCTGACTAGAGCGAGCCTTAAACTGGCTAAATTGCTTCATTCATTTAATTTATCAGATGTCTGGAGGGAATTGAACCCATCCAGGAGAGATTATACACATTTCTCACATCCTCACAACTCGTATGCGAGAATAGATCACTTGCTAATGGAAGCTAACGCTACACCTCTAGCAAGGAAATCTCGGATAGTGGATACCCCACTCTCCAATCACTCACTAGTGCTCATACAAATTCGTTCAGACCCTCTCTATACGAAACAATTTATGTGGAGACTCAACGAATCACTACTAACTGACCCGGTTAGAATCTCAGAAATGAATAACTCCCTAAAGGAATACTTTACTTTTAACAATAAAGAAGGGACCTGGACTGAAGTACTCTGGGCAGCACACAAAGTCTTCATCAGAGGACAGCTCATCCAGCTGGCCTCGCAAATAAAGAAAGAGAGAGCAGCAAATCTGTCTAGGTTGGAGAAAGCATTCATGTCTCTACAGGCATAAGATTAACCCCTCTAAAACCCTCACTGCCCAACTGGATAAAGCTAGGTTAGAACTCAATATGGCTTTAACAACTAAAGCAGAGAAATCAATTCGTTGGAGTGGCCAAAAGTTTTACACACATAACGATAAACCAGGTTCAATGTTAGCAGCCAAACTCTCCCCGCGCAGTCGTTTACACCAGCTCCCGAAAATCAGAGTACCAGGTCATGGCCTCTCTACTAACCCACAAAAAATTCTGGAGTCCTTTTATAAATTTTATTAGGACCTATACAGCAATCCTAAGCGGGACCATCAAGACTCCCTTTCAGCATTTCTTGAAGATATGCCACTCCCCTCCCTGACCCTCGAGCACAAACAGATTTTAGAAGCCCAATTTTCAGAGGAAGAGGTGGGAGAGTTCATTAGGAATCTAAGAAAGGGTTCGGCCCCGGGGCCTGATGGTTTATCCACACCTTATTATAAAGCCTTCGCCGAGACACTCATCCCCTATATGACTAGGTTTTTTAACGCTTAAACTCAGGGTGATCCCTTGGATCCACAGCTTAACATGGCCTATATAACGGTTATTCCAAAACCAGATAAAACCCCCGAAGAAGTAGGCAACTATAGGCCCATTTTGTTGATTAATAACGACGTTAAAATATTAATGAAAATCTTGGCAAATAGGCTCTCCACCATCATCCAGATCAGAGACGTAGGGCTATTGACCTGATTTCCATCTTACAATCCAACTGGGAGGGCGGGGTCAAACAGCGAGGCATGGTCCTATCCCTTGATCTCCAGAAGGCCTTTGGGGATTCGGCCAACGCTTCCTGGGAATTATTAAGGCCCTCTACTCCTCCCCCTCAGCCCAAATAAAGTTACAGGGGTACCTCTCCAACCCGATAGCTATAGCCAAAGGGACAAGACAAGGGTGTCCTCTCTCCCCACTTATCTTCGCCATAGCAATTGAATCCCTTGCAATCGCTATTCGTCAAAACCCTGATATTCAAGGTGTCTCCTGCAGCCCTCAGACCCACAAATGTGGCCTTTTCGCAGAAGACATCATGCTTTTCATAACTTCCCCCCACACCTCCCTTCCCAACTTATGTCGGTTATTGGACAATTTTGCTAAGCACTCAGGTTTGGCAGTGAACTATTCCAAATCGCATGCCCTGAATATCTCCCTCCCGCAGGAAATAGTCACATCGTTGGAAGAATCATTTCCCTTCAAATGGAGCCAATCCTCCATCAAATATTTGGGCATCAATCTGACGGCCAAAATAGAAGACTTATATGCGGGCAACTTTCCTTCTATCTATAGAAAATTAGAGGATGACCTAAAAGTATGGTCGAAGGGTAATCTCTCCTGGCTGGGCAGAATCAATGCAGTCAAAATGACTCTCCTCCCACGGATACTATACCTATTTAGAGCTCTACCTATCCCCGTTAGGAGAAATCACTTAAGGTCACTCCAGAGTAAAATTCTCAAATTTGTATGGGGCAACTCAGGATTTAGGTTCCCCCAAAGCATGCTCTTCCGCCATAGGAAGAAGGGAGGTTTGGGTGTCCCCTCTCTCCTTAAATACTTCCAAGCAGCTAGATTGGCTCAACTATCCTGGGTCTACTCGAAATACGAGAAACCAGACTGGATTCAGATAGAAAGGCAGGCAATACCGCAGTTCACTATAGATTTCCTTCTGTGGACTCACCAGAAAAAGAGACCCCCTATATTATCCCCAACCCTGTCCCACTCACTTGTCCTTTGGGATTCACTAAGAAACCACTCTGCTTTAGTATCCAAGCTAACTCCCCTTGCGCATATATTCCACAACCCAGACTTCCCTCCCGGATTAGATATTAGAGCATTCCAGTGGTGGTTGGACAAGGGGCTGTACCGTATAGGACATTTCTTCACTTCCTCAGGACCAATTTCTTGGGGCTATTGTGTAAGTAAACTGGATACCCCGGAATTTAGATTCCGACAAATTTCCCATTTCCTTAAGCTTATCTGGCCAGAGAAGCCTCTTCCCCCCAAAATTACAGCCTACGAATCTTGGTGTGGCCAAGTCTTGGAGCAGAGGGGAGGCATTTCAGTAGTTTATGGGGCCCTCATTCAGATAATGGATAAGACCCCATATATGAAGCAGTGGGAGGAGGATCTCCAGATCTCATGGGACCTAGAAACATGGCACGGTGCACTATCCAACTCCTCCCGAGGCATCCTAAATACGGTCCTCATGGAGGCCAGCATCAAAGTCATTACTAGATGGTATCTCACTCCATCTAAACTAGCCCGCATCTACCCCAAGGCTAACCCGCAGTGCTTCAGAGGATGTGCCCTGCTCGGCACAATGCCGCATATTTGGTGGGAATGCCCAAGGATTAGACCCTTTTGGAGAAGAATCTTCAATCTTATTGTAAAACTCACCAAGTCCCAGGTTTCTAGATCCCCTGAGATCACCCTCCTTAATGCTCAAATTCCGAACATGTCAAAACCCAACAGGAAATTGGTTCAATTCATTTTAATCGGAGCTAAACTCTCCATTGCCAAATCCTGAAAAAAATCAAGGGTATCTTTTGCAGCAACAGTTCGGAAAATCTCTTGGATCATGTCTCAGGAGAAGATGGCCAGTATCTTATCAGATACCATAAAACGGTTTGAGGGGATTTGGTAGCCATGGGCCGACTATATAGGGGTCTCCTTCGTTCCAGGACTTGCCCCCCAGACAAACAGACTTAACCCGATCTAAATCAAGGTGCATCTTTTCTCTCTTCCCTTCTTCCTTTCTCTCTTCTTTTCTCTATGTCCTCCTTTCTTTATCAATACTTCAGACTATGTCTAATATTAGTTGCTGTCGAATTTTTTGTTTTCCTTTTTTTTTGTACTAAACTGATACCTTTAGGAGCCTGATACCCCAACCCTGGGGTCGTCATTCATACATACCCTATACTTGAACCTCCATCCGAAACGGGATGCAGGCTATTGTTCCATTTGCTCTGCTTAAAGCTTCTCTCCCCCTCCACGCACAGTGTGTTCCCATTATGGGGTGCCTGGAGAAAGGAGACTCACCAGCATCTCACTCAGGTATTTTAAGCTCCCTGTTTAATTGCTCGGCTTTGTCTCAGAACAATATCCCCCTGTTAGATTAAGTGTTGGGTCTGTTTAATGTGGTATCAATGATGATATACTATTATATGGCTTGTTCATTCTATCTTTAAACGGTTGCAAGATGTGTTATTTGACTTAAATACATCAATAAAAATTTCTGAAAGTAAAAAATAAAAGTTGGATTCAAAATGGCCAACTTCAAAATGGCCGCCATGGTCACCACCCATCTTGAAAAGTTTCCCCCCTCACATACACTAATGTGCCACAAACAGGAAGTTAATATCACCAACCATTCCCATTTTATTAAGGTGTATCCATATAAATGGCCCACCCTGTGCATACAAGTCCTGATTAGGCTCTGCCCACAATCGGCCTGTGAAGCCCCAGTCCACTCTCACCTATGTCCCACCTTTGCCTGCCCACTGCCCAGTCTGTACAGCTAGCTCCTAGGTTTGATTTTGTTCTGCTAGTTTACAAATTAGCAGAGGAGAGCAGGCAGGGAGAAGCACACAGAGTAATAGACTGATCTGTGTGTAAATGAACCTGTAATGACTTGTACTGTTTTACATAGCACACACCCAGCTATTGATTGGTAGATGGGTGTGTGTTATGTAAAATAGATTGAGTACCATAGAAATCTGGAGGTCTGTTGGAGAGACAAGCTACTTCTACTCCTCCTCCCACCATCTCTAACAGTGTATTTCAAAGAAGAAATGAATGGGAGATTACAGATCACACTTGTAGCTACATGGTAGGAAAATAATAATTTCAGTTATTATGTTTATTACCATGTGTAACTTTCAGGTATTTATATGAGGATTTACTAAAATGTGTATGTTGCCTTTAGTTGTACTTTAAGGATGGCACAATACTTTAGAGTTCATAATCCATAACATGACAAAAAGCAGTCCCAATACACCATGCTCTTGTGAAAATTGTGTTGTGACCTTTTCTTCTTAATAAATGAACAAGTGTTGACTCCATGTACTCAGGTGAAATGTGCATTCACCAGATACAGTGACTTGAAAATGGCATTTCATACCCCTTGAAATTTTCCACATTTTGCCATGTTACAACCAAAAACGTAACTGTACTTTATTGGGATTTAATGTGATAGACCAACACAAAGTGGCACATAATCGTGAAGTGGAAGGAAAATTATAAATGGTTTTCAATTTTTTTTACAAATATATATGTGAAAAGTGTGGCATGCATTTGTATTCAGCCCCCTTTACTCTGATACCCCTAACTAAAATCTAGTGGAACCAATTGCCTTCAGAAGTCACCTAATTAGTAAACAGCTGTTTAATCTCAGTATAAATGCAGCTGTTCTGTAAAGCCATCAGAGCTTTGTTAGAGAATCTTAGTGAACAAACAACATCATGAAGGCCAAGGAACACACCAGATGGGTTAGGGATAACGTTGTGGAGAAGTTTAAAGCAGGGTTAGATTACAAAAAAAAATCCCACACTTTAAACATCTCACAAAGTACTGTTCAATCCAACATCCGAAAATATAAGATGGCTGTCCACCTAAATTGAGAGGCTGGGCAAGGACAACATTAATCAGGGAAGCAGCCAAGAGGCCCATGGTAATGCTGGAGG
Organism: Glandirana rugosa; assembly: GCA_018402905.1. Lineage (NCBI taxonomy): Eukaryota > Metazoa > Chordata > Amphibia > Anura > Ranidae > Glandirana > Glandirana rugosa. The sequence goes on along the minus strand of BLSH010280984.1, from coordinate 6,488 downwards.
AGCTGCAGCGAACCACGGCTCAGGTGGGAGAATCTGTCCACAGGACAACTATTAGTCGTGCACTCCACAAATATGGCCTTTATGGAAGAGTAGCAAGAAGAAAGCCATTGTTGAAAGAAAGGCATAAGAAGTCTGGTTTGCAGTTTGCAAGAAGCCATGTGGAGGACACAGCAAACATGTGGAAGAAGGTGTTCTGGTCAGATGAGACCAAAATTTTACTTTTTGACCTAAAAGCAAAATGCTATGTGTGGTGGAAAACTAACACTGCACATCACCCTGAACACACCATCCCCACCATGAAACATGGTGGTGGCAGCACCATGTGTGGGGATACTTTTCTTCAGTAGGGACAGGGAAGCTGGTCAGAGTTGATGGGAGGATGGATGGAGCCAAATACAGGGCAATCTTAGAAGAAAACCTGTTAGAGTCTGCAAAAGAGGCAGGGCAACAACCCAAAACCTACAGCCAGTGATACAATGGAATGGTTTAGATCAAAGCATATTCATGTGTTCGAATGGCCCAGTCAAAGTTCAGACCTAAATCCAATTTAGAATCTGTGGCAAGACTTGAAATATGCTGTTTACAGACACTCTCCATCCAATCTGACAGAGCTTGTGCTATTTTGCAAGGAAGAATGGGCAAAAATGTCACTCTCTAGATGTGCCAGGCAGGTAGAAACATGCCCAAAAAGAATTGCAGCTGTAATTGCAGCAAAAGGTGGTTCTACAAAAGTATTGACCCAGGGGGGCTGAATACAAATGCATGCCACACTTTTCACATATGTATTTGCAAAAAAGAAAAAAATGGAAACCATTTATCATTTTCCTTCCACTTTACAATTGTGTGCCACTTTGTGTTGGTCTATCAAATCCCAATAAAATACATTTAAGTTTTTGGTTGTAACATGACAAAATGTGGAGAATTTCAAGGGGTATAAATACTTTTTCGAGGCACTGTATATGTGGCTGACAAAGCATGCGATGGGTGACTCGCTGGGTTGAACAAAAATAAAAACAAACTAGTAGTGTGTACGAGGCTTTACCACACCTCACAAAGACTTTATCAAAATGTTCACAGACCTTGTCCAAATTTTACACATTGTGGGTGGTCTCCAGAGGATTTCCTACATATCCTGTGGAAGTGCCCAAAGCTTTTTTTGTTATTGGAAAGATAAATTAACTACTAACAATACAATTTTCAATTACAAATGTTATTATTTTATCCAGGTTTATACAAAAGAACAAACATTTCCTCCCACACTCCAAAGTCATGCTGGTAGGTTAATTAAATTCTGTCGAAAATTGCCCCTAGTATGTGTATGCATGTGAGTTAGGGACCTTAGATTGTAAGCTCCTTGAGGGTAGGGACTGATGTGAACGTACAATATATATATGTAAATAAATGCATAAATTGACGGCGCTATATAAGTACCGAAAATAAATAAATATGCATAGTATTAATATATATAAACAGGAAAAATGGAGGGCAGCACTTGGTACAAAAGTGGAGTCAAAAAGGTATAGGGATTCCCTGAGGAATTAGGAAAGGTGTTGGTTGATATATCACTCTTAGAGATGAAGCGAGCAGGATAAGAAATGTGCAAGGAAAGTTTATGATTCTTGACAACCCTGTATCAACAGGCAAGAGAAAGAAAAAGACCTCAGAAGACCAAACCTGTGAAGACAGGAGGTGGGACTATAAGGGAGGAGCAAAGAAAAGGGGGGGGGCAGAGCGTGGGGTGCATGGAATCTGGATTTCACAAGCCGTTACTATCCTTCACCTAGAACAAGAGTAAAGTCTCATATCGAAAATGAATAGGTTATCAACGTTACGAAAATTCTAGTATGACAGAATACAATTTTTAAGAAGTGCTGTAATGTTTTGTATTGTGATCTGAGCATGCGTGGTCTTGGTCTTCAGATTTTTTATGGATGAATACTGTGCTGATTAAATCGAAATTGTTAGTTCGGGTATCATACGGGAAAAATTTTCGTGTTTTTTCCCTTCGGATAAGGACAGCCCTATAGCAGATTTACTGCTAACGGGTGGCTCTCCTGTGAAGAACCACGTATATATACCTGATTCTGCACTCCCACCTAGGGGGCACAGCAGAAGACGTTCTGTGTGTGCTGGGCACTGGATGTCTGCTCGCACCTACCAATTGTCAGGCAGAGACACAGAATGGAGCTCTGCCTATGTAAGCAAGGCAGATCTCCATTCTGACAAGGTGGAAGTGATGGATTTTTTGTCCATGCAAAGCAGGAAAAGAACATCCATTACTTCCCTGATTAAAAGCAGCACACACAGTACAGTAAAACAATAGCTAGGCACACAGTTAACCCTTTGATTGCCCTAAATGTTTAACCCCTTTCTAGCCAGTGTCATTAGTAAAGTGATAGTGCATATTTTTAGCACTGATCACTGTATTAGTGTCACTGGTTCTCACAAAGTGTCAAAAGTGTCAGTTGGTGACTGACTGATTGCCGCAATGTCGCAGTCCCCCTGACTGACCGCCGCCATTACTAGTATATAAAAAAAAAATCTAGTATATATACTGTAGTTTGTAGACCAGGGGTAGGCAACCTGTGGCCCTCCAGCTGTTGTTGAACTACATTTCCCATGAGGCGTTGCAAGGCTGGCAGTTACAATTACTACCAGAGGCATGATGGGACTTGTAGTTCTGCAACAGCTGGAGGGTTGCCTACCCCTGTTGTACACGCTATAATTTTTGTGTAAACCAATCAATATATGCTTATTGGGATTTTTTTTACCAAAAATAGAATACAGAATACATATTGGCATAAATTTATGAAGAAATTTGATTTGTTCAATTTTTTTATTGGATATGTTTTATAGCAGAAAGTGAAAAATATTGTTTTTAAAATTGTCAGGTTTTCTTGTTTATAGCGCAAAAAATTAAAAACACAGAGGTGATCAAATACCACCAAAAAAAGCTCTATTTGTGTGAAAAATATTATATGATTTTTATTTGGGTATAGTGTTGTATGAATACACAATTGTCAGTTAAAATAACACAGTGTCGTAGTGCAAAAAATGGCCTGGTCATGAAGTGGGGTAAATCTTCCAGAGGGCAAGTGGTTAAATTATATACTCCTATCAATTAAAAATGGTAAGGCGTGCCTTATTCCCTACATCCCCAAAAGCATAATGCTGAGGCTCCAAGGGTGAATTTGGCTATGTGATTTGGGGTAAAGTACCAACAGAATAGTACTTTGTGTGCATTTTTCTGAACAAAGATGTTGGTTGAGCATTTTGCTGTGGCCATCAGTTTTGTCCAGGGATTTTATTAATAGAGCATGACACAAATTTTGCATTAGATCCTAGATTACTGAGGCTAATATATGGCAAGCAAATTCTATCCAAGGTACAGATTTCTATAAATAGATTATTGTTCATGGCCCAAAGTTATAGCACGGGGATTAATTGGTCCTATACCACCAGATCAAAATAGATGGATAGCTACTTTCGGTTTATACGCAAAAAGCTTTTGCCATAAATATGAAAAACTTGAGATCAACTACCTTGATACAGCAGATCTTGCTCCCTTGTAATTGGTAGCTGAATGTTTTCTTAATGCGTACCCCCAGAGGCGTAACTAGAACCTTCAGGACCCCGGTGCAAGAAATTATGAAGGGCCCCCTGATCCCTGGCCAGGGCCCTTCCCTCTTCCCACTGATCCTGGCGCCCTTTACTCCCATTGTGGGTCCCTTTATTATGGTACTGCAGTGGGGCCCTTTCACAAGTTCTGCAGCAGACCCCAGGGTGACCAGGGAAGCACACAGGGGCCCTGGGAACAGCAGAAGACAAGTAAACTGGATAGAGGAAAATGGAGGAGATTGGGTCCTCTAAATGCCACCCCCGCCATCCCTCCTATTCAGGTGTACAAGGGAGGCACATGGGCCCCCTGGACCATGGGGCCCGGTTGCAATTGCAACCCCTGCAACCCCTATCGTTACGCCCCTGCGTACCCCCTTGAGGTATGGTGTTAACTCTTACATTCTGGTCAGTTGATAACTCTGCATTGTGTGTCAGGTGAAGGTTGGAGTCCCCTCAACCATCACTCTTATTTCCTGTGACTAAGCAGGAACTGGTCGAGATTCAAACCATTCAAGGGCAGGCTGAATGTACCAAGTTGATCGATCAATCAACGTGGGTACAACCAGCCTGCCGGATTCCCTTGCAATTATCGCTAGCGGTTGCTATAGCCACTAGCAATAATCACTGTAAATTCTTCAATAAAAGCCACCTGCTTTAAAAACCGTACAAATCATTAGGGTTATAGAGTTCAGACTAATAATAATAAATGAAAGAATTTATATATTTAAAAATAAATCGCACAAATATTAGAAAATTCTACTTTTATGGGTCTTATTTTTGGATTCTAAGCTCAGCTGCGTGTGTCTCAGACGAAATTTATACTAGTCCAATATGTTTTGTGGAGTGGACAGCTAGGGAAAATTGTAGTGTAAGGCACCCAACCTGTGCTTTAAATCGTACAACTTGTATTAAAAAATATAGTCTATTTTATGCCTACTCGTTTGCTTAAATTGACATGGTGTGCATATCAAAAGATACATTTTTGGTCTGCAGATATGCAATAAAAATTCATTGTAATTTACCACTTCGATACAGGACACTTACACCCCCTTCCTTACCAGACCAATTTTCAGCTTTCAGCGCTCTCACACTTTAAATGACAATTACTCAGTCATACTGTACCCAAACAAAAATGTTATAATTTTTTTCTCACAAATATAGCTTTCTTTTGGTGGTATATAATCACTGCTGGGGGTTTTTTTTTTCAATATAAGCGAAAAAGTAGCGAAAATTTTGAAAAAAACACACTTTTTTTTAGTTTGTATTGAACAAGTTTGCAAAAAAGTCATTTTTCTTCATAAATTTGGGCCATAATTTATACTGCTACATATCTTTGGTAAAAATAACCCAAATTAGTGGATATTATTTGGTCTTTGTGAAAGTTATGGCTCGTACACACGGGACGACGATCGCGCGTACGACCGTGTTGAATCGTACGTTGACGGTCGTATGTAGCCTACTGACATGCACACGACGGTCGTACATACAACTTGCGGCCGGCCGAACGTGATGACGCGAACGAGCGTATAATGAGGAAGTAGCGTCACCTTTTGGGCTCCTTCATCTAATTTCATGTTAGTTGAAGTGGACTTGGCGCATGCGTGTTTAGCACAATACAACTTTGTTGAACACAGCTGCTCTACACACGATACAACGGTCGTATGCGAGCTTGTTGACGCGACCAAGTTTTCTAGTCTGCACATACAACTCCCACGAACGACCGTCGTATGTTCAACTGTTGAAAGCATGGCCACAGACGATCGATTCTGCATACAACGGTCGTGAGTACGACGTGTTGAACACGATCGTCGTCCCGTGTGTACGAGGCTTTATAGAGTCTACAAGCTATGGTGCAAATCATTGAAAATTGATCACACCTGATGTACTGACCACCTATCTCATTTCTTGAGACCCTAACAAGCCAGGAAAGTACAAATACCCCCCAAATGACCCCTTTTTGGAAAGTAGACATTCCAAGGTATCTAGTACGTGGCATAGTGAGTTTTTTGAATTTGTAATTTTTTCCCACAATTCTTTGCAAAATGAAGAATTTTGTTTTTTACACAAAATTGTTAAACAAGTTATTTCTCACACAGAGCATATGCATACTTGCAATGACACCCCAAAATACATTCTGCTACTCCTCCTGAGTATGGCGATACCCCATGTGTGAGACTTTTACACAGCCTGGCCACATACAAAGGCCTAACATTGAAGTAGCACCTTCAGGCGTTCTACGAGCATAAATTACACATCTCATTTCTCAGCCACCTATTGCATTTTTGAAGGCCCTGGAGCACCAGGACAATGGAATTGCCCACAAATGACCCCATTTTGGAAAGCAAACACCCTAACGTATAATCTATGAGGCATAATGAGTCTTTTGAATGGTTCATTTTTTTCCAGAAGTTGTTGGAAAATGTGGGAAAAAAATGAAAATGCATTTTTTTAACACAAAGTTGTCCATTTATGAGATATTTCCAACACATAGCATGTACATAGCAAAAATGACACCCCAAAATACATTCTGTTACTCCTCCTGAGTATGGCAATACCACATGTGTGAGCCTTTTACACAGCCTGGCCACATACACAGGCCCAACATTGAAGTAGCACCTTTAGGCGTTCTACGAGCATAAACTACACATCTCATTTCTCAACCACCTATTACAATTTTGAAGGCCCTGGAGCAACAGGACAATGGAATTGACCACAACATGACCCCATTTTGGAAAGCAAACACCCCAACGTATAATCTATGAGGCATGATGAGTCTTTTGAACATGTCATTTTTTTCCAGAAGTTTTTGGAAAATGTGGAAAAAAAATGAAAACGCATTTTTTTTACACAAAGCTGTCCATTTATAAGAT
>BLSH010280915.1:1209871-1224136 GCA_018402905.1 Glandirana rugosa | reverse complement strand
CATTCACAGAGTTGTCCCATAGCCACTCCTTTGTTATCTTGGCTGTGGGCTTAGGGTCCTTGTCCTGTTGGAAGATGAACCTTCACCCTGAGGTCCAGAGCGCTCTGGAGCAGGTTTTCATCAAGGATGTCTCTGTACATTGCTGCATTCATCTTTCCCTCAATCCTGACTAGTCTTCCAGTTCCTGCTGGTGAAAAACATCCCCACAGCATGATGCTGCCACCACCATGCTTCACTGTAGGGATGGTATTGGCCAGGTGATGAGCGGTGCCTGGTTTCCTCCAGACCTGAAGCTTGCCATTCAGGTCAGAGTTCAATCTTTGTTTCATCAGACCAGAGGATTTTGTTTCTCATGGTCTGAGAGTTCTTCAGGTGCCTTTTGGCAAACTCCAGGCGGACTGTCTTTTCTGAGGAGTGGCTTCCGTCTGGCCACTCTACCATACAGGCCTGATTGGTGGATGGCTGTTCTACTGGAAGGTTCTCCTATCTCCACAGAGAAGTGCTGGAGCTCTGTCAGAGTGACCATCGGGTTCTTAGTCACCTCCCTGACAAAGGTCCTTCTCCCCCCGATAGCTCAGTTTGGCTGGGCGGCCCCCTCAAGGAAGTCCTGGTGGTTCCAAACTTCTTCCATTTGCAGATGATGGAGGCCACTGTGCTCATTGAGATCTTCAATGATGCAGAACATTTTCTGTACCCTCCCCCAGATCTGTGCCTCCATACAATCCTGTCTCGGAGGTCTACAGACAATTTCTTGGACTTCATGGCTTGGTTTGTGCTCTGACATGCACTGTTAACTGTGGGACCTTATATAGACAGGTGTGTGCCTTTCCAAATCCTGTCCAATCAACTGAATTTACCACAGGTGGACTCCAAGTTGTAAAAACATCTGAAGGATGATCAGTGGAGGCAGGATGCACCTGAACTCAATTTTGAGTGTCATGGCAAAGGCTGTGAATACTTACTGTATGTACATGGGTTTTTTTTTCCTTTTTGTTGTTCATAAATTTACAACAAACTTCTTTCATATTGTCGTTATGGGGTATTGTTTGTAGAATTTTGAGGAAAATAATTTAATCCATTTTGGAATAAGGTTGTAACATAACAAAATGTGGAAAAAGTGAAGCAGTGTGACTACTTTCTGGATGCACTGTAGGTATCACACATACAGTGTACATACAAAGAAAAAAGTTTGCTCAGTGTTTGTTCTTATTCTAGGTTATCTTAGCTGCAGTATAAAATGTGACAGTCCATTGAGCATAAAATGTCTGTTTTCCCGAAGATTCTTTTTAAAATAGAAGTAGAAGAATATCTGCACAATGTTTATCACAATAAGGAGGTGAGTTATCTGTTGTTTTATAGTAACGATATGACCCACAATAAAACAATATGCTTTTGTACCAAACAGCTTCCCTCACCTATTGTACTAAAAAAAAAAAAGTATATGCAGCAACATTGATGTTGTGAGGTTCAAGGACTGGCTGGCTGCAATATATATTACGTGTTTTTGTTCTTGGACTTAGGTACACTTTAAAGTGTTACTCAACCCTGGAGCCTGCGTTTACTATATCTGGTCTCCCACAGTACACAGAACATGGAAATGCAATTATTTAGTAAATCTAAACCACTAAATATGTTTTCTCATCAGCAGTATATAGCAGTCTTGTGACTTCTATCAGTTCCTGGTGAAGCTTGTAGGATGAGTTTTCATACTGCACTGATCTGTCCTATGAGGCTGTAGGGCTCCTGACCCTCTGTCTGGAGAGTGCTGATTGGCCCTGTGCTGATCACCTCTCCCAAGAAAAAAATAACCTCTCTTGCAATACTCCCCAAACTGAGCATGTGCAGCCTGACCCCAAAGGCTCTCTCTTATTCGGACTTGTCCAGGGGGACATTGCAGGGAGGGGAGGATCTATGCATACAGGATCAAGCCTTTTTAACAATGCAGAGGATTGACCCCTTAGGTTCCACAGTGAGTATAACAAGCATGCTTTACTGCACATACAGACTGATTTTACAGTTGTGGGTTTAGTAACACTTTAAAGCGGAGTTCCACCCAAAAGTGGAACTTCCGCTTCAAGGCCTCCTCCCCAGCTCCGGATGCTAAAACTGAGCTTTTTGGGGGTCGCCTTAGGCCATTCGAAGTGGAAGGTCTCCTTCCCCCTACCTCCCAAAGTCTTCTGGGACACAGGGCAGGTCCTAGAAGACTTCGGGACCAGTCATGAAGTGCAGCACCGCTCACGCATGCGCAGTGCGTGCCCGGCCGGCTGCCCACAGTAACAATGCCGGCGCCGTGGATGGGAGGGGGAGAGATCCGAGGCTCCGTGTGGCCCCATCGCTGGACCGGGAGACAGGTGAGTGTCTGTCTGTTTATTAAAAGTCAGCAGCTACACTTTTTGTAGCTGCTGACTTTTAATAAACATTCCCCTTTAAGTACCATGTAGTCTTGGGAAAAGCAGCTCATTCTGTATTTTAGTACTACTAGGACACTGCAGTACTTGTACACTGTGGTATGTTCCTATGAGCTCCATATTATCTTCACAGATGAATTAATTTAATTTAATAAGCTCAACTCATGAATGGCCCTATTGTTAGCCTAGAGTAGGGTGTCTCCAAACCATCAAGCATCCGGCTCACTACAAGAATTTATCCAGCCAGGCCTGGGTGCATAACCCTAATATGCATAGATTGAGGATTCAGGTTAGCAGAGACTGCTTATGGTCTCCACTGATGTGAGAGGGACTCTGATGGGAACCTTAATGTAAGAGGGGAACTCTGGTGGGAACACTGAAGTAAGGGGGAATTCTGATGTGGACCCTGATTAGGGTTTCCACCAGTCCCGGATTCACCCGTATAGGCCGCGATTTGAATCATGTGTCCAGGTTTCAGTCCGCCTGAAACCCGGGCCCATTATTCAGAAAGGAATGTGGCTTGGAACAGGGCCCGACTGGTGGGTGAAGGGGCACCATGTGCGCCGCATTACTATTCTGTTTTTGGAGCACTCAAAGGTGTCCCAGCTCTGTTACAATCCTATAGTGTATGCTCATGTCCATTAAGGGATTAGGTTCCAGCTCAGGGATCCGTTGAGGGAATTGAGTCTGGATAAGCATGCCTGACTTGAAGGAATCTGAAAAACATACGATTCTGAAGTGCAAACTCATGTTTCAAAGTATCATACGTCTTGAGGGCTCCAGCTGAGGGGATATGGGATAAGTAGAATACACCTTGTCTACACCATGCTTCTGAATCAGGCAAATCTGTAAGTTCCGATAAATTTTTATTATGCCACAAAGGGGTGAATTCATTATATTGGGATATTTCTAATTTACGGGAGGCTAGGTCCCAAATCCTCCTATAATGTCTCAACACAATGTTGATCCTCTCATCGCCATCGCTACTCCCTCTCCCAACCGCCAAGGCATATATTGGGTCCATCACACCATGAGCCCATTGTGGGCAGAGAAGGGTAAGGAATCTTTGTTTATCTGTTTTGTCAAGGTGAAATATATTGGATAACTGAGCCGCAACATAATAAGTGCCAAAGTCAGGCAGGGCCCTTCCTGCCAGTGTAGTTGGGTGCTTAAGAAGATGCCATGCCAGTTTGTGCCTACTCTTTCCCCATACAAATGGTATAATTTTGAAGTACTTCAGGGGTATGTATACCAGGGAATGCCAGAGGATGTAAAGAACTTTAGGGAGGAGGATCATTTTTATTAAATTAATACGTCCCATTATTCCAATGTGTAATCTAGCCCAGACCTGTGTTTTATGTTTAATCAATGTGATAAGAGGTTCTACGTTATTAAAAATATATTCTTTTGGGGAATTCATGGCTAGTACTCCCAAATGGTTAAGGTATAAGACTGGATAATGGCGCTGCTCTGGGTACATATATAGATCCGTAGGGAAAAAGTAAACACAGCCACTAATGCGCTAGTATGAGATGTGCTAGTAGGGGTACAGCGTATTGATGTAGTTGTGCCTACTGGGTAAACCGCAGACTTACGACAAGCAGTGCAATATGGAAGGACTATAACAAAATGTGCATATATACTTAAATCATGCAAGAATCAAGATTTCTCCTCAGTCTGGAGACAGTAAAAAAAAAAAAAAAACTTAATTGAAACTCGGAGTAATGTGCTAGTACAGTGCTAGTATAGATGAACATAGCATACAACCTGATGTGACCAGTAAATTGAGCAAACACGCAAATAAGTGCTAGTGCAGAAAAGTGCCTATATGCATGAAGGTAATCCAAGTCCTCAGTCAGGATTACAAATCAAAACATTATAAAATTGTGATAATGTGCTAGTATATAAATTGTTAATATAAATAACCTTATCTCGAACTTGTTGTACCATGTAAACATGTGTATCCTTGTGGTTATATGTGATCCGTGAACTAGATGTGCAAATGTGCTAGTATAAAGTGCTAGTATTTATCCACTCTGGATTTTATCTCCACCCCTAGTTGTTAGTCCTTATTCTTGAGAGTGTCTCTCTTAGAGCGTCTATTAAACCGATTGCAGTCCCATAAAAGCCCTTAGAGGATGCTTGCGATCACTTTATAGTTTCAAATAATAAATAATTAACAGTTCATATGGATAAAAAAGTGCTTTGTGCTTGAGGTGTTCTTCCTTCAAATCTAGCTTCTTGTAAATTGTGACTTCATGTGATGAACACACGTGCTCCCCACCTGGAACCCTCCTTACCAGAGGGCACTACCCCTGCAGGGGTAAAGTGCCTGTCTTTGAATCCTGTGTTGTTATTCCTCCATTCCTATCGGTCCGCTCCAACAACTTTCAGGGGAAGCCCAGGATGTCCAACACCAGGTTTACAGGAAAAAGCAAAGAGAGGAGTCCATAGCGTAGTTTGTATGAAAAAATGTATCCTTTTTATTAAATACTAGAACCCGGATACATAGTAGTGGTATAGTTAAAAGGCGTGCCAAACGCACGTACAGAAATATCAGCAAAAAAACTCTTCGTCCGTCAATGCACAGAGCCGATTAGAGTGTGGCCATGCTGCCCTGCTGTGAGGAAGCCCCACATGCTTTCCGTACTCACAAGAGCGCGCTTCTCTCCACACTCAGAGGAACCCCACATATCCAGTACTCCCAAATATTTTATAATGCTAACCCGCTGAAGTGGAAGCAGAGGCTGAGCGTGGGTCGGGGGTGTAGAGTCCAGGGGGAGCACTTGAGATTTCTCCCAGTTGATCCGAAGCCCAGAGAGGGATCCAAAACTTTTGATCGTTCGAAGGGCCTCAGCCAATGACAGTCCCCAGTCTGCAATGTATAATAAAGTGTCTTCAGCGTATAAACTGATTTTTTTCCTCTAAGTCTCCCATGTACAACCCCCGTATACGCTCATTGCTCCTGATTGAAATGGCTCAGAGGCAAGAGCGTATAGTAATGGGGAGAGCGGGCATCCCTGTCGGGTGCCTCTAGTGCAGGGGTAGGCAACCTGGGGCCCTCCAGCTGTTGAAGAACTAAAAGTCCCATCATGCCTCTGGGAGTCATTGTAACTGCCAGGCTTGCAATGCCTCATGGGAAATGTAGTTCCACAACAGCTGGAGGGCTACTGGTTGCCTACCCCTGCTCTAGTGAGTGGAAAGATATCCGAGGCCCATCCATTAGCTACCAATCTGGCTGTCGGATTTTGATAAAGCACACAAACCCATCTGAGAAATTTGGGACCAAACCCAAACTTGGTCAGGCATTTCCACAAATAACACCACTCCACCGAATCGAAGGCCTTGGCCGTATCCAAGGTCACTACAACTCTTTCGCCTATGTTATTGTGTTGGGCTTGTATATTCATAAAAAGTTTTCTGAGGTTTAAGATAGTGTTTCTGCCCGGCATAAAACCTGCCTGGTCCACATGTACCAGGTCAGTGACAACTTGATTCAGGCGAAGTGCGAGGGTCTTGGCCAGGATTTTGATATCTACCTGTAGTAGTGAAATCGGCCTATATGACTCGGGTACATGTGGGTCTTTGCCCGGCTTAGAAATTAGGACTATGGTGGCTTCACTCATCGTTGGTGGTAGGGTGACGTGTTCCAACATATAGTTATATAGAGTGAGCAGTTTCGGGATGAGAATTTCACTATACTGTGAGTAAAACTCCATGGGTAGGCCATCAGAACTCAGTGTCTTGGATCTAGCAAAGCTGGAGATTGCCTTTGCTATCTCCTCTGTAGTCAATGGGGCTTCCAACAACTGTACTTGGGACTGAGATAGTTGGGCAATGGGCAGGTCGTCCAGAAATAGATTGATTTGCCCGGTGTCGTGAGGAACTGTGGTGGTATACAGAGAGCAGAAATGACTACGGAACATCTGTGTTATTTCGGCTGGGTCTGTCACAATTTCTCCTGAAGGTGCATATAGTGAGATCACTATAGGGGGTCTATCTTCGTGGTGTGCCATAAATGCTAAAAGTTTACCAGCCTTTTACCCGTGTTCAAATGTCCTTTGACTAGAAAAAAAGATCTTCCTATTGGCCTTTTTATAATGTATTTGGTCCACTATCCTAGTGTGTAATTTTAAAAGGACTAGGTTGTCTTGGGTTGGGTCCTGCTCAAATTGTCGCTCTAGTGTGGCATGTTTGGCGAGTGCTTTATCTAGGTGTTTAGAAGTGTGTGTCTTAATTCTGTTAATGTGAGACGTAAGGGTCGCTCGGGCATGGAGTTTAAATGCCTCCCAGACAATAATAGAAGAGGAGTGTTCATTATCTGCAAAAAACTGAGTCCAGATGGTCTCAATCCCATCTGCCTCTGACAGGAGTGAGAGCCAGAAGGGATTCAAACGCCATCCCCTTGGGGGGATTAGAGTTTGTAGATTTAGTCTGATCCAGTATGGGCTGTGGTCTGATAGTACCCTCGGACAAAACGCCGCTTCCCCTAACTGGGGCAGCAAGGTCTGTGAGATTAGTATTAAATCTATGCGTGACATCGTATTGTGGGACGAGGAGAGGCAGGAATATGCATTAGCAGATGGGTGAAGGGCCCGCCAGGTGTCCGACAGGTGGAACTGTGAGATCAGCCTGGCAAACCTTGTCAGACCACTGGGGGTGCGTGCATGGCCCGGATGCACCATCCTGTCCATTCCTGCATCCAGATAGCCTGAATAGTTGGGTGTTTAGCCATATACTCCAGACCCTCCATGATCACCCCAATGGAAAACGGTGGTGGGACATAAAAGGCTAGGAGAAGTAGCATTACCTCTTTTATCTTGGTCTGGAGAAATATATACCTGCCCTGGGGATTGGTGGTGAGGTTGTGCAGTTCAAATTGTGCGGTTTTTGCTATGAGTATGGACACCCCTCTGGCATGCGAGGAATAGGTTGAGTGGTACGCCCAACCAATCCATGGGTGCCTGAGGGCTAAAGGTAAGTTACCATCTAAGTGAATCTCTACCAATACAGTGACCTCTGCCCTTTAACAAAGGATAGGACTGCCGTGCGTTTGATTTTGTCTCGCAGGCCTCTGACATTCCATGTCATAAACTTAGCAAGAGACATTGCCATAATTTGGTAATTGGGACATGCCTTTGAAGATGTAGTAACAGGGCAAACCACCAGAGGGGGTCCACAACCCATGCAACATTGACCAGAGTATTACAAATGCATTCAATAATTGGTTAGCTATGCAAAGAACGATATGAAAAGAAAGAGAAAAAAAAAAGGGGGGGGGGAGGTATGTGCTGATACCTGCCATATAAGACAACCATTTAATCTTACCAGCTGTAGTGCACTGTGCAATAATGTAAACATACACCAACCCCAACTAGTGCGGGTATAATCCCCAAACTGTAACCAAATTCGAATGTCGGATGAATTACTCATGACCGACAAACATAACAGTCCCAAGAAGAGTCCCAGGTGAGTAATCCCTGTCAAAGAGGCATAGGGATGCATCCCCCCGAAAACTCGGGGAGACGCATTCCACCACCAGCCAAGTAGATCAGCAAACCAATATCTGTGGGCGACCATCACCCGGGGTGCAAGTTCTCCTTGAGGGTGCAGTGGGGGCGAACTTTCACTGCACGTGGGTGGCACTTTGTAGAGCTGCCGTTGCTCCGTTATGGAAAAAGTCTGTGGGCATCCAGGTGCACCAGGATAGGCTCAAGGTAGCCGGGAGCCCAAGTCTGCTACAAACGTTCATTGTCAGATGGTTACCATTCACCTACCAAAAAAGTGCAGGGTATATGAAGTAAAGGAGGGAAGGGCTGGCGAAACAGAATAACATGAATAAATGATTAATGGCCGCATCCTCCAAGAGATAGAATTAGTTTGTACCATTGCACATAAACAAGTGTCAAAACCGCCATTGAGCAAACCAGTAAATCAAGAAGCGGTGTGTGCGAGAGGCATGTCTGATTTTGCAGTAATACAGTACCTTGTAGTAAAAGAATTCCTCCACAAAGGGAATAGTGGTAAGAGCCAGCTTACGATAGTCAGCAGACCGGCAATCCTATCGACATTTCCACTCAGTCCTGCTGTCTTCTATCGAGGTCACGACCCTCCAGCCAGGAGATGGCGCCTTGCGACTTTTCAAAGAAAAAGACTCGGTCCCCATCTTCAACGCGTAGTCTTGCCAGGAACAACATGGAGTATTTAACATTTTTGAGGCGCAACAGCCGTTTAGCCTCTGTAAATAGTTGTCTCCGCTTTTGTACTTCTGTAGAGAAATCTGGAAATATAGCGACTTTAGCGTTAGCCAGGGTGATATTGCCTTTAATGCGCGCCATACGGAGTGCTGCATCGCGGTCTTTGTAATTCAAAAGTTTGGCGATAAAAGTACGTGGCGGGGCCCCCAGAGGTGGCGCTCTTGCAAGCATGTGGTGGGCCCTTTCAACTGCAAAGGTCTGGGAGAAGACCTCCCTGCCATAGGAAGTGACAAGCAGCTGCTCTAGGAAAGTAGTGGGATCCTTCCCCTCAGCCCCCTCTGGCATGCCAATAAAGCGCAGGTTGCATCTGCGCAGCCTGTTCTCCATGTCATCCTGCTTCGCCATTATCTGTTCTATTTGTTTCTGCATTCTGTCTGTGGTAGTTTGTAGGGGAGGTATCACATCCTCCACATCACCCAACCTCACCTCATAAGTAGTGACCCGCTCCTTGAGATTGTGTAGGTCCTGCCTAATAAGAGATATGTCCACCTTTGCCTCTTCAATTCTGGCTGTGAGGTTGGTTTGCAGGGTGTTGATAGCCTCCAGGACTCTGTCCGTGTCTGCTCCCGCCACCTCATTCTCCACAAGGGCCTCAGCGCCATCTTCCCCGGCCCCCTCCTTCTCCTGCCGACTGAACTTTTCCGGCTTAGCCGCGGCGTCCGACTTGTTCTTTGACGGCGACATATGGCTGTGCTAGGCGGCTGCACCCTAAGAGATTTAGGCAACCATTTTCTGCGCGATGTGTGTCACAGGATCAAAGGAGTACAGGAGTAATGGACGGAGCTCCTCTTCCGCACGTCCTACTCCGTGCCTCGTCAGGCTACGCCCCTCCTATAGTGTAGGCTAAAAAAAAAATTTGCTGTGCGCGTCTAAAATGTTCGGGTTTAGCTTGAGGAAAAAGTGGCAACCCTAACCCTGATGTAACCCTGGTATAAGGAGGGACTGTGATGGGGGCCTTGATTAAAAGGGTACTTTGATTGGAACACTGATGTAAGGGGAACCCTGGTGGGGACCTTGTTGTACAGAGGGACTCTGATGGGGACTCTGATGTAAGGGTGACTTTGATGTGGACCTTGATGTAAGGAGGGACTCTGATGGTGACCCTGATGTAAGGGGAACTCAGATTGGAACATTAATGTAAGGGGGGACTCTGATTTGCGTTTCGATGTACGGGGAACCCTGATGGGCACCCTGATGTTCAGAGCGACTCTGATGGAAATTCTGATTTAAGGGGAACTTATTGGAACACTGATGTAAGGGAGGACTCTAGAGCTGCACAATTCTGGCCAAAATGAGAATCACAATTTTTTTGCTTAGAATAAAGATCATGATTCTCGCGGCGTAACATCTTACATATACAAAAAAAATGGGCTAAAAGCACTGTTTAGTTTTTCTTTTTGAAAGTGTAATTTTTCCCAAAAAATTGCGCTTGAAAGACCGCTGCGCAAACACTGTGTGACATAAAATATTGCAACAACCACCATTTTATTCTCTATGGTCTCTGCTAAAAAAAAAAATATATATATATATATTAGTTTGGGGGTTCTGAGTAATTTTCTAGCACAAAATACTGGATTTTTACTTGTAAGCAACAAATGTCAGAAAAGATTTAGTCTTTAAATGGTTAAAGTGAACTAACTTTTCTATACACCATAGAGTTCATTCCTTTGGTAACTAGAAACATTGTATCTCTTTGCTTCTTTTATCAGTAATGATCTCAGACTTGGCAGTCTGTCCAGATAGGAGAGACTCAAGTCGCTCCGACTTAAATCCCTTTCACACTCGTGCGAGTTGTCCTGCGATTTGGGACTGCAAAGTTGCATGACAAGTTGTTCCCCATTATTTCCAATGAGTACCATTCATATATGTATGACTTTCAAGTCGTGCCAACTTCAAAGTAGTCCCTGCATTACTTTGGCCCAACTTTGATGCAACTTGAGGTCCATAGACTTCAATGTTAAACCCTCAAAGTCTCATGCAAATCGCAGCTGAATAATATAGATGATTTTTGTACTATTTCTGTACAACTTTGTAATATACTATTCCTGTACGACTTTGTAATATGTTTTCATTGTGGCAAAGTTGCACCAAAGTCGTACTGATCCGAAATCGCGGCAAAAAATTGCGGTAAAATTGTGTCGCATAAATGTGAAAGGGGCCTTAAAAAGGTTCCTGGGGGGACTTCAGGTGACTTGCATTGAAGTCAAGTCCCACTGAGTCGCCCCTCAAGTCTGTCTACATTAACTGCACTGAAATTTGCGTAATGCATGACTGAGGTCCCGGGGGGGGTGCATCGAGATCGTGGTTTTATTACGATTAATCATGCAGCTCTAGAGGACTCTGATGTGGACTTTGATGTAAGGGGAACCCTGATGGAGACCTGGATGTACAGAGGGACTCCGATGAGGACCCTGATGTAAGGGAAACTCGGATGGGAGACCCTGATGGGGACCCTGATGTAAAGAGGGACTCCGATGGGGACCCTGATTTAAAGAGGGACTCTGATGTAAAGGAAACCCTGATGTGGATCCTGATGTAAAGAAGGACTCTGATGGGAGCCCTAATGTAAGGAGGGACTCGGTTTAAAAAAAAAATTTTCTCTGCCCCAAAAATATTTGTAAAATGTGACCCTCTAAATGAAAACTTTGGAGACCCCGCACCATAGAGTGCTATGGGACATACCTGTATGATATTTTATCAACCATTTTATATCCTCTAGCTTGTTGCTAGTTTGGGCCTGGATGAAGTGGAAAGAAAATTTGACCGTCTGCAGCGTTGTCTATCGCACCCCCCATCCTTTACCACCGTTAGGGTGAACACGCCGGTGACATCAGTGGAAGCTGCCAAGCAACGTCTAGGTGATGAAATAAAAAAGGTAATAGATTCTTGTTTTCCCACTTTGCTTTAAAGCTAAACTCCAGGCAGTTATAAAAGACACAAATAATGCAGCTTCATAATTATTAACCCCTTCGTGCCTAAGGGTAAAGCAAATCGAAATTCTTAAGCACAATTTTCAAACCTTGACATGTGTTAGTAAAACTGTACATATCATCACAACTACTTTGTGCATCCAGGTCAGTGTTTCTTAATTCCAGTCCTCAAGGCGCTTCAACAGGTCATGTTTTCAGGATTTCCCTCAGATGAAACAGCTGTAGCAATTACTAAGGCAGTGAAACTGATCAAATCACCTGTGCAAAATAATGGAAAGCCTGAAAACATGACCTGTTGGTGCGCCTTGAGGACTGGAATTGAAAAACACTGATCCAGGTGGATTATAAAGCCCCAAAGTGGGCTTTCATTAGGCGCTAAATGACATCTCCTGATTTTTTTTTAATTTTTTTTACCCCCTTAATGACCAGGGGGTCATTAACGGGGTTACTTTAACTGACAATTGCGTGGTCGTGCGACGCTGTACCCAAAATACAATTTATCCTTTTTTTCCCACAAATGGAGCTTTCTTTTGGTGGTATTTGATCACCTTTTGCGTTTTTTTTTTGTTTTTTGCGCTACCAACAAAAAAAGACCGTCAATTTTGAAAAAAAGCAATATTTTTTTATTTTCTGCTATAAAACAAACCCAATGTAAAAAAAAATTAAAAATATAATTTCTTCATCAATTTAGGCCAATATGTATTCTGCTACATATTTTTGTTAAAAATCCCCCAATAAGCGTATATTGATTGGCTTGCGCATAGGGGATAGATTTATGGAATTTTTATTATTGTTTTTTCTTTTTACTAGTAATGGTGGCGATCAGTGATTTTTAGCGGCACTGCGACATTGTGGCAGACAGATCGGACACCTTGCTGACCTTTTTGACACTTATTTGGGAACTAGTGACATTATTACAGTGATCAGTGCTAAAAATATGCACTGACCTTGTACTAATGGCACTGGCAAGGAAGGGGCTAATGTCAGGGGCCATCAAGGGGGTTAACTGTGTTCCCTGGGTGTGTTTTACTAACTGTATGGGGGATGGGCTGCCTGGGATAACACAGAGTTCTGCACAGCAGAGATACAAGATCTTAGTGTAATCCCCTGTCAGAACGGCGATCTGCCGTGTTTACTTCGGCACATCCCCCATTCTGTCTCTGCGGGGAATGATCGCAGGCGGCCGGCAGACACCGAGTCCACCGGACCTGCTGATTGGCTCCCCCACTGGCCAATCGGCGCGCGCCCCCACAGAAGCTAGTGCGCGAATCGCCGTACCAGTATGGTGATTCGCCCAGCAGAGCCACCTTGGGTGGTCAGCAAGCGGCTAATCAAAGGAAAACTGACCCAAATTAATAAAAAAAAAAAAAAAAAATGTTTACATTTAGCTGTAAATTTTTTGCTACTACCATAACCTTCCACCAAAGAAAACCCAAATTAAATTTTCCTGTTCCTGGCGATCAGAGATACCACACGTGTATGTTAGTTGTTGTTTGTACCCTTAGTACAGCCCAAAAACGATAATGTGCGTTTTGCTTTTTAATTCTATCCTACTTAAAACACACTGCGCTGATACTTAAAAAAAAAAGAAAAAAAAAATTATGAAAAAAAAAAAAAACTGACCCTGACGTTTGACTCAAACAATAACCTCGAACCCCCAAACCTTGATCTAGGTATTTTTTTCATAATTTTTTTTTTTTTTAATTATTATTATTATTTTCTTTTACGCACACTTTTTTTTTTTTTTTTTTTTTATTCTCTGCAAGGAGAGAGAGAGAGAAATACTATTTCTCACCTCTATTCTCAGAGATAGAAAACACAGGGGCGGACTTCAGTGACTGATAACTGTGATAGCCTATCACAATTACCAGGTTACCAGGAATGGGAAGATCCGGGTCCGATTGTTAGTACGGGACCTGGGGCTCGCCATGAGACCCCAGTGCGGCGCACTCCCAACACAAAGGGAAATGCGCAAATATGCGGCCCCACAGAGAAAAGCCCAGCCCAGTGGGCCCGCATATTTGTGTACGGTCGGCGTGAAGGGGTTAATGCATCACTAAATTAATTTTTCAAATGCATACAGAGTAAGTATCTGAATTTGACTTGGTATTTGCTTCTTGCAATCCCCTGTAAGCACAGACCACTGAAAAAAAAAACAATACTGAGTTTCTAACCACTTTTTCACTCTATGCAAAACAAAAAGAACATTTTTATTGAAGTTCCAATCTATTTAATGGCACTTAGCTGTTACTTTACAGCAATTTCCAGATGATGTTATCCCAATTCATCAGCATCCCAGACTCGAGGACCTCCTATTAATTCCAGTTACTGGACCAAGGTTGGTAAATCATATACTGTATATGGTGCATCTGTAGTAGACCTTTAACGACATTTCATTGTCGATTCACGGTAATTTATCTAACCTTGAAGTTATTTTTACAAGAAAAACAAAACGTATCTCACTTTTTCACCAATCTTTGAGTCATAACAAAAAAAAAAGTCACCAGACACGAATGTCCCCTAACGTTCTTCGTTTATGGTTCAGTTTAAGTCTATGAATGAGACATACGTAAACTTTTTAATTAAATCACTACGTAATTGGGGAAGTGCGGCTGGCATGTGTTTATACGCCCGGGTGACCCGACCCGAAAAGAGACACCCCGGCGTATA
>BLSH010280915.1:1196340-1207794 GCA_018402905.1 Glandirana rugosa | reverse complement strand
TTTTTTTTTTTTGTGTCTTTTTTAATAAATTTGCAAAGATTTAAAACAAACTTCTTTCACGTTGTCATTATGGGGCATTATTTGTAGAATTTTGAGGAAGATAATGAATTTAACCCATTTTGGAATAAGCCTGTAACATAACAAAATGTGGAAAAAGTGAAGCGTTGTGAATACTTTCCAGATGCACTATATTTACATTAATGTGGGCCTGGACTCAAAAAGTAAAGATTTGCTATATTGTAAGAAACATCTAACAGTGTTAATAGCACTTATGACTAAGCGCTGATATTGGCGTGAAACGTGTTAGCTCGAGTGATTTGTTCCCTTGAATGTAGTGATTTTATTGGACGAGCAGCCGACCTGACTCTTCTCTTCTACTGTCAAGCCTGTGACAAACAGGGTCAGCACCTGCTAGTGTGCAGTGGAGGTGATACAGGTGGAAACCAACGTAGAGCGGTGATTATCTTACATTCATCCAGACTGTTAGCGAGGGAAATTTTTTGTAAATCAATCCCTGTGTTTCATCGCTAATGTGATAAAACAAATCTCTTCTCTCCATTGCTCTGCCAGCTTCAGTTATAATTACAGGAAATGTCAGTTCTTACACTACAGAGTTCACGCATTAACCTGTGCCGTGCCTCATGTTTGAGCACAAACAGAAACAGGCTGCGGCTACTGACCTACAAATGACACCATGAACCTACATGATCCATGCACTTCTTATGCAGGTGATAAGAATAAGTTGTAGGTAGGATGCAGGTGATAAGAATAAGTTGTAGGTAAGATGCAATGCCTTTAACCACTTTCCGGGCCGAATGCTACAGCGCCAGCTTCCAGTTCCGGGAGGGCCTCAATAGACGTTGTCCCATGATCATGCTGCTCGCACGGCCCCTGGGGCGCACACTGTGATCACCAAGTCTTTTTGACTTGGCTGATCACAGAACAAGGTATAGGGCCAATGACAGCAGGCCCTTTACCACATGATCGGTTGTCAGCCAATGACAGCTGGTCAGGAATTAAACAGGAGGCGGTTATCGGCTTCCTTTCTCCTCACGATCAGCGTGAGGAGAAAAGGATAAAGCTGATAACTGACTTTGGTTACAGGGACATCGGTCCTAATTTGTTACCCATTAGTGCCCACAAGAACCACCATTCAGTGCCTCAGTGCCATCACTCAGTGCAGCCTCATCAGTGGCCATCAGTGAAGGAGGAAAATTACCTGTTTGCAACATTTTATAACCGACTATGAAGAAAAAAAATTATTTTTCAATATTTTTGGTCTTTTTTTGTTTATTTAGCAAAAAATAAAAAACCCTGTGATGATGAAATACCACCAAAAAAAGCTCTATTTGTGTGAAAAAAAAAATTATAAAAATTTTGTTTAGGTACACTGTTGCATGACAGCGCAATTGTCATTCAAAGCTGAAAGCTGAAAATTGGCCTGGGCAGGAAGGGGGTGAAAGTGCCCAGTAGGCAAGTGGATAAAGAGGAAGTAAACTTTGTGGGTTTTTTTTGGTTTTCTTTTTTTTTTCTTCCCTCCCTGAAAAGTAAAGGCATAATGTGCTAGCATCATTATGTGACACTTATCTGCAAACGATGCCCACATCATCCCCTTTGGAGGCCGCATCCATCTTCGTCCGTCTTTTTTCTGGGGCCATGGACTCCGGATCTGTGACTGGCCGGAGACACGTCACATACGCGCGGGAGCCGCCGATCACGGCACACGCCTCTGAAGAAATGGCACGGGTGGCCATTCCTTCAGAGCGCATGCGCCAATGATCTTGTCACAGTATACAGTAAATGTCTCTGAAACGACGCATGTACCTATAGGTAAGCCTTATTCTAGGCTTAACTATAGGTGCAAAATATACAGGAAGGTTTACTTCCTCTTTAAATTCAGCGGGGAATATCTCTGCCAGCCATTGTTGTATACATACATACACACATATTCTGGGTTATGAAGCTTCATTCACATATATGCAGTTCCCATTGGTGGTACAATGTAGCCAGCTACTGCGTTGAAACTGCAGGAAAACAGGACGATGCTGCAATGTAGAATGTTACAGGAAATGTGATCCGCATGATGGAAAGGAATTGCTCTGCATTGTAATGCAATGTTTCATACAACTTGCAGGCAAAGATTTTTTTTTTATTAGGAAGAAATATTCAAAAGCCTGGCAGTTGCAGAGAAGAGGAAAACATGCCGTGACAAGCACAGCAACACTGAATACAAACACATCCACGTGTGAATAGTCTTTTATTTTGTCTCCCGCAGCAGCAGGGTTGTACTACCCATACTGTAAAATAAATAAAATATGTGGCAGCGGGAGTAAAGGTAGCCATGTACAGCTCAATATTTCTCTTGTTCAGCCCATGGGCTGAATGAGAGAAAAAGAATCAAGCCCCCGATTGAGAATAACAGCATGATGATAAATCTCCACTGAAGGCTGTTGTATACATTGGTGCCGCTGAACAATGACTGCATCTGATGCCACTACACCTGCTGCATGGGCACTGACAGCTCACCACCCATGGAGGTAAGTACAGCAGGGACTTGGGGAAGGGGTGAGGGTATGTTCACCTTTTTTTTCTGAAAAGGTTAACTAACACTTTAACCACCTATTGGCCGCACACAGTAAATATACTGCGAGCAGGCGGCAGGTACAGGCACAGTAACGTACTTGACCGGCCTACTTCTGGGTTTGTGCGCCCCCTGTTGGCCTGTGCTGTGAGAAAGAACAGTCAGATTAGTAAGTAAAAGCAGCACACATTACACATTGTTGGGCACACAGTTAACCCCTTGTTTGCCGCTAGATGTTAACTTCCCAGCCAGTGTCATTAGTACAGTGTCGGTATACAGCATTATCACTGATCACTGTATTGGTGTCCCAAACTCGCTCATTCATGTCTTTATGGACCTTGCTTGGTGCACTGGTCCAAATCATTTGGTGGAGGGAGGATTATGATATGGGGTTGTATTTCAGGGGTTGGGCTTGGCCCTTTAGTTCCACGGAAGGGACCTTTTAAAGGGGTTGTAAAGTCTCATGATTTTTCACCTTAATGCTTTTAATGCGAAGGTGAAAAACCTTCTGTGCTGCAGCTGCCCCCAGAGCCCCCCTCCCCCTTTTTCTTACCGGAACCCGGTCGTTCCAGCGATGAGCACGAGCCCAGCAGCTCCAGCCGCTGTCTCTGGCCCTCATTAGTTAGATTTGTAGCAGCAGGAGCCATTGGCTCCCACTGCTGTCAATCAAATCCAGAGACATGGGGGCGGGGCCGAATCCTGCTGTGTGTATCAATGAACGCAGCAGCGGCACTCGTGAGCACGGGTGCCCCCAGGGAAAGCGGCTCTCTGTGGGGGAACAGGATGAAGGGGAGTAGCCAGGTGCATCGCCGGGGCACCCCAGAAGCAGAGGATCAGGGCTGCTCTGTGCAAAACCGAGCAGGTAAGTATGATATGTTTGTTATTAAAAAAAAAAAAAGACCTTTACAATCGCTTTAAGGCGTCAGCATGCCAAGATCTTTTGAATAATTTCATGCTCCCAACTTTGTGGGAACAGTGTAGGGATGGCCCCTTCCTGTTCCAACATGACTGCACACCAGTGCACAAAAAGCATACAGACTGCGAGCCAGGCCTTCTCGTCCAACATCAGTGTCTGACCTCACAAATGTGCTTCTGGAAGAATGGTCAAACATTCCCATAGACACTCCTAAACCTTGTGGACAGCCTTCCCAGAAGAGTTGAAGCTGTTATAGCTGCAAAGGGTGGGCCAACTCAATATTGAACCCTATGAACTAAGACTGGGATGCCATTAAAGTTCATGTGAAACTCCAAGCCAGTGTCTGTTAGCAGCAGATTTCACACCACCCTATCACAGTCACATTATAAGTCATTGATCACCGCCATTACAGCATAGCTTCTATAGCTAGGTAAATTCCAGTATATACCTTTTGTAGACTCTATAACTTTCGCACAAACCAGTTAATATACACTTATTGGGATTGCCTTTTACCTAGGACATGTAGCTAGAATACATTTTGCAGATTTAAAAAAAGTACATACCAGATAAAAAAAAAAAATTATATATATATATATATATATATATATATATATATATATATATATATTTGCCGGTGTATAAGACGACCCCCTACTTTTCCTGTTAAAATATAGGGTTTGGGTTATACTCACCGTATAAGACTACCCCTCTTCCGCGATCTCAGCGCGGCTTGTGAGGAGACTTCTATCATAGAAGTCAATGTAAGCCGCGCTGAGATCGCCCTGAAAATAGTGCAGGAACCATTTTTCTAAGTCGGAGCGAAGCGATTCGCTCCTATTAGAACGGTTCCATTGCACAGCATTAAGACGACTTGTCAGGCGACTCAAGTCGCCTGACAAGTCGCCTAGATGTGAACGGGCCACTTTTTTACATTTGGTGGTCACAAGCTAAAAGCATTTTTTATTTTGCTAGAGAATTACTTAGAACCCCCAAACATTATATATATATATTTTTTCAAACACCCTAGAGAATAAAATGGCGATTTTTTTTCAATACTTTTTGTCACACGGTATTTGCGCAGCGGTCTTTCAAGCGTGATTTTTGGAACAATTTTACTTTTTTGAGTTAATAAATCAGACAACAGTAAAGTTAGCCCAATTTTTTTGCATATTGTGAAAGCGGATGTTACACCGAGTAAATAGATACCATACATGAGATGGTTGAAAATTGCGCGCACTCGTGGAATGGCGACAAAGTCCTGTATTTAAAAAGTTCCATAGGTGACGCTTTAAACATTTTTAATGGTTACCAGGTTAGAGGTGCAGAGGAGGTCTTTTGCTAGAATTATTGCGCACACTCTGGCGATCGCGGCAATACCTCACATGTGTGGTTTGTACACCGTTTTCATATGTGGGCGTGACTTACGTATGCGTTTTCTTTGCTGCGTGAGCTCGCGGGGACGGTGGTGATTTAAATCTTTTTTTTTTTATTTATTTATTTTTAGCACTGTTCCTTTAAAAAAAAAAAAATCTGATCACTTTTATTGCTATCACAAGGAATGTAAACATCCCTTGTGATAGTAATATATATGGTGACAGGTACCCCCCATTCCTCCTTTGCACTGCCAAAAACGGTGATTCTGAATACTGTCACTTTTTTAAAATTGCCGCAGTTAGCCGCGAGTAAACTGGAAGTGATCTTGTGACATAGTTTCCGGAATTTGCCGAAGGAGACCCGATCGGAGCCGATTACGGCTTTTGTCAGGTCTCCTTCCAGCCGGCGGATGCGCCGGATCGTCGCTCCGGTCTCCCGGTGGGACGGGAGGCCGGAGAAGAGCGGCGGGAGGGGGGGGATGTCCCCTCCCGCCCCCCGGGGTAACGACCGAGCGGCTCCCAAGCCGGATCGGTCATTACCCCTGGATAGCCGACCGCCAGCTAATCCCCGCTGTATAAGACGACCCCCGACTTTTGAGAAGAGTTTCATGGGTTAAAAAGTCGTCTTATACGCCGGCAAATACGGTATATAGTATCTCACAAGTGAGTGCACCCCTCACATTTTTGTAAATATATTATTATATCTTTTCATGTAAAAACCCTGGAGAAATGAAGCTTTGCTACACTGTAAAGTAGTGAGGTAGTGAGTGTACAGCTTGTATAACAGTGTAAATTTGCTGTCCCCTCAAAATAACTCAACACACAGCCATTAATGTCTAAACCACTGGAAACAAAAGTGAGTACACTTCCAAGTGAAAATGTCCAAACTGGGCCCAAAGTGTCAATATTTTGTGTGGCCACCATTATTTTCCAGCACTGCCTTGACCCTCTTGGGCATGGAGTTCACCAAAGCTTCACAGGTTGCCACTGGAGTCCTCTTCCAATCCTCCATGACGATATCACGGAGCTGGTGGATGTTAGAGACCTTGCGCTCAATAGGTTTTAGGTCTGGAGACATGCTTGGCCAGTCCATCACCTTTACCCTCAGCTTCTTTAGCAAGGCCGAAGAGGACTCCCAGTGTCAACCTGTGAAGCTCTGGTGAACTCCATGCCCAAGAGGGTTGAGGCCCAATTTGGACAGTTTACACTGTTATACAAGCTGTACACTCAATGCTTTACTATGTAGCAAAGTTTAATTTCTTCAGTGTTGTCACATGAAAAGATGTAATAAAATATTCACAAAAATGTGAGGGGTGTACTCACTTTTGTGAGATATTGTAGTTTGCATTTGCAGGGACATTGTTGGCTATAGCAGAGGTGAATATCTCCTGAACGGCACAAGTATTCATCATACCTACAAGTAAGACTTATTATAAGCTCACCTGTAGGATAAGCTTTGTTAGATTTTACGACGCGTTAAAGTGGTTGTCAACTCTATAATAAGGCTTACCTGTAGATGCCCTGCATATCTCCCAAACAGTGTTGCCAACCGTCTAAATTTACAGACAGCCAGTAAAAACAGGGCAGTTTTTTGGGTGTCAGTAAAAGTCCGTAGCAGCCGAAAAGTGCCAGTAAAAATGGTGGCCATCGGCTCCGGTCAGAGCTGTGGCCATCGGCTCCGGTCAGAGCTGTGCATGTGCAATTACGGAAATTCCTGAGCGGTGAGTGAGAAGATCCGATCCTGACCCTGAGACGAGTTGGACGACCACT
Source organism: Glandirana rugosa (assembly GCA_018402905.1). Classification (NCBI taxonomy): domain Eukaryota; kingdom Metazoa; phylum Chordata; class Amphibia; order Anura; family Ranidae; genus Glandirana; species Glandirana rugosa. The sequence goes on along the minus strand of BLSH010280915.1, from coordinate 1,201,154 downwards.
CCCTCCAGCTGCCAAGTAGCACCTCTGCCCAGCCCAACCGCCCTCAAATGAGGTTACTGTATTTTCCCGCCACACCACCGCCAGCCACCACCTGACCAGAGCAGACACTCTGGATAGATGGATCCTCCTGATTCCTGCCTGCCTCCCTGCTCTGGCTGACCCTGCAGCCCTCCTGGTGACAGTGGTGAGTGCAGTAGCTTCCTCTTCAAGCCAGCCAAAAAGAGTCGGGGCAGTGGGTGTGTGACTGCTTGACACCCAGACTGTCTCTGTTCACTCTGACAGAAAGCTGCGAGCCAGGCTGCAGAAGTCTCTCTCTTAGTGTGAGTGTGCGCTGTATGAGTGCAGTGTGCGCTGTATGAGTGGCAGGAGGTAATGGAAGGATGGTGTAATGGAAACAGGAGGTGATGGGGATGGTGTGAAGTAGATGGAGGGATGGTGACAGGAAGTGATGGGGGGGCATTGTGTGATGGGGACAAGAGGTGATGGAGGGATGGGGGGGGGGGGGGGAATGGTGTGGTGGAGATGATGGGTGATGGAGGGATGGAGACTGGAGGGATAAAAACAGTAGGTGATGGAGACAGGAGGTCTTTAGAAGTGGGGACCTAAATCCTGGTGATCCTAGTGGCTACCAGGGATTTCACCTCACTTTCTGTGGTGGTTATGGAGCAGAAATTAAGGGGAAATCTCTACAATTTGACATAGATGACAAAACTGATAGACTAAATAATCTGCCCTTATTATATTGAAAATAACAGAAATATGTTTTTTTTTACCTTGCTATCTACCTTAAATCACATTGTTATTTGCACAGTGTACTTGCTTGTAGCCTAAATACTGAAATTTGAACTGAAAACTAATTTTGTAACTTTTGTAAAATGCCAGTAAAAACTTGGCTGTGCCAGTAAATTTTGTGTGTCATGTCAGTAAATTTCAATCTGGTAGGTTGGCAACACTGCTCCCAAACCTGCACGGTTCAGGAGATATGCAGTGTAAGAGATATGCCGACCTCATTTCGGCACATGCGCAGTGAAGAAACGGCCTCCGTGCCGTTTCTTCACTGTGATCATGCCATGACTGGCAGCTCCCGCATGCATGCGCGGGAGGGATGTCACACGACTCCTGCCAGTCACAGAGCCAGAGTTTGCGGCCCCGGAAGGAAGAGGGGCAGAAGATGGACGCTGCCAGCACAGGGGACAGCATGGGACGTCGCAGGCTTTGTTTGCAGGTAAGTGACACATAATTATGCATCTACTTTGCAGGGGAATGGAGAGGAAGTAAACCCAATCTGGGTTTACTTCCTCTTTAACTCGCACACACTGTGTGAGGTGACTGGTGTTTTTGTGCACTAGATCAAAACCAGTCACCACAAGGGCACATAGAAAACAATTGTTCTATGTGTCCTGTTCACACCACACTGCTGGTGTGATGTGTGACATAGTACAGAAAAATGCCAACATGCTGCATTTTTCATAAGAGGTATATATGAGGCGCTGCGTATATACCTCTTATGAACTTTTAGACAACACGGATCAGTTGTTTTATGCGTGCTGCCCAGTCTTATAATCAGTTTTTTAACAGTTTTCTTTTAACATTTTGAGGTATACCATATATTGTATTTCTCTGAGTGAGTGCGGGTTTCTTTGTGTATTTATGCTGCATTTTTCCACAGATGGCACTGCAAGTCACCACGCATCGTACTGCAATTCGGAGACATGAATGAAGTATAACTTTGTACTCTCTCAATAAAGTTAAATAAAAATTAAACAGTGTGATTCTCTGAAACCGCATATCACATTGCCCCTTCACCCCCGGCAAAATGGACACCTGCTGGCTTGCTAAAATGAAACATTTTACTGGTGGTTCCTGTGAATGAACCCTTAGATGCTGGAGTGCAAGAGGAGCATAAGAAGCCGGGAATGGGATGGGGGGGTGTCAAACAACTCGGCAGCATATGCTCAAAAATAAAACATCAGCTTAGGCCAGCCCTTTAAAATGTACCTAAATAATTAAAATTACCTAACGTAACTATTTTTTGTTGCCTGTGTCACGGCTGGTTAGATTCACCCTCTTTGTCCTGGTGACCACTGTCATCAGAACAGAATGTGTTGAAAAAGTCTAAATCAAGAGCTGGGTTGAGTACATCATCTAGTCGTGACAAATATCTAATGAGGCTGCATTCACATACGTGCGACTTGTCCTATGACTTTGGACACTAAAGTTGCATGACAAGTTGCACCCAATGTTTTTCAATGACAGCCGTTCAAATATGTGCCACTTTAACCACTTCAGCCCCGGAAGGATTTCCAGCTTTAAGACCGGAGCCCTTTTTGCGATTCGGCGCTGCGTCGCTTTAACTGACAATTGCGACGTTGTACCCAAACTAAATTTGCGTCCTTTTTTTCCCACAAATAGAGCTTTCTTTTGGTGGTATTTGATCACCGCTGCGTCATTTCTGATCGCCGCTATAAACAAAAGAAGAGCGACAATTTTGCAAAAAAAACCAAATTTGCAAAACCCAAAACCCAAATTTCTTACTTTTTCCTAAAATACAAATCCAAAAAAAATATAAAAAAACATTTTTTTTCACCGTTTTTGGCCGATTTATATTCTTCCTCATATTTGCGATAAAAAAAATCGCAATCGGCGTTTATTGATTGGTTTGCGCAAAAGTGGTCGCGTTTACGGATGATGAGAATTAATTTTTGGGGTTTTTAATTTTTTTTTATTTTTTACTAAAAATGGCGGCGATCTGCGATTTTTTGCGGTACTGCGATATTGGGGCGGACATGTCGGAACGTTTTGACACTTTTTTGGGACCATTGGCATTTATACAGCGATCAGTGCTATAAAAATGCACTGATTACTGTGTAAATGCCATTGGCAGTGAAGGGGTTAACCTGCAGGGGGCGCGCTAAGGGTTAACTATGTTCCCTGGGCGTGTTCTAACTGTGTGGGGGCTTGCCTAGCTGGGGAAGGGAAGTGGTCACAGCCTTCATGTACAGGAAGGCTGTGATCACAGCCCTTCCCCCTCACACAGAGCGGAGGTCCGTGTTTACTTACACGGACCTCCGCTCCTTCACTCCGGGGGGGGCATCGCGGGTGGCCGGCGGCAATCGAAGCCGCCGCACCCGCTCCCTGGCCCCCCCCCGAACACAGTGGCTCTGTATCGCGGCCACCGTCGTATGACGGCGATTCGCGTTACAGAGCCACTCTGTCGCCGTCAATTGCCGATCAGCCGTCGGCAAGCGGTTAAAAAGGTACCTGCACTACTTTGGCCCAACTTTCATGTGACTTGAGTGCCATAGACTGCAATGTAAACCCTCAAAAGTCAGTAGAGCAACACAGTGGTGCAACAGTTGTCCATTATCATCGGTTAAAGCCAAAGTTGCACCCATTCAAAGTTGCACCTCCAAGTCATGCAACTATGGAGTTGTGTTAGTGTGAATGGAGCACAAGGGATTTCGCCTCACTTTTGTCTTGATTTCTTCACATTTCCTGTTGCATTTTAAAGACAGGAAGCAAAGCAAAATTTCCCAAGACAGCAAAGAATAACTTAAAGTACAACTATGGTCAAAATGAAGAAATCAATATGCACCTATATAGTCTGTTAAACATGTCACTGATTGTTTTGCAAAAAGCAGTAAGGATGTTGAGCTATCTACCTTGTGCACTTCCCTTAATGAAGTGACAACTTTACGTCCTGGTTTTGGAATTGCCTGTGTTGAACACCTGTTGTCCCCATTAGCATCTATCTCTGCAGAAATGTCTTGACATCACAGGGGGAGGTGCTCTTGTAGCACAGGGAAATCTCAGGCATTTTATTATACACACACAAGTCCAGATTAGGCTCCGCCCACAATCTGTCCGCGACGCCCCGCCCACGATCTGTCCGCGAAGCCCCGTCCACTCCAACCTATGTCCTGCCTTTGCCCACCCACTGCTCTAGCTCCTAGCTAGGCTTCTGTTCTGACAGTTTACAAATTACCAAAGGAGAGCAGGCAGAGAGAAGCACACAGATTACTAGACAGATCTGTGTGGAAACTAACCTGTACTAACTTGTGTTGTTTTACATAGCACACACCCAGCTATTGATTGGAAGATGGGTGTGTGTTATGTAACATAGACTGAGCATGACAGAAGGCTGGAGGACTGGGAGATAGACAAGCTAGTTCACTGAAAGGAAATTACATCTGAGCTCTGCTCAACTCCTCCCATCATTACTAACAGTATACAACAAAGGAGAACTGGTGGAGGGGATTACAGACCACAATTGCAGCTATATGGTAGGAAAATAATAATTTCAGTTATTATGTTTATTACCGTGTTTAACTTTTTTCAGGCATTTATAAGGATTTACTAAAATATGTATGTTGCCTTCAGTTGAACTTTAACCACTTGCCGACCGCCCGCCGCAGTGTGACGGCGACAAGGTGGTTCGCATCATCACATCACAAGACGGCGGCTGCGATAACTAGCATTGTGAGCACGCGCTGCCGAAGGAGCGCCTGCGCGCTCACTGTGTTCGGGGGGAGCCAGGGAGCGGATGGGGCGGACTCGATCACTGCCGGCTACCCGCGATGCCCCCCCCGCACTGAAAGAACGGAGGTCCGTGTAAGTAAACACGGACCTCCGTTCTGTGAGAGGGGGAAGGGCTGTGATCACAGCCTTCCTCCTTGTGTCACTCGCGCGTCCGCGAGGAAGCCGTCGCGCACGAGTGTTACGATCAATAGCGTCGGCGGCAGAACACTACACTACTACGCTTGGTGGAACAGCGGCAGTGTGACGCCGCCCGCCAGCCGTTCACCAATTTCAAG
>BLSH010280915.1:1068968-1081863 GCA_018402905.1 Glandirana rugosa | reverse complement strand
ATCTCTTTCCCAAGATAAAGGCAGAGGCACATATGATCCTTGTAGTGAGGATCCATTAAGGAAGGACTCTTCTCCCAATTCTATTTGGTCCTTGTGAGTGCTCCATGCCTACAATTATGGCGGTTCGTCTTGTTCCTGATCCCCGGGCAGCCACTACCTTTGGGTTATACTGAAGATCACAGATCGATTATTATTTCCTGGCTATCCTTTTACACTTTCGGCATCTCTGAGAGGTTATTGGAGCCCTTTGTGATTCGGATATCGCCCTTAATACTGCTTGGGAAGCCCCTAAGATGTGCTGTGGAAGTCCTTATCTGAGATGACCAGTCCATGATGACCCCATAGACGTCCAGGATCTCTTGCCTTTGGAGACCAGCGGTGACCACTACCCTGAAAGTGGATTGTAACCCCTGCGCAAGTCCTACCTGAGTCTGGTAAGCTCACACCTTTACTAGATTCCAGGATGTACTAGGATGTCTTGCATATGAAGTTTTTTTGTCTGAAGGTTTTATCAATACCTGCTACCCCCCCCCTTTCCTTCATTGCCTCAGAGACCTTTTTTGCACGGAAGACTCTGAAGGAGCACCTTCTTCCCTCACTGTGTTGAACTTTCTAGTGTAACTTGGAGGAGACTACAATACCTGGTCTCTCTCTCCCTGGAAAAGGAAGAATATTCATTTATTTGTTCCACTTTGTTTTCCTCTTTTGTCACATTTATAGACCGCATATTTTACGTAATTATTTTTTATTGGGCGCTGCAACTATTTTTATTACACACATAGGTATGCCTTTAATCACAGTCTAGTAGGGACTCATTCACACTATTTTCTGGTGACCTATGTTTGTTCTGCACTGGATAAATGCAGGGGAACTGCTAGGGCACATAGAAAACAATTGCTTTCTATGTGCCCCATTTACACCACAACACTGGTAGGTGGTGCAATGTGCTGAAACATGCATTGCACCACTCTCTGCCAGAGTTCACACTGAAAGCTGCCCACATGATAAAATGCTGCATTTCATTGCGTGGGCTATTGTAAGCATGGCCTCAGACCCAGTTCACATCATACTTGCATAGAAACCGATAGTAAAAACATGCAGACTTCTTGAGACAGGAGTTTACATTGATTTCTATGCACGTTGACATCGGTTTTTATGGGCGTTTGTACACATCCTGTGTCATCACTTTCTCTTCCCTTTTGTGGGTTGAGAAAAACTGTAAGGGGTTCTCCTCTATGAAGGGAAAACCTGCACCAAAAAGTAAAAACAAAAAAATGTATGGGGTTTTTCCTCCATACCAGACCCTCGCCCAGGATACGAGTCGGACATGAATACAAAGAGGAACCCCACAGCAAAAATGAACACATGTAGGGTTCAGGGTTTGGTATGAATATAAGGAGGCATCCCGCAGAAAAAAAATAAAAATAAGGGTTAGGTTCCCCTATGGATATTAGGCCCTAATTCAACAGTAGGGTCTGATATGAATATACATTAAAAAAAAAACTGCAGCAAAATTAAAGTTAATATGTATGGGGTTCCCATTTAGTGTTTCTAAAAGAGTCTAATCTTCCATGCAGCCTCAGGTAGGGGGCAGGGAGGGGTCAACTGCTTACTCCTGAACCATATTAGGACACACGCCTGCAACATGGGGGGGCACCTTGCGATGGGAGCCTCTTCTCCACAACCCTGACCCATTGGTTGTGGAGATTATTGAAAACTGGAGGCCCTTTTACACTTAAAGCGGAGCTCCACCCAGTTAAACGTCAGACGCTACAAAAAGTGTAGCTGCTGACTTTTAACAATCGGACACTTACCAGTCCCAGACTCCAGCGATGCGGGCGCCCGAAGGCTCGCTCTTCTCCCCCTCCCCTTGGTGGGGCCGGCATCATAAGTGTAGGCGCCCAGCTTTGGCTTCAAAGCCAGGCGCAAGTCACACTGAATGGCCAACTTATCTTCTGGGACCTGTTACGTGTCCCAGAAGATCACTGGGTGGGGAGGTGAACTTCCTTCCAGCTCCGCGGAACCAGGACAGGAAGTGCAGCTGGGACCCTGTGAAAACAGAGTCCCAGCTGCCCCCCCAAAAAAATGACATGCCAATTGTGGCATGTTGGGGGGTCCCCTCCCCTTAAAGTGGAAGTTCCACTTTTGGGTGGAACTCCGCATAAAAGTGATAAATGTTCCAATTTTTAAAATAACAAACATGTATTTACCTGCTCCATACCTCCCAACTGTCACGGATTCGCCGGGACTGTCCCGGGATTTGATGTAAGTCCTGGAGTCCAGGGGAATCTAGGCTAAGTCCCAGTGGGGAGCCCAGTGCCTGAATAAGTTCTGGCACTTGGTTGGCTCCAGGGACTTGCACAGCAGGGGGGCACCAATGTGGGCACTAGCAACTGCTGTCTGAGGCTTGTGCGGTGTTTCTGGGGTCTGGCATAAGCAAATCCTTATATGGCAGCTGGCATCTCTCCTGGCCAGCTGCCTCTTACACTTACAGTGCAGAGTGGCTGAACCCACCTCCTCCTTGGCTGTGATGCTTTCCTGTACACGGACAAAAGGAGCAGATAAGGAGGAGGGGCATCGCTCTGCATGTGCCGTGCTGATCTGAGGACTTTGCAGGGGAGGGGGACACAGTGACTGGGAAGGGGGGGGGGGGGCAACAATGAGGTATACTTAGAGAGATTGGGGGGAGGGGGAGCATATGTGCTAGGGGGCATTTTGGGAGGGGAGAGGACTTGTCATAGAAGAGGAGTTGGATATGAAATCCGTATCCCCCCTCCCAGCACAAGTGCTCTCCCCTCCCAAAGTGCCTTCTAGTACATATCTTCTTCCTTCCCCAAATCAAAAATTCTAGCTGCCACAGAGGGCACAATCATGGCGCCTGGTAGACATGTGCAATTCGTTTTGTTCCGAATTGAAATTCGGACGAATTTTCGTTTTTTCGGAAATTCGGATGTATTCGAATTTCCGAATTACAATAGTACCGAATTTCGATGAATCCGAAATAGCAGAAAAAAAATTCAGACATAATTCAAATTTGAATCGGTTCAAATAGGTTTTGTATCGATTCGAATCGTTTTTGAACTAATTTCAAATAGTTTTCCAATTCCCAAAGAGAATAAAATAGAATAGAAAATAAAGTAATAGAATAGAAAAAATATAATAGGATAGAAAAGAATATAACAGAAAATAAAAGAATAGAATAGAATAAAAAAGAATATAACCCTCTTCTGAAATTCAAATTCCAAATAGAATAAATTTGAATACATACGAAAAGAATAACAAAGAATAGAAAAAAAGAATATAATTGATTATAATAGAATAGAAAAGAATAGGATTAAAAAAACCAATAGAATAGAAAAAATATAACAATTTCCCAAAATTCAAATAGAAAAGAAAAGAATAGAATAGGAAGATGGTTATATTCTTTCTATTCTATTCTGTAGTTTTTTCTACACTATTTTGTTATTTTTTTTTTATTGTATTCTATCTATATTCTTTTCTATTCTATTTAAATTTGAATTTCAGAAGATGGTTATATTCTATTTGATGCTATTCTTTTTTAAATTATATTCTATTTCTTTCTATTCTATTCTTTTATTTACTATTATATGTTGTTCTGTTTTACTCTATTATATTCTATTCTTTTATTTTCCGTTATATTATTTTCAATTTTATTCTATTTTTTTATATTCCATTCCTTTAAATTTTATATTTTATTTTATTCTCTTTGGAAACAGGAAAACAATTTGAATTCAAAAACTATTCGAATTCGAAAACTATTCAAAATTGATTAGAAAAATATGCAAAACGATTTGAATTCGAATAAACAAAACGAATTCCGAAAACGAATTACATGGGTTAAACTAATTTAACTAACCAAATTCATGTAAATAACAAAACAAAACGAAACAACTTTTTTTCGTTCTGCACATGTCTAGCGCCTGGGACCCCCTGACAGGCAAGTTAGTGGAACCAAGTAGTGAAACTTTTAAATGAATTATAAAAAAAATAAAAAAAAGTGAACACTGTGATGCACCAAAACAATTCCTCACAGCAGGCATGCACAAACCAAACCAGCATGCATATTTTATGTGCACCACTGGAGTGAACGAGCCCTCGAAATTGCAATTTAAATCCCCAACCTAGCTGTTTATAAAAAAAATATATAAAAACATAAAATGGCCAATATCCCTTCTATGAAGCTTCAAATGTACCTGCTATCCTGGCCTGCAGAAAAAACTCCAAATCTAGCCTATAATCTGCAATTTTCTGACCTCTGTCAGTGCAAATTGCCTCATTCACCTGAATGTATAAAAAACTCTGACACAGGCATCACAAGTTGTAATTTGGCCACTGACACCAAAATCTTGAGGCCACTGACCCCATTGCTGAGGGTTATTACTTTTGCCACTGACAGCAATACTGGGGGTTAATATTACAGTCGCTGACATCAGTGCTGGGGGTTATTATGCAGTTACGGAGATGCTTAATACTGGTGGTATTGTTGTGGCAACTGACACTAATGCTGGGTGTTAATATTGCAGTCACTGACACCAGTGCTTTGGGTTATTACGCAGTTACTGACACCAACATTTGGGTAATTTTTGCAGTCACTGACACCAATGCGGTGTGTTGTTATTGCAGTCGCTGACACAAATGCTGGTGGTTATTATTGCAGTCACTTACACAAATGCTTGGGGGTTATTATTATGGCCACTAACACCAATGTTTAGGGTAATTTTACTCCCAATTTCTTTACTCCCAGTTTTCTTCTGGCAGACTTTTCTTGCTACATGTGCTGAATTGTTCTTCTAAATACCTTCAAGGTATCCCTCCTAATTATTTTCAATGTTGGCAACTATGATTTATTTTTATGCCTACTGATACCAGTAATAAAACAGATTTTTGGTCTTATTGACCAGCAATGTAAGAATTAGTTACGTACTTCTGACCCCTGCACTCTGTACATTATGTTGTACATTACATCCTCCTGACCAAATTGTTTATTGTCTCAACAGTTGCTGCTTTAATAAAGGTAGGCTGTATGGGTCCTGCATGCTTTCTAATAGCTGTCCTGGGTCTCTCCACCATAGCTGATGTCACTAAACACCACTTGCCACCGTTCACCCCAGCTATCTGTAGTGGCTCCTTACAAGCAGTGCAGTGTTCCTGATTCACAAAATTTACACGCTGTCAGTATTGTCTACTTTCCACAATTCCAGAGATTTCATTGATTTCAGCAATGGCCTGACAATGGGATCAAAATTACATCATTTCAGGGTCAATCTTGGTAAGCTCCAAGATATGCTGATCACTGATGGTTTAGTGATCTTGCCACCCCAACCCATATTGATAACAGTGATAGTTCATCAAACAACATTTTTTTAGTATTGGCTAAAATATAATAAAGCATCGCGCTACACTTAAATACCTCCTCCGTGAATAGAGTATAAAGTTGCTGCTGCTTTAAAAATAAACAATTTATAAAACATGAAAACTTACAATAACCTCGTTTTCAGCAGCGCTACAAGTGCCAAAATATATCAATATAAGGTGCATCAATATTCAAAGTGATACAATCAATCATATCAATACAAAGTGCATTAACATGAAATGCTGTAAGCATATAAAAGTGTATGTTCTCAAAGTCCAATCGTGATAAAAATAAATGCTGGTATCCACATAAATCCGTCACTTCCTTTACCAGTGTCACCATGTGAAGACAAAAACACACTGAGGCTCACCAGATGTGTAATGGTCAATCAGCATATCATTTAAATAGATCTCACTGTTTTCTCCATATTCCCTTCAGGACCAGTAACTCATATCTGCAGGCATTTCTTTCCAACAGGCAGACTATCCTAGTGGTAGGGGAGAAGGGACCGTAAAGCCTGCCCACCTTGGCCGCTTCTCACACTGCCAGGATATTCAAGGATCACACTGCTGCTCACTGAGGGAAGTGAGCAGCAGGGAGATCGTGGAATATCCTGGCAGTGCAAGGAGCGGCCAAGGCGGGCAGGCTTTACGGTCCCTTCTCCCCTACCACTAGGATAGTCTGCCTGTTGGAAAGACATGCCTGCAGATATGAGTTACTGGTCCTGAAGGTCCTGAAGTATTTACAAACTTGTGAGGGGTGTACTCACTTTTGTGAGATACTGTAGCTAGCATGAATAGAAAGGGCGGGACCAAGGAAAATAAAGAAAAACAAGAAACTACGCGGCCTGAATGCAAAATGCAAAAGAATTGTATCAAAAAAATTACACAGAAAGTGCAGAAACAAGCACCAAAGTGCCTAGTGCCCGGGAAGGGCCACCCATCACATCCAAACAGTAATAGTAGGTGGAAGCGTTAGGGGACTTTCAGCTGGCAGCCTTACAGCATTTCCATGGGAATTCTGGTGTGACTTGCCCACAAAGCTGATGGTTGGGACTAGCCAAGAGGAAAAGGATTCTAGGTGGGGCCACTTGACCCATTTTAGGACTTACTGATAGATGAACCAGTTATCAGCCAGCCTGAAATTCTGCATTCTCTGCAGATACGTGGAAAAAATTACCTAAAATTTGCGTCCACCCTTCCTGTCTTCAAACTGCAGCCAATGAAGATTGCACCGCTTCCCAACTTTATATGAAAGGGTCCAACTTCTCGAAGAACTGGATTAAGAACCACTCTGTCTTGAAACAGCTCACAATATGGAGACTTGGCTGAGAAAACTTCGATTTTTTGCCGATACCTGACTGGTTGTTGATTTAGCTATAAGGTTGATCGCATAAAATGTGCCACTAAAGGGATCTTCTATACAACAAACAGTAAGAGCTGAAATGGTCGACAGCTGGACCTAATTGTAGCCAAGCCCTTTGTTTAGGGCACATTGGAAGAACTCCAAGACCTCAATATGAGAGAAAGACTCGGGATTGAATCACATAATCACTGCTACCCCAAAGATCTTTTCCACACGCTGTAGTAAGTAGCATTCAAGGATACCTTCCAAGATTTGAGCAACATCCACTGAACCTCTTCTGCTATGCCCACCTGGGCTAGCCTGTGTCTTACAAATAACCAGGTCGTCCAATTGAGCCATATTGGGATGAGGCAAGCCGTCCGAGTACCAAAGATCTCTGAAGTGCCATCAGAGAAGTGATCAACAACTGCCTCAAAGGCAGAGAACATGAACGGATTGTGTTCAGGATTTGAGAAGTTTAAGGAAAAACGTATACTGGCCAGAAAATCCAGCACTGGGACAGAGCATCCTGACTCCTGGCTCTCGTGTCTGCTCACATATTCTCCACCCCGGGATGGTAAGAAACTGACAGGGACAACAGACTGCACTTCGGCAACAGAAAGATGTGTGCCGCAATCTGCCCAAGGTTGCTTATTGCTCCCTGATTTGACACACATGCTACTGTTGTCTGATTGAATCCTCACAATGGCCCTGAAGCAGTGATGCAAAGGTGAGTAATGCCTCCTGTGCTGCCATCAGCTCTAGAACGAGTAATCGTTCCCTTCGATCTTCCTTGAGCAAACTGGTTCTGACAGCGAGCTTGACCCACTGATGTAGTAACGCAAACTTAAGTTTGAGTTGCCATTGAGCCCAGGCCACTGTGGGGCCTGCTGCCTACATCAATACCCTGATACAATGTTTTGCTGATATCAAATGACTCGTCTTCAGAGCGCGGGCCATCAAGATCAAGAGGGGTATGTTCTTCTGTGGTAGGAACACCTTCCCCACTACTGTCAATTGAGAGACACCCAGATACTATAACTTCTGTGAGGGAACTAGCTGGCTCTTTGCTGGAGATGATTACCATCTGTAGCCTCTCCAGGGCCCCTCGCCCGATGATTCAGAAGCTCTTTAAATTACTTCCATTGCTTTCTGTTTAAAGGCATCTCACCAGCCTTAGAAAGGAAGAATTAAAAAGCAGTCATAGGTCATCATTCTACATATATTCTTCTTTGGAAAAGTCTTCATGAAGGTTGGTCAGCCCGAGAAACCTCTTGAGTCAAGTTACTGGCTTCGGCAGGAAAACTGGACCTTGCCAGAATAGATGACCCTTGCACAAGGTGAGTCCACACAGTTCTTTTAGAGTGTCTTGACCTCATGCTTAATAAATTGTGACAATTGTGTCTAGTATCATCTTAATATTTGACTGCCTGAGCAAAGCAGGATTCATAAAGTCCTGTTCATGTACATCTTAGCAGAGCCTGCTTTTTCTGGGAAGCAGATGGGCACTGCCCCCTAACTTCTTTAGTAGTGCTGGTCTTTATTTGGGTTTGGCATTTGCGGAGTTTGGCATTTGTGGAGTGTATGGAGGTGGGTAGTGTGTACAGGTGAGGAGTGTGGAGTGTACGGTGGTGGGTAGTACGGTATATGCAGGATGGTGTCATTAGTTCTTTATTTTTATTTATTTATTTTTTACAATTTTTAATGTTTTTGCATTTTTTTTCATTATTGTTCAAAATGCTTTTTGGGGGCCAGTGGATGGTATCAGTAGGGCAGTGGACGGTGTAAGTGGAGCAATGGACAGTATCAATGTTTTTTATTTTTATTATTTTTTACAATTTAGTTTTAGTTATTTGTTACAAATTTATTTTTGTATTATTTTTTTCACAATTATTGGAGGCGGGAGTAGTGGACAGTGTCAGAGCAGCGTATGGTGTCAGTAGTTTTTTGTTTTTATTATTTTATTATCTATTATTTTTTCTCATATGGATGAGACGCCTCTGACCCCTTCACAGTCAGAGACATCTTTGCGGTTTCCTGCACAGACGTCTATTGAAATCGCACCTGAAAATCGCCAAAAGCAGTACAGAAACTACCTTTGGTAACTGGTATGGAGCCACAAAGTCGGTGTCACGCCAATTCGGACGGTGCCACTGCATGCAATAGTCGCCGACTTGGCATGCGACTTGACATGTCAAAACGCGTCAATGTGAACCTAGGCTGGGGGTGTATTGACCATGTGCTTAAACTAGTGTTGCCATCCTTATCCTTGTCTGCTTGAACCAACAGGATTCATACCATCACATTTATGTGTATCCTCTCTTGGAAGAGTCTGGTGAGAGTTGATTGTTCCACAGTGTGAGTGAAAACCACCCCTTTAGGCTTCGTATCCCCTAGTGCGACTTGTCATGTGACCCTGGACACAAAGTCGCACGAAGTCAAAGTCCATTGATCTCAATGGCACCCGTTCCATCTATGCGACTTTGAAAATCAGTGACTTTGAAAGGTGCCTGCACTACTTTATGTGATTTTGGAGTCACACCAGTGGAAAAGCAGCCTAAGAGTGTACTGCCCACATGTTCAATGAATGTGACAACCCTATAGGTGTCATCAAGATACATACAGGGCTTTGCCTGCCAAGGAATGAGTGTTACAGGACCACTTTAAGGCAGTGCTTGTAGGGTTGCCACATCATCCCTTTAATCCAGAACACACATTAATTACTCAGGTTCTGTGGTTGATTAAGGTGGTAATTAAACTCACTTGGTGCCTTATCTGCATTAAATTAGCCTCAGAACCTGTGTAATTCATATGTGTCCTGGATTAAAGGGATGATGTGGCAACCCTAAGTGCTTGATGTCTGCCAACCGGAGGGACTAAATGGCAAAAGCCCATAGTTAATTTCTCATATACCTAGGGTTGCCACCTCATCCCTTTAAACCCGAACACATATGAATTACACAGGTTCTGAGGCTAATTTAATGCAGATAAGGCACCAAGTGAGTTTAATTACCACCTTAATCAGCCACAGATCCTGTGTAATTCATATGTGTTCGGGTTTAAAGGGATGAGGTGGCAACCCTACATATACCTGAAGAAAACTTTTACCTGAACGGTGCCCCTTACCTCCTTAGCAAGGCCTGGCTACCAGGAAGAGTTGACACTCATGGCTTAGCAATAAAAGCAAACAGCTTTGCAGCAAACTGGCAGTAAGACAAGGAGATAACCCTACACAGTCTTACTGCACAAGAACCTCTATACTTCACTTATGTCTCTGTCAAAAAAATCAAATCCCCGATAAACAGGATACTAAGCAAGAGTCATTTGCTAACTTAATATATCAAAAGTTACCCATCTACTTCAAATGCTAGCCCTGCAGATTACAGTAATAAAGCAGTTCAAAACAAATTTAATGGAAAAGGAATTGGCTTGTTTGGCAATAATCCTCTAAGGGGTTAATGACAGCTAAAGGGAGGCTGAATCAGCAGCTTCCCAGACCCAGTCCTGACATTAGCACCAGGTGCTTATTGAGACAAACTCAGGTATGTCAGAAGCAGGACAAGGATAAAAAGCTTGTTCAGGACAGAAAACAAAAGGCAGGGTCACAGTAATATTCTGCAATGTACACAGCTTACCCATAGCTAGTACAGATCTCTTTTTTATATTTATTTTTTTATTTTATTTTTATACATTTTTTTCCCTTCAAAAGTACAGTGAGGCTGGCCATACACTGCACAACTCTCCAATCTCTCCCAGATCCACCTTCCACTGTGCAGTGCAAGGGCCTGTCTGATTGCACACAAATGAAGTGGGTTATGTTTGATTTCACACTACATGGTTTTGGAAAACCTAAAAGGAAAGCCGAACAAGGACTGCACAGTGCACGGCCAGTCCCCCACCCCAATAGTCAACATGCAGCCAGGCAGGTGCCTCCATTCCACTGCAAGCTGCTGTGGAAATCAAAGACATCCCAGCTGCCACATGGGGATCTGTACAATCTAGAGAAACATCACTAAATGAAGCAAGATGCATTACAGACAAAAAAAAGGTAAACTCAGGCAGAATGACATAACCCCCCGCCCCCCCAAGCAGGGGTGGAAGCCATGCTGCCGCTCACCATGGACCTCCAATTGCACCATTTAGGCCACATGCATCTGCCCAGGAACCACAGATCAGCAAAGGGTTTACTGCCGGCCGAGAGTCCTTCAGGTAGGGATCTTCATTATTCCCTCTTTTCCCATTCTTTCAGTAGCAGGAGGGCTGTGTCCTTGAGTGAGGACAAAAAAGGAACACTAAGGCATGGGGAACCCCTCCTTTTATTTGAGCAGGAGGTTGTTCTGTGGGGTCAGAGGGGTGGAGCTGACCCATTCGTAGGCTGACATGATTAGCCCCATGAATAAATGGCTTTATTCCAGTTCTGTGCAGTTTCTCCCTTCTGTGAGTAGGTGGTGCTTTGCCTCTGACAGAGTAATGAGCTACAGTGAACTAAAGTTATGGATAGATCTACTTTTCTCAGCCAATCAGATTGGTAGCTTTACATGCTGGGAAAGGGTATTTAACTGGAAGGAGTCAGGTGATCTGGGAGTTCTCACCCTGGGCTGTGGCCTAGGGGGATGTGCATTGAATAGTTCCTGGCTGCTAGGCCTAAAGCCAGAGGCCTATCCAGGTGGTCGCCAGTTGCTAGGCCTGTCCGAGGTCTATCCGGTAGTTCAAGTTCTGTTGAGGAAAGACTGCCAAAGATCTGGATGCAATTCTGAGAGGGATGGAGTTCTGAGGAAGCACCAGGGGTGACCCTTCATGACCAGGAGGCTATGAAGCGGCTGGGAGGACTTCAGGAGATAACTCATCCAAGGGAATCCATGTACAGAAAGCTGTGAGTAAAGTTCAGTTACTAAAGGAGACAGCCTGTCCTACAAAGTACAGATGTGTTGGTTCAGCTTAAAGGCTCTTTTCCTGTACTACTGTCTGCCTTCCTTCACCTATTTTTGTCTAAGGAGTCTGCCTATTTGTTGATCATTTTTTAATGGTGTCCTGTGCCCTGGCCCTCTCTCCCATATTTCCTGTTGAGAAATAAACTTTGTCTTGCTTAAAGCATAAAAGTGGCTGGCTCTCAACTTCTTTTCTTGCTCATCACCCACCATGCCCAACACCCTACACCCTGAGGAATTTAACAATCCCCGCCTCTGAGAGTCACCATCAGGCTACCAGAGAATTGGGGCAGGCGCTACAGCATGAACCTGTGAAATCTAAGGGGTCACATCCTTAGATCTTAGGGGTTCATGCTGGGACTTGTACAACAACAACATATATGCACTCGTTATCCGCTTTTAATGTACAGAGAGGAAGGTGGTGCTCTAATAGGAAGAGGTGAAGCCTAAAGAGGAAGGGGTGGGGTTTATATATGAAGGGGTGGGTCTTAAACAGGAAGGGCTGGGGCAAATCTAGAGGGGGAATTTTAGTCTTGTCTTGGCTGTGGTGGCTGGTGAAGTTTTAGGATGGGGGCACCAGGCCCCGCCCTTCCTTTTTGACCCCTCCTACTCCTAATAAGCCCCACCCCTTATATAATCCACCCACTCCGTCCCATGTATTCCACATATTGTGTCAGGAGTACACAGCTCAACATCACAGGACACAGTATACAGCTCAGCATCACAGGTGGGGTATACAGCGGCCAGTATCACAAGACACAGTATAGAGCCCCAGCATCACAGGTGGGGTATATAGCAGCCAGTATCACGGGACACAGTATAGAGCCCCAGCATCACAGGTGGGGTATATAGCGGCCAGTATCACAAGACACAGTATAGAGCCCCAGCATCACAGGTAGGGTATATAGCAGCCAGTATCACAGGACACAGTATAGAGCCCCAGATGACCGACGATATATGGGGTGGACACTACGACCCCGAGATATGACACAGAACACTATGACCGGCGACATATGGGGTGGACACTACGACTCGACATATGACACAGGACACTACAACTCGACACATGAGGACTGTGTTATACACCTTATGTACCCTGCCTCACCCACCTAATATATTCCCCACCCCGAATAATCCTCATCCTCCCCAGTTTTTCCTTCCCGCCCCGGACCACGGGGGTAGGATTTTGAAGTGGTCGGTGGTGTCGGTTCTGTTCTGATTTTAAGGGGGAGATCTAAACGGGGTCGGG
>BLSH010280915.1:1049680-1063429 GCA_018402905.1 Glandirana rugosa | reverse complement strand
GGCTGCATAACTGCCCCCACCTGTGTCCCTGGCTACATAACTGCCCCCACCTGTGTCCCTGGCTACATAACTGCCCCCACCCGTGTCACTGGCTACATAACTGCCCCCACCTGTGTCACTGGCTGCATAACTGCCCCCACCTGTGTCACTGGCTGCATAATTGCCCCCACCTGTGTCACTGGCTACATAACTGCCCCCACCTGTGTCACTGTATACTGTGTCCTGTGATGCTGAGCTGTATACTGTATCCTGTGATGCTGAACTGTATACTGTGTCCTGTGATGCTGAGCTGTATACTGTGTCCTGTGATGCTGAGCTGTATACCCCTGACACAATATGTGGAATACAGGGGACAGAGTGGGTGGATTCTATAAGGGGCGGGACTTGTTAAAAGTAGGAGGGGTCAAAGGAAAGGGCGGGGCCTGGCGCCCCCCCATCCAAAAACTTCACCAGCCGCCACTGGTGTGAACTAAGCCATTGAAAGCCATATAACCTACTTTCCATGTGTTTTTGATGCAAAAAAAAACGCACTGGACTGCATGTGGTGTGAACTGTGCTAAACCTTTCATCCAGTTTTTATTTGCTGCATCTGTAAATTTCAAAAGCCAATAGGTGTCCCTCATTCCCATCTAAAAAAGTAGGGAGGTGTGTAGCCATGGCCCTAACCCCTAGAGGCCAAATGGTGACCTCCAGAGCCAGGGACAGCTGACATCGAACTTCATAGAGTGGGATACTAGGCATGGTGGGTGCAGATAGAAGAACTGAGTTGGGCACCAGACACTTTGATTATGCAGAACAAAAGAGATTTATTTTCTCTTAAAGAACTGGGGAGAGAGGGTCAGGGTCAGGACACCCTTTGGGTGGGTGCAAAGGCACTTAGCAGACTCCGAGACTCACAAAAATAGATTAGGGTAGTTGTATAGTCGCACAGGCCTTCAAACTGAACTGTGCCTGACAAGAACTATTTCCTTTCGTACTGAACTTGTACTGTTGACTTCATCACAGATCGGTGCACATACAAAACTTGGTATCCCCGTTGAGTAGACCTGGCCTCCATCTCACAGCCTCCCGCTGCAACTTCATGAACTTGCACTCGCAGCCTCTTATCAAGACTCCTTGGACTCCCACTGCTACTGGGTCCCTTGAACGTCACTCAGCCAACCGCTGTATCTTCCGAGTGTCCCCACGCTGACCTGCTGGGTCCCTTACTTGGTTCTTCAGCACAACTGCTGAACTCTCATGCAAGCGTCACCCACACTATCCTACTGGGTCTCTAGCTTGACTTCTGCTGAGACTTTCCCAACTTCTCCACCATCCCCACTTAGTGAAAAATGCTGCTCTGGTACTCTCTCAGACTCTGAACTCTGGCCTCTGATAACAGGAGCGTTATCCCTTGAGGGCGACAGTTTCCCCTTTACCTCTGACCTTGGTTCACACTTTGCCTCTGGCGACTGGAATGGCTGTCCTCCGTTAGCAACTCTGTCCGTTCACCTCCAACAAAGAGGGGTTTTCCGGCCAGCAGAATCCGTGCAGCTTGGTTAGGCTTCCGATATGAAGCCCCGACCCCACACTGTTGCTTCTTGTCCTGGGTAGGCCTTAGACTGCCTAGCAACCAGGCGCTCCTGGATAGGCCCCAGGCTTCTGGCCTAGCAGCCGGGAGTTTTCAACACACGTCCACCCAGACAGCAGTCCAGGTGGCACAGAACACCGATCATCTGGCTCCTCCCAAATAAATAGGCTCTCCCAGCAGGCCATGGGCCCAAGAAAACCCTGCCAATTGGCTAGCGCAACCTATCCATTCATATTCCAACTAAGTTCATATGCACCTTATCATTCCAATACCATAAGTAGCAATGCCACCCAGTGGCAGAGGAGAGAGGTGCATCAAACTCAGAGTTAAAAAAAGAATCAGGAGATTCCCTAACAATTGGCCAGGGTAGTTACCACACAGCAAACGAGATTTGGCAGCATCCCTGTTCAAGACCAGGGTGCTACACTCTCCCCCGGCCAACAAGACTTTGTTCTCAAGCCTGAGAACGGATGTCCTGGCAAAACATGGATAGGAGGGGTTAACAGGGAAAGACAACTGACAACAGATCCCTGTGACGTACCACAGGAAATAAATCCACATAACATTTATATTTTAACAAGTGTTGCAGACATAATAGATGGTTAGAGGCTGCAAAAAATATACAAGAGAAATAAAGTTTTGAGCAACACAAGAAAATTGTGAGTAAGCGACCTGAAATCCTAACTACCTATCTACTATTTACACCTGTACAGAGAGAAAGAGAAATGATCAAATGATTTCTTTGCTGAAATTATCAGATCTCCTTAGTCAAGGAGGGCGAAATGGGTGCTGGAACACCTGAAAGAAAGCACAAACAGCCAAAGAACACATCCTATCACTATAATAACCTTTAGTGCACTATATATATAGGTGAAAAGGTTGCTTATCATTGTCCAGGAGTAGCAAGAAATCAATAGTGTCATAATAGTTGTGTCACTTAACCCTCCCTCCTAGATTGTAAGCTCTAACGAGCAGGGCCCTCTGATTCCTGCTGTATTGTATTGTATTGTAATTGTACTTTCTGCCCTAATATTGTAAAGCGCTGCGCAAACTGTCGGTGCTATACAAATCCTGTATAATAATAATAATAGCATAGCAAAATATACATTAGAAGTTGAAATGGGCCCCACCCCTTTTTTGGGGGGTGACACCTCTTTTCCATCATGTCAAGAAATCACATTGGTAGAATCCACAGGGTGTGGAGGTAACTCATAAAGGCTGGCACTCTCACGCCATCTGGTGGTTGGCATAGTCCTTAAAGCGGAGTTCCACTGTATTTTAAGTTTATTAAAAGTCATCAGCTACAAAAACTGTCCTGTGTCCCAGAAGGCTTTGGGAGGGAGGGGGAAGGAGACCTCCACTTTCGGTCACCTAAGGCGACCGGAACAGAAGTACCTGTAAAAATCGGGTATCCGCAACCACCCTTCTCCCCATAAGTTCAGTTTTGTCATCAGGAGCTGGCGAGGAGGTCTTCAAGTGGAAGTTCCACTTTTGAGTGGAACTCCGCTTTAAATTACATTGAGTCCATTGATCAAACATATAAGAAAGAAATCTTGCCCTTTTTAGCCAAGGTACATACTATTTACTAACTAGCTTTTTTTTATTTTTTGACCTTGGAGCCCCAAAGTCCGATAAGCATTCTAATTTCAGTATAACAACATCATCAACATTTCTTCCCAGCAGCTTCCCTCTTGCATAGGGACACGTCCCGAGGCCGGGATGCATGGCTGTATAGAAGCAGCAATTTTACCATGCAATTGTGCAAGGGAACAAAACTTGGGCAACCACTTTCTTGCATTTGCTGGTATCTCAAGCCACAGTCCAGCAACAGCTGAAACAGAAAAAGGTCCCCTAAGTAACTTCCATTGGAGAGGTGGAGTGATAGAACACAAACCCCACTATACTCTCATTTGTAATCCACACAATGGGTAGTAGAATTTTTTTTTTTCAGTCTCACCAATAATACCTGGGGTAAGGCAACTGTAAATCTTTTCCATCCACATCCACCGTAGTAATGAAGTGTCAAAGATCCTTCTGATCAGGCCTACGGATAACCACACAGTCTGGATAAATATGATGGCCATAGTTCCAGGTTCGGGAAATATGGGCATACTTGGCTGCATATTTACATATTGACAACATATTGAGACAACTCGTTGAGGCTGAGGTACAAACGGATTTTCAAAAATTCCCGGAGAGCAACATCTACCCATTGTGCTCCCTTTCTCTGTATTTCTATTCCAAGCTGGTGGTTATATAGGGATATAAGTAGCCGTATTCCTCAGCCACTCTTTTTGCAATAACCTTTTGTAATTTAGATAGTTTAGACCAGGGGTGGGCAAACTTTTTGACTCGAGGGCCGCAATGGGTTCATATATTGGACCCGGGGGCCGGACCAAGAGTAGATGGACGGTGTGTATGTGTGAATTAATATATATTAAATTTAAATGTGTAACATTAAATGTTTAGATTAATTTAAGCTAGAAAAGCATAAAAAGAGACATCAAAACGCATAAACATGAAATATTCCTGCAAATGGCCATCAAACTTTGATGTCCATTGTTAGGAATATTCCATGTTTAGGCGTTTGCCAATTCTCAGGAATATTTCATGTTTAGGCGTTTGCCAATTCTCAGGAATATTTCATGTTTATGCGTTTTATACGCATAAACATGGGAAATTCCTGAAAATTGGCAAACACATAAACAAGGAATATTCCTGACAATGGGCAAACACATAAACATGAAATATTCCCGCAAATGCCCATCAAACTTTGATGTCCATTCTCAGGAATATTTCATGTTTATACGTTTGATGATCAAACGCATAAACAATGTAAAATTCCTGAAAATTGGCAAACGCATAAACATGGAATATTCCTGACAATGGGCAAACGCATAAACATTGAAAAATTCCTGAAAATTGGCAAACGCATAAACATGAAATATTCCTACCAATGGCCATCAACTGCATAAACATGAAATATTACTAACAATGGGCATCAAAATTCATAAAATGTGAATTATTCCTGCCTGGGGGCCCCTTCCCCTTCAAAGTCTCGGTTCTCCTGGCTCCCTGCCCGGTTGGTCCCTGGACAGGTGAGTAAGTGAGTCATTCTCACCTGTCCAGTCAGTGTCCAGGGACCAACCAGGGCAGGCAGGGGCGACTTTGAAGGGGAAGGAAGGGCCAGGCGGCAGGCCGCATGCACCACCAACTAGGCCTGAGGGCTGAGGCCCAGTCCAGGCAGCCACTGAGCCACGTTTCCACACATCCCCCAATCCCCATTTTCTGCTCTGCTGGTGAGGTGACGACTCACTCACCGTCAACGACGACGTCCAGGCCGGTCCAGTCCAGGGCAGGGCAGGTGAGGGTGGTCTAGTACAGGCAAGCGGCAGGCAGGCTGCTGACTGTCACGGCCCGCCGCCCACGGGAGCCCGCCACGAGGCAGCAGACGGGGTCGGCACTCGGAGAAGCTGCGCACAGGCTGGCTCTCTCTCCTAGTCTGGCTGCAGTGAGAGTGCTCGCGCAGTCCTCCTCACGGGTCGACTCCACCCACTGCCTCTGCCTGGAGTCAGAGTGACTGACAGGCGCAGTAGGGGGAGGACTCGGGGAGGGAGGGCAGGCGATGAGGCGGGCCGCGGGACTGATGTGCTGTTGTGTACTGCTCTGCTGGAGCAGATCCGTCAACCGAACCGGCGGCGCGCGCGTGTACCGATAAATAATATTTTTTTACTACTCCATAATGTGCAGAGTTATGAGTGAGGTGAATAAATTAATATATTCCGCGGGCCGGATTAAAAGGTCAGCCGGGCCGTAGTTTGCCCATTCCTGGTTTAGACAATGTCTTAGGATCCCCGCATCCAGGTAGTACCCGGGTATCAGCAGCCCGCTGGACCGGATATCCAGCTATAAAGTCAGGCTTGAAAGGTAATTTTGCTGGGGGCTGGGGGTTTCCAGTCTTGGAAACCTAAGCAGCCTAGCGTTCTTCCTGAAAGGAGCTAGTAGTGCACAAGCGCGAAGCTGCACTAGTGGACAGCTCTAGTTTAACATTCACAACGGGGACAGTAAGGGCCTCATCCTTCTCCTCACACATTTGTTCATCCTCACTGCCAGTCCATTTCCCAGTCTATGACAGAGTGTCTGACCACAGTTCAGAGAGTCGATCGGAGAAATCATCCGAATAGGAAATAGTGGAACACTCCGCAGAAGGGATTAAATTGCGCATTGACTTGGGAATGGCAGTCACAACGACCTGATCCCATTTATTTGTCACAGGTTTAACAGCCCCCACAGGAACGCTATTTTCACCCAATTCTGGCTTACCCATCTCCGGCGTACTTCTCTCAGGAGGGTCCATCATCAGGGAAAGCAGGTGGGCCCTACCGTGGCCGTGGTGGATGACCGGAGCACTGGGCCCTGGAACAGCTACTGGAATTGAGGGAGCAGCTTCCCGTATAAGCCAGGTGATAGATGGAGAACTCTGGAAGGGTTCCTCAGTGGGGACAGCGACATTCCTATCCCAATCCGCAAGTAACATCCACGGAGGTCAGGCTGACGGGACTGCCTCGAGCAGGGACTCCCCGCATCATCCACAGATGATCCAAGGCTGCAATTGTGGGGCCAGTTTGGAACACTTACTGCAAATCAGTCCAATGGCTTTGTAGCCTCCTGCCGTGTATAGTGCAAGGCTACCTCTCGGCGTCTACTTGATTCCAGTATTAGTCAGGACACTTGGCGGTCCACTCAGGCTCGGGCCGACACCCAGAGCCCACACCTTCCAGTCCACCATCGAAGATCCAAATTGAATCATCTTCTCTGCACAACAACTGCAGTGAAACTTCTCAACCAGCAATGGCAACACACGTGGCAACACTCCCCTATCCTCCTCTGCAGAGCAACTCTTCCTTCTCCAGCCAACGGATTGGTTCACATGTTTCCCAAGAACTTCAGTGCCCGCCTCCTTCTTCTTGAGGCACGCCAAAACTTTAATGGAGTCTGTTTTAATCCCTGCAGCACTGGTGCAAAGTGACAAATAACCAGGCTGACACTCTCCCATGAACAATGAGACACAATCTTCCACACAACTTTCACATGAACAGCAACACAGTCTATGATGAGTACAGATGTTACCTGCCAGTGCCACAGAGCCAGACGAAATCCCTTTGTGGTTGCATTCTTGCAGGGACAATGCCTTTGCCCCACTTTGGGCGCCAAATGTAGCTATGGCCCCAACCCCTAGAGGCCCAAAGGTGACCTCCAGAGCCAGGGACAGCTGACATCCATCTTCATAGGGTGGGTTACTATGCATGGTGGGTTCAGATAGAAGAATTGAGTTGAGTGCCAGACACTTTGATGATGCAGAAAAAAAAAGAGATTTATTTTCTCTTAAAGAACTGGGGAGAGAGGGATAGGGCCAGGACAGCCTGTGGGTCGGTGCAAAGGCACTTAGCAGACTCCAAGACTCACAAAAATAGAACAATAGGGTAGTTGTATAGTCCCACAGGCCTTCAAACTGAACTGTGCCTGACAAGAACTATTTCCTTTGGTACTGAACTTGTACTTTTGACTTCAACACAGATCGGTACACATACCAAACTTGGTATCCCCGTTGAGTAGACCTGGCCTCCATCTCACACCCTCCCGCTGCAGCTTCATGAACTTGCACTCGCAGTCTCTTATCAAGACTCCTTGGACTCCCACTGCCACTGGGTCCCTTGAACTTCACACAGCCAACCGCTGTATCTTCAGAGTGTCCCCACGCTGACCTGCTGGGTCCCTTACACGGCTCTTCAGCCCAACTGCTGAACTCTCTTGGAAGCGTCACCCCCACTATCCTGCTGGGTCTCTAGCTTGACTTCTGCTGAGACTTTCCCAACTTCTCCACTGTCCCCGGTTAGTGAAAAAGGCTGCTCTGGTACTCTCTCAGACTCTAAACTCTGGCCTCTGATAACAGGAGCATTATCCCTTGAGGGCGACAGTTTCCCCTTTACCTCTGACCCTGGTTTACAATTTGCCTCTGGCGACAGGAATGGTTTTCCTCCGTTAGCAACTCTGTCCCTTCACCTTCCACAAAGTGGAGTTCTCTGGCCAGCAGAACCCATGCAACTTCTGACATGAAACCCGACCCCACACTGCTGCGTCTTGTCCTGGGTAGGCCTCAGACTGCCTAGCAACCAGGCACTCCTGGATAGGCCCCAGGCTTCTGGCCTAGCAGCAGGAGTTTTCAACACACGTCCACCCAGTCATCCAGGTGGCACAGAACACCTATCACCTGACTCCTCCCAAATAAATAGGCTCTCCCAGCAGGTCCCCTGCCAATTGGCTAGAGCAACCTATCCATTCATATTCAAAGTTCATATGCACCTTATCATTCCAATGCCATAAGTATCAATGCCACCCAGTGGCAGAGGAGAGAGGTGTATCAAACTCAGAGTTAGGAAAAGAGTCTGGAGATACCCTAACAATTGGCCAGGCTGGTTATTACCCAGCAAACTAGATTTGACAGCATCCCTGTTCAAGACCAGAGTGCAACAGGTGTGTCGGTGACCTGCATTATTCTGCACTGAATCACCACGAGCAATGCAAGGGCACATAAAAAACAGTTGTTTTGTACATGCTCCTGTCACACCAAGACACTGGTTGGATGTGCAGTGTGGAAAAATGCAGACATTTTTCTGCAGTATGCTGAATTGCACAGCAGGTCACTGCACTGGAGCGGAGTGTACACTTTGTACAATTCCAATAAAATTTCCAAAAAAAAAAATGCAGAGTGATGAGCTAAAGCAGTATACCTCATCACCCCCTCATTGCAGCCTACTTACTAAACATTTTAGCATGCAGGCAGTGTGAATAGGCCCCAGGGGATTTCTATTATTATCATGACAGGCCAAAATATAGTATAGACTGCTTTCTAAGGATTCTTGCACACGCGCACCTCATCCTGTTCAACAAAAATTCTGGCGTCCCATTCCTTGTAACACCAATAGGCAGGTACTCTTTATGGAAAGATCTGGGGTCTATAAGACCCCAAATCCCTCCACTGCTCTTAAAAGCATTTGATCATATCAAGATTGGTAAGATTAACAAAAAACTGTCTATGAAGATAAGGCACACCTGATATTTAGAAAAGCCTGTGGATGACTGAAGCTGAACAATGCAGTGACATAATGGCGTCGCTTGGCGCCTCTTACAAAGTTACAGCAGGGCTGGGGGCAGATTGTTTCCGCAGGCGGCGATCTATCTGGATGGCCAGATTGATCAGGGCGTCGAGGGATTGTGGTACCCTGACGCGGGCCAGCTCGTCTTTGAGCGGCTCTGAGAGACCCAACCGAAATTGATAACAGAGGGCCGCATCGTTCCAGGCAGTGTTTGCGATCCAGCGCCGGAATTCAGACACATAATCTTCGACCGTGCGGAGGCCCTGCTGCAAAGCATGGAGGGCTGCTTCAGCCATAGCGGCCTGATGGGGGTTCTCATAGAGCTGAGCCATCGCTTGGAAGAAGCGGTCTAGGCTAGTGGTCTCTGGGGCCTTTTGTTCCAAAAGGCGGTGGGCCCAAGCGAGATCACTCGCCCCACTTTAGTGGCCTCTAAGGAAAATGTCTGTGGCTGGAAAGCAAAGTATAGTTCGCAGGAATTGCGGAAGGCCCGGAACTTCCTGCGGTCTCCTGCAATCCACTTGGGCATAGGTACCTTGGGCTCGGTAAGGCCACAATGGTGCGTGAGGCAGACTGACCAGGACTGGCTGGGACTGGTACGGAGAGCTCGTGGACTCTTCCCTCCAGACGAGTGTATCCCTCCTGCAGATTTTTAACGACTTGCGTAAGTCCCGCAAGGTGTGCACATAAGTCCTCCATGGGAGAGGCCCCCTGTGCAGACTCGGACATGGCTGTCCGTTACTGTCACGTACCTGATGGTAGAGTCTGACTTATGCAGGGGGCAACCTCTCTTATGGCCCTGGTTCGAGAACCCCTGGTAGTGCAGACGGGGAGTTCTAGAGCACAGGGGGGCATAAGGGCTGGACTTGGTCACTGGTGGTGGGTGCAGGTCCACTGGAGCTCATGCTTGGCAGAAGCGTGGTAGTGTGGTCCGGGTCGGTAAAAGGCTGGCAGTGCGGTACAGGAGGAACAGGCAAGCGGATGGTCGGGGTGCAGGCAGGGTCGGCAACGTGCGGGCAGCAGAAGTACATGGGATCAGGCAGGAGAATAGTCGTAGACAGGCCGGGGGTCAGGGCAGGCAGAAAGCAACAAGTCCAAGGTAAAGCCAGGGTCACAAACACAGGAAGTCTTATCTGTGCAGATACAGGGGTCACAAAGCACCGGAATGCTGTAGAATGGACAGCACCTGCTGCAAGGGGCTGTCTGCTCAAATAGGCCGTTTTGGCGCCATTGGCGCGCACAGGGTGCGCACATGATGCGCGCGAATGCGCACAGGAGCGTGCAATGCGCACAAGGCCAGGTAAGTCTGGTTTTCCTAACAACCTGGCTCCATCCTCCCCTCTGCATGGCTCCATCGCCCTTCTCTTCTGTCCACCTGGCTCCATCATACCCTCCACCTGGCTCCATCTCCCCTCTCTTCTGTCCACCTGGCTCCATCCCCTCCTCTCATGTCTGCAGCCTCTAACCATCTATTAGGTCTGCAGCCTGTAACCATCTTCTGCATCCTGTCGGCAACCTCTAATCATCTCCTGTATCATGCCTGCAGCCTCTAAGCACCTCCTGTATCATGTCTGCAGCTTCTAACCATCTCCTGTATCATGTCTGCAGCCTCTAACCATCTCCTGTATCATGTCTGCAGCCTCTAACCATCTCCTGTATCAAGTCTGCAGCCTCTAACCATCACCTGTATCATGTCTGCAGCCTCTAACCATCTCCTGTATCAAGTCTGCAGCCTCTAACCATCTCCTGTATCATGTCCTCAGCCTCTAACCATCTCCTGTATCATGTCTGCAGCCTCTAACCATCTCCTGTATCAAGTCTGCAGCCTCTAACCTTCTCCTGTATGATGTCCACAGCCTCAAACCATTTTCTGTGTCATGTCCTCAGCCTCTAACCACTTCCTCTGTCATTTCCACAGCCTCTAACCATCTTTTGTCTTGTATCATGTCTGCAGTCTCTGAGGGGTAGCTTGCAGAGGAGTCTGGGGTCAAGGGAGGAGTCAGACGTGTGTGGACTGTGGAGAGAAGAATACAGGGTGAAACAAAGCTGCCAAGCTGAAGACTGGAGAGGACCGTCTGCCTGAGCCCTGCACAGTGCACCTGAGAGGAGGTCAGCGACAGCACCATGAGGACCAGTGTTGCCAACCTCCAGCAGCGTTTTTTACTGGCAAAACATAGCAAATTTACTGGCGGAGCACATCTTTACTGGCAACTTAATAATAATAGAACTCCATTTAAAAACTAAGACAATTGATATTTAAACACAACATGGAGACACTGACGATATCAATATCGAGTAATTTGCCGGCTTTACACTTAAAAAGTCAGCACAGAATGACAAATTATCAGACCCTGATATTTATAGACAGTTGTAAAAATCACTGCTTTTTACAAACTGTCTGTAAATTTACTGGTGGTTGGCAACCCTGATGAGGACAGTCAGAGGGGGGTGACTGATATAAGGGGGAATGAATACAGTAATGTAAGTTGGGCACTAATATAAAGGTTCTCCCTTATATCAGTAACCCCCTTTACCTTAGTGTATTTGCTCTCCGGAAGGTGGTCTGTGGTCTCCAGAGACCCCCCTCACATCAGCGTTCCCGGCGTTTCCCCTTATATTAGTGTCCTCAGAGATCCCCTTTTCATCAGAGTCTGCAGGATTCCCCCTTACAGTGCAAAGGGCAACACTGCAGACCCTGATGTAAGTGGGAACTCTGTGCTGAGTTATATTAATCTGACCTTCATGTAAATGGAGAAATATGGTCTTTGACTTCTGTTATAACCTAAACACATTTCTAATCGCACTAGCAATACGTTTGTAGTGATATTTCCTGTTTTGTGCTTAAAACAGCCATTTTATTTACCCTTTTGAAATATCAGTAAAAAAAAAAAAAAAAAAGTGGCTCTGTCAGTAAATTCCATGATTTTTGTCTGTAAAAAAATGGTGCTGTTTGTAAATTTTGGGCGCCCTGTGAGAAAATGTCACTTCGGTGGGTTGTGGCAACACTGATGACCAGGCCATTTTTGCTTTTTGTCACTTTGTTACTGAAGTAATTGACAATTGCGCAGTCATGCAACGCTGTACTCATATAATTTTTTCCCACAATTAGAGCTTTCTCATGGAGGTACACTGTACTCAGGGTGATCAAATACCACCTGGCAAAAAAGACTGGAAATTTAAAAAAAAAACAATATTTTATACTTTTTGCTATAAAACATATCCAATAATAAAATGTAAAAAAATCTAATTTCTTTAAGCCAATATGTATTCTGCTACATTTTTTGGTAGAAATCCCAATAAGCCTATATTGATTGAACGTTATAGTGTCTGTAATATATACTGGAATTTTTCTTTTTCCAATGATGGCAGCGATTTTTAGAGGTTTAACCACTTGCAGACCGTCAACCGCAGGTTGACGGCGACAAAGTGGCTCGATATCGCAAACCGCCTTCATACGACGGCGGCTGCGAGATCGCGCACTGTGAGCGCGTGCCGCCGGAGGCGTGCCTGCACGCTTACTGTGTTTGGGGGGGGGGCCAGGGAGCGGGTGCGGCGGACTCGATTGCCGTTGGTTACCCGTGATGCCCCCCCGCACTGAAAGAACGGAGGTCCGTGTAAGTAAACACGGACCTCTGTTCTGTGAGAGGGGGAAGGGCTGTGATCACTTCCCTTCCCCAGCTAGGGCAGCCCCCATACAGTTAGAACACGCCCAGGGAACACAGTTAACCCTTAGAGCACCCCCTCCAGGTTAACCCCTTCAGTGGCATTTACACAGTAATCAGTGCATTTTTATAGCACTGATCGCTGTATAAATGCCAATGGTCCCAAAAAAGTGAATTCTCATCATCCGTAAACGTGGCCGCTTTTGCGCAAACCAATCAATAAACGCCGATTGCGATTTTTTTATCACAAATATGAGGAAGAATATAAATCGGCCAAAACCGATGAAAAAAAATGTTTTTTGTATTTTTTTTTGGATTTGTATTTTAGCAAAAAGTAAGAAATTTGTTTTTTTTTTTGCAAAATTGTCGCTCTTCTTTTGTTTATAGCGGCGATCAGAAATGACGCAGTGATGATCAAATACCACCAAAAGAAAGCTCTATTTGTGGGAAAAAAGGACGCAAATTTCGTTTGGGTACAACATCTCACGACCGCGCAATTGTCAGTTAAAGCAACGCAGTGCCGAATCGCAAAAAGGGCTCTGGTCCTAAAGTGTGAAATTCTTCTGGGGCTGAAGTGGTTAAACAGGCACCGCACAGGGGTAAAACATCACCCTCTGAAGAGCGATCCGCTGAGTGTAGACGATCCATCTATATTTTTAGAAATGTAATGGTCTGAAATGGATGATAGACTTATATATTGAGGATTTATTCATACACGTTTATGATGGAGATCTCGGTCACATAACACTCCTATTGAATTAATCATTGCAAAGTGAGCGGAGCCGCTGTCCGGGACCTGTCAGTCACAGACTGAAAACCACGCCCTTTATTCCTCAGGAAGGCGGGGACAAGCGTCTCACGGGCACGCGCCTCCAGTACTCTTATCTCTGCGCCGCCTCTCCTGCGCGCTCGCATCCCCGGCTTAGCGCGTTCCTGGCGGGCTTGGAGTACGAGGTGTGAAGTCGGGGGCGCGCCGGGGCCGGAGAAGACACAGCTAGATAACCCGGTGGTCGCATTCCAGCCTGGCACACCGGCCCGGGGCTTCTACGCTGCTTTTCTGGGGTCCGGCCATTGCTTCCTGCTCAGTGGGTGAAGATGCCTGCCGTGTCTAAAGGAGATGGCATGCGGGGCCTGGCCGTGTTCATCTC
This sequence comes from Glandirana rugosa, assembly GCA_018402905.1. Lineage (NCBI taxonomy): Eukaryota > Metazoa > Chordata > Amphibia > Anura > Ranidae > Glandirana > Glandirana rugosa. The sequence goes on along the minus strand of BLSH010280915.1, from coordinate 1,049,895 downwards.
GGATATCAGGAATTGTGAGTATGCGGGAGAGGGAGAGGGCAGATCCGCTGAGGAGACATCACTTGTTAGCGGGGACCGGCGAGGATGGCCGCCAGGGGGCGTGTGACATGTCAGGGGCTAGGCACTGGATGGGTGGGGGGATATTTGGAGGTCAATGGCTGCTGCCCACTGCCTGGGGCACGTGTGCGGGGGACCGCCGGTAGGAGCGGCCAGGG
>BLSH010280915.1:1001278-1014938 GCA_018402905.1 Glandirana rugosa | reverse complement strand
TTTTTTTTTTTTTTTTTTTTTTTTTTTTTTTTTTTTTGCTTGGTGTCAGAGGGACTTTAAGCACTGGAGTCATTCTTTAGGTGTAGTGCCACTTTCAGTGCGGAGGAAGCATCTCTCCACTGCTGCTCTTCCTTTTTTGTTACGCCAAATAGGGTTGTAGTGTTTACTTAATCTCTTTAGCTCTGCCAAGCGAGGCAGTCCCCTACTTTGCCAGGGGTCACCTTTTGGGCTTCATGCACACAGGACTTTAAAAAAAAAAAAATGTCAGTAGCTTATCGGTGATTTTTTTTTCAGCTTTTACCAGCGTTATATTACTGCAGTTTTTCACGGTTTTTAGCGGTTTTTTTTTTCCCAATTGATCTAAAACGTCCAAAAACGTTGGATTGTCGTTTTTTAGCATTTGAACGTTTTTACAGCTGAAAAACGTCCAAAAGAACCCTCTGGTCTTGGGTTTTTTTACAGCTCAAAAACGTCACTGCTAAAAACAGCTGATAACAGCCTGTGTGTGCATGATCACATAGGATAACATGATGGAGGGTTTACTGACTGTAGAAAAAAACGTATGCAGCTAAAAAATGTCCCGTGTGCATGAGGCCTTAAACTCATACCAGACTGTGGCAAAAATCACCCAGTCCCTTGCTGATGTTGACCACAAAGGCTTTATATGATAGTAAACGATCACCTCATAAAACAATCAGTTCAATTTAAAATAGAAATGAAAGGCAAAACATTTGTGTATAGATGTATGCATAGATGTAATTTTTCTTTTTTTTTTTCACATGCTCTCTGTTCTTGGCTGCATAAGAGCTGAAGTAGGGAAAATGCAGAACATTGATCTTCCCAGTCAAAGGATGTGCAGGGGGATGTGTGTCAGGGCAAGTCTGATAATTGGAGGAGAGCAGGCTGAGTTTCCATCACAGCTAGAGAATTGACCAACTGTCTAGTGTGGTCAGTTTTTAAATAGGAAAGCAGTGGGACTAGCAGGAACGCCCGGGATTTCACACAGGAAGCAATAGAAAGAGAAAAGGATATGTTTTCATACAAGCACATGGTACAGCAGTCACATACCAGGAATATGAAATGTTGGGTTTACATATTTTTCAAGCATGCTCCTGTGTCTTCTTCCCCTTCAGTGTCTATTTCTAACGTGCCCACATCAGATTGGGTGTGGCTGGCTCTTCGGTCAGAGTGAACATAACTGACTCTAATTCTGGGTCCCCTCAGTCACTCCCTGATGAGATGTTTTGAGGAGTTGCAGTCTTTGCCGTCTTTTCAGATTTACAAGTGACCATTTCTGCTCTTATTGACAGTACATACTACTCTGCGTTTTGTAGAATGAGCCTGTTTCCAGTTTTGGATCTTCTAGTGCTGCCTCAGCTGCCAAGATTTTCTGTACATCTTTGAGGTATTTCTCTATGGAGGATGAAGCACACTGAGGTGTTTTGGATGCATCCTTACGTTCAAGGAGTCTGCTTACCAACAACTAGAATCTATCTTTAAAACAGCTTTTGATGGTGGACCCTGACCTTCATCCTATTTTAGTTTTGAATTTAATTTGTCAAACTGTGGCAGAAGGGTTTAAAGCTGAACTTCGGCAGAGACCTTTTTCAATGCTGTTGCTGGTGCTTTCCTACAGATACAGCCAGGTCCATAAATATTGGGACATCAACACAATTCTAATCTTTTTGGCACTATACACCACCACAATGGATTTGAAATGAAACAAACGAGATGTGCTTTAATTGCAGACTTTCAGCTTTAATTTGAGGGTATTTACATCCAAATCAGGTGAATGGTGTAGGAATTACAACAGTTTGTATATGTGCCTCCCACTTTTAAGGGACTAAAAGTAATGGGACAGAATAACAATCATAAATCAAACTTTCACTTTTTAATACTTGGTTGAAAATCCTTTGCAGTCAATTACAGCCTGAAGTCTGGAACGCATAGACATCACCAAACGCTGGGTTTCATCCCTGGTGGTGCTCTGCCAGGCCTCTACTGCAACTGTCTTCAGTTCCTGGTTGTTCTTGGATCATTTTCCCTTCAGTTTTGTCTTCAGCAAGTGAAATGCATGCTCAATCTGATTCAGGTCAGGTGATTGACTTGGCCATTGCATAACATTCCACTTCTTTCCCTTTAAAAAAACTCTGGTTGCTTTCGCAGTATGCTCTGGGTCATTGTCCATCTGCACTGTGAAGCGCCATCCAATGAGTTCTGAAGTATTTGGCTGAATATGAGCAGAAAATATTGCCCGAAGCACTTCAGAATTCATCTTGCTGCTTTTGTCAGCAGTCACATCATCAAATACAAGAGAACCAGTTCCATTGGCAGCCATACATGCCCACACCATGACACTACCACCACCATGCTTCACTGATGAGGTGGTATGCTTTGGATCATGAGCAGTTCCTTTCCTTCTCCATACTCTTCTCTTCCCATCACTCTGGTACAAGTTGATCTTGGTCTCATCTGTCCATAGGATGTTGTTCCAGAACTGTGAAGGCTTTTTTAGATGTTGTTTGGCAAACTCTAATCTGGCCTTCCTGTTTTTGAGGCTCACCAATGGTTTACATCTTGTGGTGAACACTCTGTATTCACTCTGGTGAAGTCTTCTCTTGATTGTTGACTTTGACACACATACACCTACCTCCCGGAGAGTGTTCTTGATCTGGCCAACTGTTGTGAAGGGTGTTTTCTTCACCAGGGAAAGAATACTTCGCTCATCCACCGTTTTCCGTGGTCTTCCAGGTTTTTTGGTGCTGCTGAGCTCACCTGTGCATTCTTTCTTTTTAAGGATGTTCCAAACAGTTGTTTTGGCCACAGCTAATGTTTTTGCTATCTCTCTGATGGGTTTGTTTTGTTTTTTCAGCCCAATGATGGCTTGCTTCACTGATAGTGACAGCTCTTTGGATCTCATATTGAGAGTTGACAGCAACAGATTCCAAATGCAAATAGCACACTTGAAATGAACTCTGGACTTTTTTATCTGCTCCTTGTAAATGGGATAATGAGGGAATAACACACACCTGGCCATGGAACAGCTGAGCAGCCAATTGTCCCATTACTTTTGGTCCCTTTAAAAAGTGGGAGGCACATATACAAACTGTTGTAATTCCTACACCGTTCACCTGATTTGAATGTAAATGCCCTCAAATTAAAGCTGAAAGTCTGCAGTTAAAGCACATCTTGTTCGTATCATTTCAAATCCATTGTGGTGGTGTATAGAGCCAAAAAGATTAGAATTGTTTTGATGTCCCAATATTTATGGACCTGACTGTATGTACTTCATTGGTTTCCCTAGGCTGTCGTTTTTAAAGCGGAGTTCCATCCACATTTTTCACTCCTCACCATGCAGCAGTAATGTGCATCCTTAAAATTAATTGGCAATTTTTTTTTCTGTTCACTTACCTGATTTATGCCTATATCTAATTTCACTTCCTCCTTTAGGGGCTGCGGCGCCGTATGTCATTTTCAATTTTGCATTGGCGTCTATGGAAAATCTTGGTCAGCTTGGCATGGCACTGCTCCCGTTTTGCATTGGCTTCTATGGAAAATCTTGTTCAGCTTGGCATGGCTGTGCCTTGCCCAACTGACCAGGATTGCACTGCAGTGCATATGCATGAGATTGGCAGGTGCATGCTAGGTAGCCAGCATGCACAGGATCCAGGAAGAAGGACGCCGGTTTCAGATGCCCACACTGGAGATGGCCTTGCTGTGTATGAACTTCACAAAGTAAGAAAACTATGCTGCACAAATAGAAAACCGGGCATAGTTTACAGCATACCTTTGTTATATTACATGAGGCATTAGTATTCTAGGGTTATTTTTATCTTAAAGGTCATATTTCGGCCAGAACTCCACTTTTGGATGAAAATGAATGTGCATTATTTAAATCATGGGCTTCGTTCCCTGTGATTTCCGTTCTGTAAGACCGGAGGCTGCTGTTCTCCCTATCCCCACAGCTTCCGGTCTTGTAACTTCCCCATTATAGTTCTACACAGGTGTAATGGACGGGTCTTGGGAGTCTCGGACTCCTGATCTGTACCTCCCACTCATAAGCATCATAACACAACCCTGCTCTTCTCGCAACCCCACCTCCACAAATAGCTCAGAACTCCTCTCCACCATCAGCACAGCCCCAGCTTCGCCCGCGCACACTATCATGGCTTCCTGCTTCTTCCATTGAACTATGGACAATATGGTTCTTTATACGTGCATAGATGTGATGTGTGGCAATGCAAAACATACCCCCCCCCCCCCCCGAGGGCAAACAAATCATGGATTAGAGAGCCCTGGCACTTGTCTAATTAAACTCCCTAATCATGCTGGTACAAATTTGACCTTACAACACTAAGAGCAATGATCCCAACAGTTCAGAGTATGTGATTGCACCATTTCTTCAGTCTTCTTGGAGTATTGCTTTCAACTCGGGAGTCATTCTGTTAATTGTTGCAACCCTAGTGATACAAGAGTTGTGGTTTGCTGAGACACAAGTGCCTTTTCTCAAATACATCCTATACTATACTATCCCGGTTATTTAAACCATTCAGCCACTGGATGAAACCCTTGTCAATCACTGAGGTTCTCCTCACAGGAAGAACGTTTGTCTGTCTCCTCACATTATTTTTGCAAGTAGGCTTTTCTCACAGGCCTTCTTTACTTGAATTTGTGAAACACAGTAATTCAGCTGTGTCCAGGCTTGCCCTATTTAGTAAAGGCTTGAGCTTCACAGACCAAACTGACCAGCAAGGCCATAGTTGAATCCTTTTCTTCCACTTGATGGTGTATCAATATTTTCCTGGGCATGGTAATTTCTTACACTAGCCTAGGGCAGTGACTGTGAATCTTGGCACCCCAGATGTTTTGGAACTACATTTCCCATGATGCTCATGCACCCTGCAGTGTAGTTTAGCATCATAGGAAATGTAGTTCCAAAATATATGGGGTGCCAAATTTCACCATCCCTGGCCTAGGATATCCCGTTAGAACTGGTATGCCTCAGTTTGTACCAAACAGTACCAAGTGAATGATCAAAAACATAAAGGGGTGGTAAACTTGGCTCCCTCAATGGGCCAAAGAAAACAATTAGGGGGAATACAAAAATCACATTTTTACGGTACTCTTAGAAAATGTACCAAAAAAAAATTGTTGGTATTTAGTGGAGGGATGGTGCCACATCATTGGTGTCAGTGCTAATAATAGTGCCATGTCATTGGTGTCTGTAGATGGATTGTTGTCTCTTCATTGGTGTCTTTGGGAGGAATGGTGACCCTTCATTGGTGTCTTTGGGAGGAATGGTGACCCTTCATTGGTGTCTTTGGGAGGAATGGTGACCCTTCATTGGTGTCTTTGGGAGGAATGGTGACCCTTCATTTGTGTCTTTGGAGGAATGGTGCCCCATTGTTAGTATCAGTCAGAGGAATAGTGCCCCATCATTGATGTCAGTGGATGCAATGGTGCCTCAAGGGCCTGATAAAGGCAAGCAAAGGGCCACATCCGGCCCACAGACTGCAGTTTGCAGATCACTGTCCTAGGTGGATGGATTAATTTTTTTTTTTTCTTCATTTTTGTTGGGAAAAGTCTGTATTTTTATTTATTTTTTTTTTTTTAAGTGGTTGTCAAGTGGGTGTTAAAAAAAAAAAACAAACAAAAAAAACACCTTCAAGAGAAGGCATAATGAGCTAGTATGCATCACATACTAGCTCATTATGAAATGCTTACCTTAGATTGGAGCTGCAGCAGCGGTCCCTGAGCACCGCTGTGACTGGCGACCTGCTGTGTCCGTCCGTGTTCTGAGATCCCGGCCGCCGACCAATCCCAGCGCGGACTCTAGCACTGTGATTGGCAGGAGACGCGCTGACGTCACTCCCGCATATGCGCACTGGAGCCGCCATTTAGGGCACACTTTGTGAAGAAACGGCCCAGTTGGTCCGTTTCTTCACTGCGCATGTGCTGATGATGTCGGCACATGCAAATACAGGGAATATCTCCTACACGGAGTTTGAGATATTCCCAAGAACTACAGGTAAGCCTGAATATAGGCTTACCTGCAGTTTAAAGTGGTTGTCATGACTTGACTACCACTTTAACTTTGAAGAAAAAAACTGAGCAAACAAGATTCCTTGCTATATTGCTGCTTGAGTAGATCCCCATGAATGCAGTTAACTGGAGCAGCCTTTCTCAGCCTAGCTTTGGAGTGCCATACCCAGACCCTGTTGGACTGCACATTGTGGGGCTAGCCTGGAAGTGTCCTTCGGCACTGGGTTCCACTTTTGGTGTTGTACAGACCTAGTGGGGATGATCTTGCTGCAGTGGACATACCTCACAATTTGAGATGGGAACGAGGGACACCTATTAGTAAAAGTATGTAGGCATGGGACACACCCCATGCCATGCCCCCTTTAAAGGGGAGTTCTACAAAAAAAAATATATTAGTTAAACCCACAAGTGCTCTTTTTTTTTTTTTTTTTTTTTTTTTTTTACACACAACTACTATTCCTTCATACTGCCTTTACAATTTTAAGGCTGCAGCAATTGGATGTAAGGTTTAGCTCTGGGAAACCCTTTTTAAAAGATAAAAAGTGCATTTTAAATAGAGCTATATTGATGAGACCAAAATGAGGGACAGATGAGGAAAGAGGGACATAGCTCCCAACTGTCCCTGATTTGGAACAATGTCAGTGGGTTACCCTCAGCTCATGCTTTAATAATTCCAGGGACAGTTACTCTGTACCCTTTTGAAGGCACTGATATCTGTAATGTGGAATCCTGCAAGCACATGGTTATTGGCTCTACTTTTCTCATAGTCTCCCTTACCTCTGTCGGGTGAGGCCAAGTCCCTGCCTTGTTATCGGCGCCCTTTATAAAACCCGACAGTAGTGGCTCGGTGGACTATAAGCAAAGGATTTTGCGCTGAGTACAAAAATCCCATTTTTGATGTAGCCTTCTGCCCTCAATAGTTGCACAAATAAGCCCATACTCTGTATAGCTGTCCTAGTTAAAAGCATGCTGGTTGCATCATGAGTACTTGTAAAACAATAATCAATGATGAGAAAGCAATTAGCGTTTCAAGTCTAAGTATTTGCCAGAATGTAATAAACATTGCTACGCTGTGATTTCATTCGAAGAGTGGTTCGTTCACCCCATAGAACATGGGTGCTCAACCTGTGGTCCTCCAGCTGTTACGGAACTTCAATTCCCATCATGCCTTTGCCTTTGGGAGTCATGCTTGTAACTACCAGCCTTGCAATACCTCATGGGACTTGAAGTTCCGCAACACCTAGAGGGCCACAGGTACCCATAGAACAAGAATACTAAATGTGCCGCACAACACTCTATCGGAGGTTTCAGTACGTGATGGATGGAATTGCACCTGAGCTTTTCTTCAGACTTTTCCACTTGCTGAATTTTTCATTTTGGGTAGAGCACCATTTTACTGCTGTAATGGTTATGACATGATGAGTTTGGTTTTTCAACCTACAGTGTCTTGAAAAAGTATTCATACCCCTTAATTTTCCACATTTTGTCATGTTGCAACCAAAAACATAAATTTATTTTATGTGCTAGGCCAACACAAAGTAACACATAATTGTGAAGTGGAAGGAAAATGATAAATGGTTTTCAGAATGTTTTACAAATATCTGAAAGTGTGGTGGGCATTTGTATTCAGCCCCCTTTACTCTGATACCCAGTCTGCCTGTGTATAATTTTAATCTCAGTATAAATACAGCTGTTCTGTGAAGCCCTCAGGGGTTTGTTAGAGAGCCTTCGTGAACAAACTGCATCAGGAAGGCCAAGGAACACACCAGACAGATCAGGGATAAAGTTGTGGAGAAGTTTAAAGCGGGGTTAGGTTATAAAAAATAAATATATAAATATCCCAAGCTTTGAACAGCTCATGGAGGACTGTATAACCCATCATCCGAAAATGGAAAGAGTATGGCACAACTGTAAACCTACAAAAGACATCACCGTCCACTTAAACTGACAGGCCGGGCAAGGAGAGCACTGATTGGAGAAGCAGCCAAGTGGCCCATAGTAACTCTGGAGGAGCTGCAGAGATCCACAGCTCAGGTGCGAGAATCAGTCCACAGGACAACTATTAGTTCTGCACTCCACAAATATGGCTTTATGGAAGAATGGCAAAAGAGAGCCATTGCTGAAAGAAAGTCATACGTCCCGTTTTGTAGTTTGCGAGAAGCCATGTGGGGGACACAGCAAATGTGGAAGAAGGTGATTTGGTCAGATGACACCAAGATTGAACTTTTCGGCCTAAAAGTAAAACGCCGCGTGTGGCGGAAAACTAACACTGCACATCACCATCAACACACCATCCCTACCGTGAAACATGGTGGTGGCAGCATCATGTTGCTGTGATGCTTTTCTTCAGCAGGTACAGGGAAGCTGTTCACCTTCCAATCGGACAACGTCCCTAAACATACAGCCAGAGCTACAATGGAATGGTTTAGATCAAAGCATATTAATGTGTTAGAATGGGCCAGTCAAAGTCCAAATCTAAATCCAATTGAGAATCTGTGGCAAGACTTGAAAATTGCTGTTCGCTCTCTATCCAATCTGACAGAGCTTGAGTTCTTTTGCAAAGAAGAATGGGCAAAAATGTCTCTCTAGATGTGCAAAGCTGGTAGAGACATTCGCAAAAAGACTTGCAGCTGTAAATGCAACGAAAGGCGGTTCTACAAAGTATTGACTCGGGGAGCTGAATACAAATGCACGCCACACTTTTCACATATTTATTTTAAAAAACATTTTGAAAACCATTTATCATTTTCCTTCCACTTCACAATTTTATGTGCCACTTTGTGCTGGTCTATCACATAAAATCCCAATAAAATACCTTTGTTTTTGATTGTAACATGACAAAATGTGGGACATTTCAAGGGGTATGAATACTTTTTCAAGGCACTGTAAATTGCTGCTTGTGCAGGTCTCCACAGATGCAGTTTAACTGGAGCAGCCTTATCTCAGCCTAGCTTACCCAGACCCTGTTGGACCGGACATTGTGGGGCTAGCCTGGAGGTGACCTTCAGGCACTGGGTTCCACTTTTGGTGGTGTACAGTTCTAGCTCTTGCAGCAGTGGGTTACCCCCAGCTCATGCTTTAATAATTCCAGGGACCGTTACTTTGTGCCCTATGAAGGCACCGATATAATGTGGAATCCTGCAAGCCTATGGTCATTTGCCCAGCTTTATCATAGTCTCCCTTGCCTCAGGTGAGGTCAAGTCCCTGCCTTGTTTTCGGGCACTCCTATAAAACCTGACAGTAGTGGCTTCCATTGTATCTCAGTGGACTATAATAAAAGGATTTTGCTCGGAGTGCAAAAAAACATTTTTTTTTCTTTTATGTAGCCTGCTGGCCTCCATAGGTGCACAAATGCGCTACACTGTGGTTGGTTCAACCTATAGAACATGGGTGCTCAACCTGTGGCCTTTGAGCTGTTAGGGAACTACAATTCCCATCATGCCTCTGCCTTTGGGAGTCATGCTTGTGATTGTGTCAGCCTTGCAATGCCTCATGGGACTTGAAGTAATGCAACACCTGGAGGGCCACATGTTGAGGTCCCATAGAACAAGAATACTAAATGTGCGGCACAGCACTGTATCGGAGGTTTCAGTACGTGGTGGAGTTGCATGTGAGCTTTTCTTCAGGCTTTCCACTTGCTATTTTTTAATTTTGGGTGGAGCGCCGTTTTACTGTTATAATGGCTGTGGCAGGGTGAGATATATATCCCCCCCCCAATTTGCCATATAATTCTGCAGAGAATTATATGTGGGGAACACAGCTCTAAAATACATCAATGATTAGAATGGTCACAATAGTGGCTTTGCAACACTTGGCTCAGCCTATCTCAGCTGTGTTGGTAGCAGGGCTGAACAGATCTTGGTGGACAGCTCATCTTGGGAAAAGTGTTACTAAACCCAGGACCCTGCATTCACTATACCTGGTCTCCCACATACACTTAACATGGAAATGCAATTATTTATGTAAATATAAACTACTAAATACTTTTTCTCATCAGCAGTTAGGCTGGATTCACACCTGGGCGTAGGGTTTTCAGGCAGAAAGACACCTGTTTTTTACCGCCTTTTTGTCGCAAATTTGTGCTATTTTGTACAGATCAAAAGATCACCAATGTAAAAAGTAGAAAAGCCCAAATCAAGCTACAAAAATACCTCCAGAATTTTTTTTGAGCTTTAGGCGTTTTTGGAGTGGAGATGTGAATCATCTCCATTGAAAATCATTGTATTTTTTTTTCCCCCTCCCAGCATTTTGTAGCTTCAAAGTGAGAAAGAAGCAAAAGTTTACATTGCTGTTGTGCTTAGAAGTGTCTAATGTGATAGAGGACATCACATATGTCAAACATTGACAGCAAACTTGGATAATGCTAGACCACATAAGAACTGAGTGATTCGTCTTTCAGTTGTGAAGCCCCTAAGTATCATGGAAAACTGGTTTCAAAGTGTAGTTTTGAAGGCCGTTCTCTAAACTTAATGTGCATTGAAGGGATATTTGCACGGGTGGTCAGCTTTATTTGATGCAGGGTTGCCAGGGCTGCTGTAGAATGACAGTCGGCCTGATCACTGATAGCAGAGTACAGTGTGTCCTACTTTACCACAGATCAGATGGAAGGCTAGGCACAACACAAATTGCAGCTACACATGGGGGGATTTACTAAAACTGGAGAGTGCAAAAACCGGTGCAGCTCTGCATAGAAGAAACCCATCCACTTCTAAGTTTTATTGTCAAAGCTTAATTGAACAAGTTGAAAAAGGTTGTAAGGCTGGGTTCACACTAGTGCGAATTGGATGTGGTTCACATGTCAGGAGACTGTGACCAGCTCTCAATGGAGCCAGTTCACACAGCTCCATGACGGCTGCAAAGCGGATTGCACAGGGGTCCTGTGTGTCATCTGGTCCATTTCAGGTCCGAAACCAGCCAACACTTGGGGCCCGATTCATCCCTGAAACAGAGAACAGGTACTCATCGGACCCCCTGCTGTGAGCCGTGTCTGCACAGCAGTGTGAGCCCAGCCTAAAGGTTTTTTTATTTTTTAAATAAAAAATAACAAACCTGTTATACTTGCCTGCTCTGTGCAAGGGTTTTGCACAGCGCATCCCCAATCCTCTTTGGTATGCCCCGTTGGCACTCCTGGCTCCTCCCCTTCATTGGGTGCCCCCTTGGAAATGCACTTTCCATGGGAGCACCCATGCGGGCTCACTCCCGAGTCCCAATGCTGCATCTATTGACAGACAGCCATGTTTGGCCCTGCTCCTGTGTCACAGGATTTGATTGACAGCAGCTGGAGCCAACGGCTAGAGCTGCCGGGCTCATGCACATCGCTGGATCGGTTCGGCCTGGGGTAAAAAAAAAAGATTTTTCAAAAACATGGAGAATTTACAATCACTTGAGTTAGAAGCTGATTGGCTACCATGAACAGCTGCCCTAGATTCTGAATGCTCCAGTTTTGGTGAATCTCCCCCATGGTCTTTAGTGGCTTGAGTGCTTTGTATCAGGGATATAGTGGCTATTGTGACTTGTATACCTTAGAATTTCATTTAACCACTTAACGCCCGCCCACCGTCATTGTACGTCGGTACTTTGATGTGCAATCCCCTTGTTGATGGCAGCAGATAGCTACCATAACCCCGGTATTTCCTGAAACGGCGGGCGGTTGGCTTTCACATAACAGTGGTCTCTGCGGCTTTTATCGGGGACAGGAGAGGTCCCCCGCCACTTTCTGGTCGTTTCCGCTGCTTACCGGACCCCTCGGTAGCAGCGGAGGCGATCCGATCCACTCCCCTCACTACCTGGATGCCTACTGAGGGTAAAATGGCCCCCACTCTGCTCCATGGCATTTAAGGGCGAAAGCGACGCCAAACGTCACTTCCGCCCACTGCTCTTTGCATTTTAGTGTAAATATGAGATCTGAGGTATTTTTGACCTCAGATCTCATATTTAAATTGTTACTAAACCCACAACAGTAAAATCTGTCTATGTGCAGCATAGCATACTTGTTACATTCCACTGTGGAACTTAAGGGGTTAATCCTCTGCATTGTATAAAGAGGCTGTTTTATCCTGTATGCATAGATTCTTCCCACCCTGCACTGTCTACCTGGGGAAATCAACTATGACACAGGCACGGTTGACAACCAGCACATGCTCAGTTGTGTATTTTATGCTGGAGAGAACTTTCTCAGAGCTGGCCAGGTCACATGATGTTGACATCACACATGTGGGTGTGTATACAAGCTGTAGTGGAAATCTCCTCCTGCCTGAATTATCAGCACTGGAGAAACTGTGCAGCTTATCACTTGACTCTGGTATACAGAGCATCCAAAAAATATATAGTGGCAGTATTTTAATGTAAAAAGATTATTTATAAGCTGTGGGCACTTGGGGGGGGGGGGGGGGCAGAAGAACTATTTTATTATTACTGGGTTTAGTAACACTTTTAGAGGTCCTGTCATGCCTTTTTTCTATTACAAGGAATCTTTACATTCCTTGTAACAGAAATAAGTGACTTATTTTTTTTAAACTGACAGTGTAAAAAAACTAGACCTCCTCCTGTAACTCAAAACTGGTAACCTGTAGAAATTTTTACACTTCGCCGATGGAGATTAAGTGCCAAAGTGTGTCGCCATTCCACAAAATTTTGAAGCATGACATGTTGGGTATCAATTTACTCGGCGTAGCATTATCTTTCACAATATAGAAAATAATTGGGCTAACTTTACAGTTTTTTTTTTTTTTTTATTCAAAAAAGTGAATTTTTTTTTTTTTTTTTTTTTTTTTTTTTTTTTAGGGAAAAATGTGCTTTTAAGACCGCTGCACAAATACGGTGTGACAAAGTATTGCAGCGACCGCCATTTTATTCTCTAGGGTGTTAGAACCAACAAACCTTATATATTTTTTATTTCTAAGTAATTTTTTTAGCAAAAATGATTTTAAGTTGTAAACACCAATTCTCAGAGGCTCTGTCCTTAACCCCTTCCACACCGCGCGCAGTATATTTACTGCGGCAGTGTGGACCGGTCCCGCGAATCGCCGTAAATGGCGATTTGCGGAGTGGCCACTAGGGGGTGCCCACCGCACTCTGGAGGAGTGTACCCGCAGCTCGGGCGGGCCTGATGTCCGCCGGCGAGCCGTGATGAGCGGCCAGAGCAAAAGAACGGGGAACCGCCGATGTAAACACGGCGGTTCCCCCCGCTCTGTCAGTGCTGGCATAGATCTACTGATCCCTGTCACTGGGATCAGTGAGATCTCTTATGCCCATAACAGCCCAGCCCCAAAACCCCCCCCCCCCCCATAATTAGAACATGCCTAGGGAACACAGTCAACCCCTTCACTGCCAATGACATTTTGTACAGTAATCGGTGGACATTTAAATTTCTGATCGCTGTATAAATGTCATCGGTCCCAAAGAAGTGTCAAAATGGTCCGACATGTCCCCCCCCAATATCACAGTCCCAATAAAAATCGCAGATCGCCACCATTACTAGTAAAAAATAAAAAATAAAATTACAGGTGGCTAATGACATGTTTTACAGTAACCGTCACTTCCCCAACTGACACAAGGGATCCGTACAAGATTAATACCCCCCCCCCCCCCAAAACCCCGACCCGACAATACCCGTATT
>BLSH010280915.1:962331-977306 GCA_018402905.1 Glandirana rugosa | reverse complement strand
CATTTATGAAACACTATAGACTGGATCTGTTGACGGCAGCGGATCAATCCTTTGGCAGGAAAGTTCTGCAAGCTGTTGTCCCACCCTGAAGTAAGTGCTCGGTTATCATCTCCATTGTGCTGTCCTGAAAGGCGAAGGAGAAAAACCTTAGTTAGACTTACCGGTGACGGTATTTCTATAAGCCTTTCAGGACAGCAGCTACTTCCCTCCCTAGGTGTTAATATATGTTATTGACTAACTTGGGGTATTAGATGTGTTTATGTCTTCCAGCATGTCGGAGGATCCGCGAGGTTTGACTGACGGCATGGTGGAAGCTGACGTTTTTAAAGGGGCGTGATACGGCAGTGTTTCCTGTGATGAGGCGGAGCTACGCTCTCTCCATTGTGCTGTCCTGAAAGGCTTATAGAAATACCATCACCGGTAAGTCTAACTAAGGTTTTTTTTTTTTCCCTTCCTTTTTTTGGTGTGCATTTGGCAGCAATTTCTGCTTTTTATGCTCTGTGCTACTAGATGTTCTCATTGATTCCATGTTTTGTGTAGCGTCTTTCCTTTTGTGCCTAATGCCAGCTTTACAAAAATAACAGTGGATGTGAAATTATGTATATTAAGGCTTTCCGCTGCAGTGAAGCAGAAAATACAATTACGTTTTCCTGCCTTGTAGCTGTGTGCTAGTGGTGAATGTTCCTGAGATTTCACTATATAAAGACAGGATTTCAGAAAAGCACATCTAGTGTGCATGTCGGTGCTCTGAAAAGCGAGCGCAAAATGAATAAGCAATAGAAAATGTAGACCGTGAACTAACCTATGGTAACCAGTTGGGTGGCCATGTTTCATTGACTGAATATTCATTGTAATGGATTACTGTGTGTGTTTTATTTTAATTCTATTATTTTAAATTGATACTAAATACACACTGTTAATTTACATTCTCCTTCCTGTATATGGATGATGGCACTGTAATTATTTTAATTTAAACAATTCTAAGTACCTTCTTTCCTAATCAATATACTTTACAGCTGTCACATGACCCAGCATTTCCCCAGCCTAACATAAGCAGGAGGAGCTCCTGGTCCTCTGCTGCTGGTCACATGTTAAGAAAAACAGCCTTTGGGATAAAGAGTAAAAATATCAAACTGTTTTAAATGGGCATACAAATACGTATATATTTGAAATCTTTTTTATTTTTTGGTAATGTGGGGTGGGTGGATTTCTGCCTTTTACAGACTGTCATGCCCCTCCAGCCTATGTCTTAGAATAACGGAGGTGAAGCCTCCATCAATCAAGATTTAATATCCTACCCCTATTGTGCTTAGCTGGTTAGTGGGCATGGAGGAGGAGGGAGGGATTGGGCTGTCATTTTTACCACTGTGTATACACCCATATATGTGACCGACCAAGGAAATAAATGCTTCTAGATGTCTGTCCCTGCAGACTTCAAAGGAGGATCTATTCTGTACAGTGGGGTGTGAGATAGCTATTACCTTACTTTTTTTACAGATATGCTTGTTTGGGGAATTTTTTTTTTCTCTCCGAGTCCCCCTCCTTTTTTTTTTTTTTTTTCTATGTTGCTGATTGATAGTGCAGGTTCTCAGCAGAGCCTCTAAGTGGCTTTTTATGGAGAAGCAGCAGCTCTGAGTCTGCTGGAACTTTGCGACTTGCTCATCTTTTCTGCATTACAAAGCTTTGCAGCAAAAGCTTGGTGAATTCAATGAATCCATTTAAAGCATTTGTTAACCCCCCAAAAAAAATGCATCCTGTTCCTATAGCATGTTATACAGCACAGTACGTGTGCTGTGTCATTTGGCCTCCCGTATCACCTGAAATACCTGGCTGATCCTGCCTGTTTCTACCTTCCCCCTGTACTTTGACCACAATATATCAGGGCTGCTGAGCCCTGACACCGTTGTAAATGTACGTACCTCCGTCATGCGCTGCTATCTCCAGCTCTCCTGGGTCTCCCTCTGCCCACCCCCGCCCCCGACTACCTGCCTGTCAGCTCTCACTAGCGCTGATCTGATCCTCTCCCCACTGCTTCCAAACGAACTGATCATTATATCGTCACATAAAAAGCTGCATCCTAGTGCCTGTGCTTTTATAAAAAAAAAAAATAAAAAAAGCAAATTTCCACCTTTTTTAAAGTGGAGTTTCACCCTTTCCTTATGTATATTAAAAGTCAGCAGCTATACCTTTTGTATAGCTGCTGACTTTTAATAACAGACACTCGCCTGTCTCCCGGTCCAGCAGTGGAGCCTCATGGAGCCTTGCTCCTCTCCCCCTCCCCTCCGCGGCGCCGACATTGCTACTGTGGGCACCCGGCCGCGGCTTCACAGCCGGGCGCATACTGCTCATGTGTGAGCGGCGCTGCGCTTTGTTGTTGGCCCCTAAGTCTTCTAGGACCTGTCCTGTGTCCCAGAAGACTTCGGGAGGGAGGGGGTAGGAGACCTGCCACTTCCGATCGCCTAAGGCGACCGGGGCGGAAGTACCCGACAAAATCGGGTATCCCCCACCCCCCCCAAAAGCTCAGTTTCAGCATCCGGAGCTGGGGAGGAGGACTAAAAGCGGAAGTTCCACTTTTGGGTGGAACTCCGCTTTAAGTGTCTCCCAGCGATCACATGACTCCAGGCTCTCTGCTCCCCTCCTCCCTGGCTGAAGTCAGCAGGGGAATCTCAGCCCCGCCCACTGGAGATATCAGACGGGGAGAGCTGAGAGCCTGGAGTCGTCTTTTCGGTTGGAGACACTGTTAAATCAGGTAGAAATCAACTTTTTTTTTTTTTTTTTTTAATTTTAATAAAGCGCAGGCACTAGGATGCAGCTTTTTATCTGACATAGGGGATGATATAAAGATGAGATAGTGGTTAACAACCACTTTAAAGTGTTACCCTAAAAAAAAAAAAAAAAAAAAAAAAATGGATCCGGTCCCCTTAAAGCATGTTATATAGCCCAGTGCTTGTGCTGTGTAATTTGCCCCCCCCCGTATCACCTAAAAAAAAAACCTGGCTGATCCTGCCTGGTTCTGCTCTCCCCCTGTAAACTGACCACGGTATATCATGGCTGATGACACCGTGGTCAGTTTACATGCCTCTGTCATCCGCAGCTCTGCTCTTTCCTCTTCATCTGTGTCTCGTGTCCCCCCCCCGCCTGTCAGCTCTGTCCACTCCATGATCCACCCCTCCTGCTGCTCCCATAATACAACAAACTTTAAACAATGCCCTCTGCTATGTTAAACAATGTCCCAGTGTATTTGTTTTTTTTTTAAAAAAACTACTACCGCTGTGTACCTTATTTTATAGCGCCGATCAGGGCTCATGTGACCCAACGCCTCTCTCCTCTTCTCCTCCTGGCTGACGTCAGCAGGGGTTTCCGCTGGAGCTGTCAGCTCGAGAGAGGCAGCTAGTCATGTGAGCGCTGATCGGCGCTATAAAATTGGGTACACAGCGGCAGTTTAATAAAAAACAAATACACCGGGGACATTGTTTAACATAGCAAAGGGGATTGTTGAAGATTGTTGCATGGCTTAACAACCACTTCCTGACCAGCGCCGTAAATAGGCGGTGGTCGGCTTTGAGCGGCTCTACCGGGACATAGCCTACACCTGCAGGCTATATCCCAGTATCATTTTTTAGAGCTGGCGGTTTGCTATTCAGGGGTAATGACCGATCCGGCTCGGGAGCTGCTCGGTCGTTATCCCAGGGGGCGGGATGGGGACACCCCCCCCCCCCCCCCTAGGCCACTCTTCTCCGGCCTCCTGTCCCACCGGGAGACCGGAGCGACGATCCGGCGCCTCCGCTGGCTGGAAGGAGACCTGATAGAAGCCGTAATCTGCTCCGATCGGGTCTCCTTCGGCAAATTCCGGAAGCGACGTCACAACGTCACTTCCGGTTTACTTGGCGGCTAACGGCGCCAATTTTAAAAAAATGACAGAATTCAGAATCGCCGTTTTTGGCAATCTGAATACTGTGAAGTGCAAAGGAGGGATGGGGGGTCCAGCCTTCCAAAAAGTGTACCTGTTACCATATATTACTATCACAAGGGATGTTTACATTCCTTGTGATAGCAATAAAAGTGATCAGATTTTTTTTTTTAAAGGAACAGCGGTAAAAACCAATAAATAAATAAAATAAAAAAAAAATTTAAATCGCCACCGTCCCTTCGAGCTCGCGCAGCAAAGAAAAAGCATATGCAAGTCGCGCCCGTGCATGAAAACGGAGTTCAAACCACACATGAGGTATCGCCGCGATCGCCAGAGTGCGAGCAATAAAAAAAAGTAAAAAAGTAAAAGGCCTCCTCTGCACCTCTAACCTGGTAACCGATAACATTTTTTTTAAAGCGTCGCTTATGGAACTTTTTAAATAATGGATTTTGTCGCCATTCCATGAGTGCACGCAGTTTTCAACCGTGTCATGTATGGTATCTATTTACTCGGCGTAACATCCTCTTTCACACCATACAAAAAAATTGGGCTAACTTTACTGTTGTCTTATCTTTGTAACTCAAAAATTAAAATTTTTCCAAAAAAATTGTGCTTGAAAGACCGCTGCGCAAATACCGTGTGACAAAAAGTATTGCAACGGTCGCCATTTTATTCTCTAGGGCGTTTGAAAAAAAATATATAAAATGTTTGGGGGTTCTAAGTAATTTTCTAGCAAAAAAAAATGTTTTTAGCTAGTAACCAACAAAGGTTGGTAAGTGGTTAAAGTTCTTTTTAGTGACCTACTCCTGAACACCTTAATTTATAATTGGTAGTTGAATGCTCATTCAGTTTGGGAAGTATGTAGATCTGGATAAGGCTCATCCTACAAATTGATATCACTTGCGGTGTGCTCTTTGCGGGCATTTGACACTCCCTGTCTATAGATCTCAATGTGGACTTCCCTGGCTTGGTGCCATTTGACTGTTGAAAGCTGTTATCTCTGGGAGCTGTGCAAGGGTATTCTGATCTGGCTTGTGAGATGTCTCACTAGTTTGTAGGCTGCATTTTCTGTATACTGAGGACAGAAAAAGATGTAATATATCCTGTCTTTTTTTCCCCTTCTATATCAGAAGTTATGGGGTTAAAATTAAAGCATATATAAACCCAACAGCAAAAATGTATTGTATTGCAGCTTACCAATTTTATATGGTGGTGGCAGCATTCGTTTTTTTTTTTTTTTTTCTTTTTAGGCGTTTTTATTTTATTTTCACCTGGTGATCTGGCTAGTAAGTTTAGTATTTTTCACCTTCCTTTTAAAGTGGAACTCTCCTTCAAAATGTAGTTGGGGGCGTGACCTGGTGGGGGCCCAGGCTGAGACTGCCATTCACTATTCTACAGCAGGTCTTGACTTGATGAGTGGCTCCTGGAACACTTGGCCAGTGCATCTTCTTCCCGGCTTCTTTCAGACGCTGGTGTTCAGCCATCTTGATTGGCCAGTGTGGGATGACACGAGGAGGAGTTCTGTCATCCTGGCACAGACATGGTGCCCAGTATGTATGCTGAGCATGCGCAGCTCGGTGTACATTTTATGGACGACTGTGAGCAGACAGGTAGGTTTATTTTATTGCAGAATAGACATCGCATTGCTACTCTACAAAAACTGAGCAAGCAGCCGGTTTACAGCAAACAAGCGTTTTTAGTTTGCTTTAACAGTTCTTTTTTTGTTTTGTTCAGTCAGCTGGTTGAACAGGAAATACTGACTGACTGATCCCTGCATCAACACAACCATGTGTGATGCCGGGATTTCTCACCTGCTGAGCGATTGTATTTTCACAGCCCCCCCCTCCCCCCCGCTAGAATACACTGCTCAGTGCTTGCAGTCATCGATTGAATGCTGGTTTTCTAAAGACAGAGAAGAGTACACACAGACCAAAAGTCATCCAGTTCCTGCTGAACTGGCTGGCTTTTTGTACCTGGCTTTAATCTACTAGTACATCCTAAACCAGGAGTAAAGGAAGAAAGGTTCTTCAGACAGCCGCACTCCAGAAGATTGCCGTTTGTTGATAAAAGTATAAATCAAATATGCTACAGACAGAGCATGACAGGGGACAAATGCCAGTACAGGAGCTAACGCGTTTCACGTCTATCTGACTTTTACTCATGAGCTATGCGTAAGCGTCAGATATAGACGTGAAACGCGTTAGATCCTGTACCTGGGGTTTGACCCTGTCATGCTCTGTCTGTACCATATTTGATTTTTACTTTTATCAATAAACGGCAATCTTCTGGAGTGCGGCTGTCTGAAGAACCTTTCTTCCTTTACTCCTTGTCATGGCGGAGCCTGCACCCTATGGAAGTGGTCACATCTGTGGAGTGGAGCTGTGGCTTTGAGCGGGTATTGCTTTCCTTACATCCTAAACTACCCATATTGTAGTGCTTTTGTTAAAAAATGTCTGTTGTTCCTCTAGTAGAGTAGATACCCTAAAAGCCTAGTACACACGGGCCAAATGTGGGGCGCCATCGTCCAGTTCAATAAAAACCGGCCGGCCCGTATGTATGGCAGCTAGTCCGGCCGAGGCTGGCTGTGCATCCTGGAAAACCAGCAGCTGATCAGTGCACTCAGTCAATGGCAGTGACCCAACAAGATGAGGGATGTGAGGGCAGCAGGTGAGTGGATGCCCGCTAACGTTCACTGCCATGATGGATCTGAAATGACAGGTGCTCTTTAAATGTAAGGATTTATTCATCCCGGATCAGATGTTTTAAATTTAAATCTGTTTTTTTTATTAACTATTTTTATCAAATTTTATTTTAATACAATTCTTTTGGCGTAAAAATCAATCTACAGATATTTTTCTATTTAAGATACATTAATAATTTACTTTATTCAGCATGAAATGGAGCTTAGTTATGTAGCATGAGGCTGTATATTCTGCAATATTTACATTTTTGGTGAACTCATTCAATGAATGCAAGCTGAGATAACATGCGTTGCATTGATGCATTCACAAATTTCACAGTAACCATGAAATAAAACGAAGTTCAAGAATATTCCTTTATCCCATTGTTTTGCAAATCTATGTACACTACAAACTGTATGATCGAATCGGTTCTGATATCGCTGTTTTACTAACCTGACAGCTGCTTATTATGAATAGGAAACCTTTATTTTTTTGCAAATATTAAAGATTCTAACTACCAGCAAGAATAAGTCCTTACAAATAAAGAGCACCTGTCATTTCAGATCCATCATGGCAGCGCCTGTTAGCTGGCATCCACTCACCTGCTGTTGCCACGTCCCTCACCTTGTTGTGTCCCTGCCGCATCACCAGCCGTCCCATTAAAATGAATGGGATTGTCGGTGAGTCAACGGTGGGTCAGAGGAGGAGACGCTGCAGGACAAAGATGAGTTGCTTTTTAAAAAATGTTTTAAGTCGAGTGGATTTAAATCAAGCCATTTTACTAGTGTTTTAAATCACAATTTAAATTGGCTTGATTAAAATCCACCCTGGTCAGAACACAACAGCTCAGCAGGGGAGATCGCTGTACTAATGTTGGACTGTTATTACAGTGGCTACAACTGGAGCTGTCAGATTTTTGCTGTGTTAGAACGGAAAAAAAAAAAAATATCAGTATTTACTAAGCTTAAAGGTGCAGTACAGCCAAAGCTCATTTGGCTGTACTTCTCCTGTTGATCACAGAAGTGCAGTTCGTTCTCAGCAGACAGCGGACTGAAACCCGCTGACGTCACAAAGCTGGTCCAGGTTCGGGCAGGATTGCAACCATGAAGTCAGGATCTGCCCACATGCCTGGACTGGCACCTGGCTCAACCTGGCACCTGAGAGCCTGAGCCAGCCGCTCCCGCCCCTTCCACAGCCCAGCATTCCATCGAACTGTTCAGTGGGGATCAGCGGATTGATCCCTGCTGAGCAAGGTGGAGTCCGTACACGGACAGGCCCGTGTGAAAGGACCCTGGGGTATGATTCTGAAAAAAGAATGAACACCATATATTAAGACAGGAAGTGTTACAGGCTGACTAGGTGAAAAAATGGAAAAAAAAACTAAAAAAGAAAACGAACACAGCCACCACATCTAAGGAATGGCAAGCAGCAATGTATCATGATTTTGTTTTGGGATTTAGTTATGCTTTAAAGGCCTCATACACACGGACGTTTTTTGACGCCAGCATTTTCTGGCGTTTTTTGCAGCTCTCCATGTTAGTCAATGGCCCCATAAAAACGCCAATGTTTTTGAGCTGTAGATGGCGTCGGCGTTAGTGAGCTGAAACTAGAACTCACGGCCAGCGCGTTCTGAGGCTGTAACGTTTTGGCATTTTTTGACACCGAAGCCACAAAACGCCTACAAATGCCAACTAATACCGTACCGGCGTTAACCAGCGTTTTTTGACGCCGACGTTTTTAGGTTGAAAAATAGCAGAGGGATGATTTTTTTAAAAAAGCCTATTGACGCCGATGCATAACGCCCTTTTTTTTTTTTTTTTTTTTTTTTCCTTGACGTTGGGCCCGACGTTTTGTTTATTTTTTAAGAAACGTCCGTGTGTATGAGGCCTAAGACTCCATTGTTGAGGGCCACTCAGGAGAAAAACTGAGTAGGGAATATGATTAAAGAATGGCATGTATATTTAAAACACTTAATTCATGTATTCATTTATTAAACATTCATAAAGTACATTAGCTTTAGCTCTACAATGCAGGCACTGAGTACTGCCTTCACATATCTTAGCTGCAATCTTCCACAGCCTGGGAGCCTCCAATCCAAGGTGACTGCTTCCTGCAAGTTTTGGCACTTCATGCAAGTGTTGGATGTGGTTCCTGACATCACTTACCTCCCACATGTTCTCTGTAAGATTGCTGTTCTCGTGAAATAGGAAGAGAAGAGAAGGTGAAAATGAGTTGTCTAGAAACCAACACTAGGTTATATAAAAACTTGGTATTTACAGCCTGCTGTGAAAGAATGCCATTGAGCCCCCATTCACATTGGCGCGTTCTGACATGTCAAATCGCTGCCTATTACCGGCAACGGCACTGTCCCAATCTGTGCGACCCCAACTTTGCAGCGCTGCACGATTTCCAGAATTAGTTCCTGCACTACTTTTGGGCGACTTCGGGGGCAATTTCAATAGACATATGTGCATGAACCCACCACCCACCCAGTTGTCTTTCAGATCGCTCCTGAGCTCCCACTAAAATGCGTGTTTGAAGTCGTGTGTGAATGATGGTTAAGGTATCTGCAGGCACCTCTGCAGATGCCACTGGTTATTGCTGGAGCCCTTCAGTACCATTGAACTACTAAGACCTTAATTTTAAAGTGATCCAGTTATCACTTGTAGACAAAGCCCATGCTGACAAAAAATGTAGGTTTTTTTCCATAACCTTCAAACTTATAGGTTTGTAGACAAAGCCCCTCTGCTGTTCTACTTTAATGTCCAAAAACACAGAAGTATAGGCAAAACTTTTTTTTTTTTTTTTCCATTATGGATAGAGCAAAAAAAAGTATTTGAACCGTCAGAATTTTTTTTTTTTGCTATCTGTGTCCTATTTCGGAGATTTCCCTTCATTTCCTGCCCCATAGTCAAACAGGAAGTGAGAGGAAATCCTGGCAATTAATTGGAATCTCTTAGGGACCCCCAGGTCACCAAAACTAGTATCCCCATAGGCAGATTTCTCCATTCTTGCTTTTCTGGAGACCGCCCAAAATGTGGGATTTCTTTTACTTTCAATAATAATGGTAAATAGGACAAATTGAAAGTTTGAATCCCCTTAACCACTTGCCAGGGTGGCCGTGCTGTGCAGAATCTTTTATATATAGATAGATAGATGTGTGTGTGTGTGTGTATGTATATATAATATATATATACAGTACAGACCAAAAGTTTGGACACACCTTCTCATTCAAAGAGTTTTCTTTATTTTTATAACTATGAAAATTGTAGATTCACACTGAAGGCATCAAAACTATGAATTAACACATGTGGAATTATCTACATAACAAAAAAGTGTGAAACAACTGAAAATACTGTATGTCATATTCTAGGTTCTTCAAAGTAGCCACCTTTTGCTTTTGATTACTGCTTTGCACACTCTTGGCATTCTCTTGATGAGCTTCAAGAGGTAGTCACCTGAAATGGTTTTCGCTTCACAAGTGTGCCCTGTCAGGTTTAATAAGTGTGATTTCTTGCCTTATAAATGTTGGGGATTTATTCAGAATTGAAGGCATACTGAACCAGCATGGCTACCACAGCATCTTGCAGCGGCATGCTATTCCATCCGGTTTGCGTTTAGTTGGACCATCATTTATTTTTCAACAGGACAATGACCCCAAACACACCTCCAGGCTGTGTAAGGGCTATTTGACCAAGAAGGAGAGTGATGGGGTGCTGCGCCAGATGACCTGGCCTCCACAGTCACCGGACCTGAACCCAATCGAGATGGTTTGGGGTGAGCTGGACCGCAGAGTGGAGGCAAAAGGGCCAACAAGTGCTAAGCATCTCGGGGAACTCCTTCAAGACTGTTGGAAGACCATTTCAGGTGACTACCTCTTGAAGCTCATCAAGAGAATGCCAAGAGTGTGCAAAGCAGTAATCCAAGCAAAAGGTGGCTACTTTGCAGAACCTAGAATATGACATATTTTCAGTTGTTTCACACTTTTTTGTTATGTAGATAATTCCACGTGTTAATTCATAGTTTTGATGCCTTCAGTGTGAATCTACAATTTTCATAGTCCTGAAAATAAAGAAAACTCTTTGAATGAGAAGGTGTGTCCAAACTTTTGGTCTGTAGTGTGTGTGTGTGTGTGTGTGTGTGTGTGTGTGTGTGTGTGTATATAATTGGGCCCAAAATGTCAATATTTTGTGTGGCCACCATTATTTTCCAGCACTGCCTTTAACCCTCTTGGGCATGGAGTTCACCAGAGCTTGACAGGTTGCCATTGGAGTCCTCTTCCACTCCTCCGTGATAACATCATGGAGCTGTTGGATGTTTGAGACCTTGCGTTCCTCACTCTTCTGTTTTGAGGATGCCCCACAAATGCTCAATAGGGTTTAGGTCTGGAGACATGCTTGGCCAGTCCATTACCTTTACCCTCAGCTTCTTTAGCAAGGCAATGGTCGTTTTGGAGGCGTGTTTGGGGTCGTTATGTTGGAATACTGCCCTGCGGCCCAGTCTCTGAAGGGAGGTGATTATGCTCTGCTTCAGTATATCACAGTACATGTTGGCATTCATGGTCCCCTCAGTGAACTGTAGCTCCCCAGTGCCAGCAGCACTCATGCAGCCCCAGACCATGACCCTCCTACCACCATGCTTGACTGTAGGCAAAACACACTTGTCTTTGTACTCCTCACCTGATTGCCGACACACGCTTGACACCATCTGAACCAAATAAGTTTATCTTGGTCTCATCAGACCACAGGACATGGTTCAAGTAATCCATGTCGTTCTGCTTGTCTTCAGAAAACTCTTGCGGGCTTTCTTGTGCATCATCTTTAGAAGAGGCTTCCTTCTGGGACGACAGCCATGCAGACCAATTTGATGCAGCGTGCGGTGTATGGTCCGAGCACAGACAGGCTGACCCCACCCTTCAAACTCTGCAGCAATTCTGGCAGCACTCATACTTCAATTTCCCAAAGACAACCTCTGGATATGACGCTGAGAATGTGCACTCAATCTCTTTGGTCGACCATGACGAAGCCTGTTCTGAGTGGAACCTGTCCTGTTAAACCACTGTATGGTCTTGGCCACAGTGCTGCAGCTTGGTTTCAGGGTCTTGGCAAGCTTCTTTTTAGCCTAGGCCATCTTTATGTAGAGCAACAATTCTTTTTTTCAGATCCTCAGAGAGTTCTTTGCCATTAGGTGCCATGTTGAACATCCGGTGACCAGTATGAGAGTGAGAGCGATAACACCAAATTTAACACACCTGCTCCCCATTCACACCTGAGACCTTGTAATACTAATGAGTCACATGACACCTGGGAGGGAAAATGGTTAATGGGGCCTAATTTGGACATTTTCACTTAGAGGTGTACTCACTTTTGCTGGCAGTGGTTTAGACATTAATGGCTGTGTGTTGCGTTATTTTGAGGGGACAGCAAATTTACACTGTTATACAAGCTGTACACTCACTGCTTTACATTGTAGCAAAGTGTCATTTCTTCAGTGTTGTCACATGAAAAGGTATAATAAAATATTTACAAAATGTGAGTGGTGTACTCGCGGGGGGGTGGTGCATGCCACTTCTGCTCTGGTCAGCGGGTGCCGGCCAATGGATGTCTACAGGCACGTTCTGATTGTCGAGAAGAGAGGCTGGAGCTTTGCATATGTAAACAATTCAGAGCGCAGGGATGTGATAGATTTTCTTTCCCTGCAAAGCACACCACATACACAAACACTGGTTAGGCACACATTCAACCCTTTGATCGCCACCATTACTAGTATACAAAATAAATAGAAAATCCAATGTATATACCATAGTTTGTAGACGCTATTAACCACTTCATCAACAAAAAGGGGTGGATGGGAACCAGCCCAGAAAGAAGCCATCAAGGGGGTATAGTAAAAATATAATGTACTTTTTTTAGTAATTTAGATACAAAAATTAGATAACGCCAACATCAGATATAGCTAAAATAAGACAACGTTGTCTCAAGCACAGACACCCATAAGGACAAGACATGCATACACCATGGTCTACAAAACTGCACTGGAAAATAGCTCCTGAAATAAAAATCGGGAACGGGGGCGGGCATTATTGGTCCAGTTACATAGAGTCCCATATAGTAGACACCAGGGCACAAATACAGAGCAGAGTGGACCCAGTCCAAGAAGGCCAAGGATTCAAGCAATGGTGGTAGAGTCAATGCAGAGTAGCCCTAATAATAGTCATAGAATTATTCATATATATATATATGGTGTCTGATAGGTTATTACCTCTGAATTAGATTGTAGGCAAAAAAAGTAAATTGAAAACCGAGAACTGGATGATGGAGCAGCCAAGTAATTAGAACATTGCAATACGTATTACCTGCAAGTGCGGGGTACCCACATGGTATTTGCCTCCTTCCAGGGATACAGTCTCAAGCCACTCACTACCACCGCATGTGCGGGATACTTACATGTGGCTGGGTGGCAGGCAATGTAGCGGCATACCTCCCGGTTAGGATTGCTGGGGCCATCAGGCCAATAAAGCGATGTACTCGGTGCTTGTACGTGCGGGGCCGAGGATGGAGCCCAATCCAGGCAGCGGCTGCTGACCACCGCCGAGAGCTGTCTCCCGGTCACGTGGCCGAAGTCAGATTCCTAATTGGAGGATTCAGCCAATTACTTCCTGTGACACACAGGTCGAATGTACTGCATGGTGTCCCCTATAGAATCAAATTGCAGGCTTCAGAAGGCAATTTTGAGCAAGGGGAATCCCAGATAGGTAGGAGTTGGTTTTATGCTGCCCTGGAGGTTAGGGTGCTGTTGAATGCAAGGAGGTGTTGGCATGAAGGCTGCTGGACGGTCCACAAGTAGATGTGGATAAATGCCAAGAGGGCTGTTAAGGACAATTACGTCATGCTGCTGACACGTTGTGTTCAACTGGTTTGAACTTCTGAGCTGAAGGAAATGGGTGGGCAAGGCGCCTTAAAATACAGCCAAATATGCTAATGTGATGAATTAGGAGCACTCTTAAAGGGCCACACACCCAGACCTATACTGACATAATAGCTGGGAATTTAAACAAGAAGGGGGTGCAAAGCTGGAGTTTCATACAAGGTGAAGGACTGTCATACTTGGAGAGCAACTAGAGCACATTAAATAAAGCTGAGTCCAGTAGACCCTGGGGCAGGTCATGGGGTCAGATAGTAAAAATTAGGATCCTAAGGAAAGGGACTGGGGGTTAGGAGAAATCAAGTCCAGACTACTGCAGATCATAGAGAATGGCCATATAGTGACTCAAATTTCCAAGAAAAGGGACAGATTCAATTCATTGTTGAGGCCTAGGGGGCTGAGACTACCCAGACGATAGATCCATATTTTCTCCTTTTGTTGGAGAATCCTATCGTAGTCCCCCCTCCTGGCTGGTAAATTCAATCTGTAAATTCAATCTGTAAATTCCCTTTGCTTGTAGACCTTTCGGGTTGGTGTTATGATACTTCAGATAATGGAGAGCCACTGGTCTCTCGTCATCTCTCTGCAGTATGCTCTGAACATGTTCACTAATCCTTATTTTTAATTGACATTTAGTCTTACCTATATATATTAGGTTACACGGGCAAGTGATCATGTATACTATACATGATGTAGAGCAATTGATGAAATCAAAAAACCTCTACTGTTTTTGTTTGGTCGAATCAAAAAAAGATCTGTCTTCTCCATGTACCTACACATGGAGCATCTACCACATGCGAACATGCCCTTGAGGGGTGGAAGATCAGAAAGCCAGCTCCTATTGACACTCCTGCGGTATTCGGAGTGAATTAAGGAGTCGCCCAAGTTCCTACATCTCCAGGCAGTCAGGCGAGGGCAATTGCCCACTATCTTACTCAGGACTGGGTACTTGGTCAGTAGGTGCCAGTGACCACGTAGAATCCCCTCTACCTATCTCCACTGAGATCCCAGCCGAGTGATGATTCTGATCTCCTGGGATTCACCCTCCCGCTGATCAGGAGGGGAAATTTTGGGCTTGAGCAGGTTGTCCCTGGGCATTTGAATTGCTTGTTTTTCGCCTTGTGCAAACATTTATGCGAGTAGCCCCTTTCCCTAAATCGTCGGTACATAGGTGCCTCCACGTGAAATTGCTGATCCGCGGAACAGTTCCTCCGAATTCCCCACTGGAATGCCCGACTTAAGAGTATGAGGATGGTGGCTAGTTGCATGCAGCAATGTATTTGCCATGGAGGTCTTGTGCACCAATCACACGGAATGTGCGATTGGTGATCAGGCCCCCCTCTTTTCCAATTAAGAGGTCCAGGAAAGGCAATTGTGAGGCATGAAATGTATAGGTTAGATTGATATTTCTATCATTCTTATTTAGTTCCTCCAAAGAGGAGGTTAGTTGGTCAGCTTTA
>BLSH010280915.1:925811-941554 GCA_018402905.1 Glandirana rugosa | reverse complement strand
TGAGCACGGCTGGGTTGGGTGCGCATGGATGGATGTCTGGGTGCGCATGGATGGATGTCTGGGTGAGCATGGATGGATGGCTGGGTGAGCACGGCTGGATGGGTGAGCATGGATGGATGGCTGGGTGAGCATGGATGGATGGATGGATGGGTGAGCACGGCTGGGTGGGTGAGCACAGATAGATGGCTGGGTGAGCATGGATGGATGGGTAAGCATGGATGGATGGGTGGATGGATGGGGGAGCACGGATGGATGGATGGTTCGGCACGGCTGAGTAGGTGAGCATGGATGGATGAGCACGGCTGGGTGGGTGAGCATGGATGGATGGATGGATGGGTGAGCATGGATGGATGGATGGGTGGGGGGTGGATGGCTGGGTGGGTGGTGGGTGGCTGATAAAGGCTGGGTGGGTGGGTGGTAAATAGATGGTGGGGGGAGTATTGTGTCACTAGGCAGCGCTGTGGGCATTACACATCGCCCACAGCGCTGCAGCACGTCCTCTCTCCCCCCTCTCTCCTCTCACACTGCACCGATCGGTGCGGAGAGGAGAGAAAAGCCGGCGCTTCCGCCGGCTTGTTTACATGTGATCGCGCCGTCATTTGACGGAGCAATCACGTGGTGAAAGGCCGCTCACAGCGGCCATTCACCACGATCCGTGATCAGTCGGGTCCCCCGGACCCAACGGTCACGGATGTTCCCGTGTGCGCGCCCCAGGGGGCGCGCGGGAAGCGCGATTCTGGGAGGACGTCAATAGACGTCCTCCCAGAATTAAGCAACCGCTCTGTAGATGTCTTTTGTCTATAGGGCGGTTGTTAAGCGGTTAATAGATTCATTTGTTTTTTCTGACAGGCATTCGCGTTAGGTAAATGTATAATAATCTGTTTTATTTTGCCCATGGAAAGATTGCTAATTACATATTGGTTGCGGTGTCTAGGAAACTGTTCACCTCCAGGGACTTTTCTAGAACCTATAAAAAAAAAAAAACAGCTGAAAAACCATTGTTAGAGACATGGCAGAGGAGAATAGCTGGCTTGTTTGGGTGATGGTGGTGCTGATGGCTTCATGGTCCAAAATTTGAGAGCTTTATCTAGCACCCGATGAATTCCACAAAGCATTGTGGCTGTTCTGAGGCAAAAGAAAGCCCTTCCTCATACTACTCCTATACATTGTAAATGGCTTTAGGTGTGTGTATGTATATATATGTGTGTGTGTGTGTGTGTGTGTGTGTGTGTATATATATATATATATATATATATATATATATATAATATATATTTACACTATAACACCAAAAGTATTGGGATGCCTGCCTCACGCACACGCATACACACACACACGCGCACATGAACTTTAATGGCATCCCAGTCTTAGTCTGTAGGGTTCAATATTGAGTTGGCCCACCCTTTGCAGCTATAACCGCTTCAACTCTTCTAATTCATCCCAAAGGTGTTCTGTTGGGTTGAGATCAGGACTTTGTGCAGGCCGGTCAAGTTCCTCCAACCTACACTTGCTCATCCATGTTGCTTTGTGCACTGGTGCACAGTCATGTTGGAACAGGAATGTTGGGAGCATGACTGTGTCCAAAATGTCTTGATATGCTGACTTAAGAGTTCCCTTCACCGGAACTAAGGGGCCAAACCCAACCCCTGAAAAACAACCCCACACCATGACCCCCCCCCCTCCACCACATTATTTGGACCAGTGCACAAAACAAGGTCCATAAAGACATGGATGAGTGAGTTTGGGGTGGAGGAACTTGACTGGCCTGCACAGAGTCCTGACCTCAACCTGATAGAACACATTTGAGACGAATTCAAGCGGAGACTGGGAGCCAGGCCTTCTCGTCGAACATCAGTGCCTGACCTCACAAATGCAATTCTGGAAGAATGGTCAAACATTCCCATAGACACTCCTAAACCTTGTGGACAGCCTTCCCAGAAGAGTTGAAGCTGGTGGCACATGGTGGGCCACCTCAATATTGAACCCTTTGGACTAAGACGCCATTAAAGTTAATGTGCGTGTAAAGGCAGGTGTACCAATACTTTCGGTAATGGTGTGTGTGTGTGTGTGTTTATATGTATGTGTGTATATGTATATATATATATATATATATATATATATATATATATATATATATATATATATATATATACACTATATTACCAAAAGCTAAAGGGGTATGACTGGATGTTAACACTAAAAATTCTGGATGAACCCTGTCCCTAGTCCTGCCTCCAGCCTTATGCCAATCCAGAGAGATATTGCCACTGAAGTCATACAGTTGGTTCTCAAAATCTAAGGCCTCAGTCCCCGGAACTCCTGGGTGTAGCTTTTCTATATGGAGAAGTTGTCTGGTTAGTATCAACAACTTTTATACTTCCCAGATCATTTTTACACACGTTTTAATGTTCATGCTTTTAGGTGTATTTAGATAATTTTAGTTGCATTTAGAGTTCCTAATTTGATCCCGGATGCACACTATTCTATTTTCTCTGAATGTGGCTAAAGTGACTGCACCTAAATGCAGGTAAGCGCTCAGTGTGAATGGCAGAATGGAAACCTCAATACATGCAGGTTTGACACTGCTATTGTGAATGTGGCCTGGAACTGGGCCAGTGCTTGTCTTACTATGAAGAGTTCATACTCCATGCTCCAGCCTATGCATGGGGCAGAGTGCATGCTCAGGCCCAGCTTAAAGGTTTTGATAAGTGACATCTCGCTGGATTGGAGACAGGTCAGTATAAGATCGGTAGGGGGGGCTTGGAGCAAAAGAGGCGCTATATAATGAAGTCCACCAAAGGGGCGGTTACAATTTTTAATATGTAAAATGTTGGATCTCCCAACCTGGACTTTCAGGATACAGTGCTTCTGCAGGCACAGACACATGAGCAGAGTGTTTTGGATCAGTTTATTATGTGAGTACCCTCTACCAGACTGTCCAACACAAAATAAGTGTTGCAGGACTTTTCCTAAATTTTGTTGTGTTTGCACTAATCTCTGCATCCTTCCTGTACCCCTGCTGTGGCTAATGCAAATAACATCACTTCAAACATGGTAGGAATGTGTCTGAACTGTCTTCTTTTTTTTTTTTCATCACAGCAGTTCATACATGACCCTCTCTGTGCCTATATGTAGGTTTGTGTAAAGTGTTTATTACAATGTGGACATAACATTTCAGTTATTCGTTAAGACTGTAAAGCAGAGGTGTCAAACTCCATTTCATCTTGGGCTGCATCACCATTATGGTTTCCCTCATGGCCGGTTGCATGTTTAAGACTGTATCTACCCTTTATCATATTAAATAATTGCCTTTTGCATTTGATTATTACGGTGTGCTTGCTAGAGATCGCAGGGTTCAGGGGTGCGCTTCCTAGAGAGTGCAGGGTCCAGGGGTGCGCTTCCTAGAGAGCGCAGTGTTCAGGGGTGCGCTTCCTAGGGAGCGTAGTGTTCAGGGGTGCGCTTCCTAGAGAGCGCAGGGTCCAGGGGTGCGCTTCCTAGAGAGCGCAGGGTCCAGGGGTGCGCTTCCTAGAGAGCGCAGGGTCCAGGGGTGCGCTTCCTAGAGAGCTCAGGGTTCAGGGGTGCTTTCCTAGAGAGCGCAGGGTTCAGGGGTGCGCTTCCTAGAGAGCTCAGGGTTCAGGGGTGGGTTTCCTAGAGAGCGCAGGGTTCAGGGGTGCGCTTCCTAGAGAGCGCAGGGTTCAGGGGTGCGCTTCCTAGAGAGCGCAGGGTCCAGGGGTGCGCTTCCTAGAGAGCGCAGGGTCCAGGGGTGCGCAACACAGTTTGTTCTGGCTTCCACCCCCTTCCAAAGCTTTTTGCATCTCGCCTACCTGGCCTGGCTCTAGTACCAGTGTACCAGTCTAGCAGTGTAGGCAAATCTGCGTCGCCTTGCAGGGAGATCATTGATTGACATCTGTCCCCACTGTGAGTGTGTGCAGGGATCTTTGAGAGCTGCCAAGAGCATATCTGTCCTTGTAAACACAGAAGGCTTTGTGTTTAAAGTTGACAGCAAGGAGCAGAGGGTGAGGGCTGGAAAAAAGCCCTGGATGCGAGGACCACATGAAATGGCCTGGGGGACTGGATTCAGCCTGCAGGCCATATGTTTGACACATGCTGTAAAGAGTTTAAATGAATGTCTTCTAAAGTTTGCACTATTCATAGTATTACTTTTAAAAGTGTGGAGAGTAGCAAGTATTATGTATAAGTGCATGATCTCATTGCAACAAAACTATTAAAGCTAATCTCTTGGTATGATCCTAATTGCATAGTTACATTGGCTCATACATGTTTTATACCTGATTGCTGTCATCTCCCAGGCTTTGTGCTCAGCAGCTGGCCCACTCCATACTGATCACAGGGGGTCACTCGCTGGGCACTCCTGCCATTCACAGAGTGCCTGTTTCAGATTGAATGAGGTAGATCATCATGTCACAACCCACCTATTCACTTAGTCTAATCAACAAATTGGGAAGATATCTGTGATCACTGTAGTAGAGTTGACTACTACGGTGCTTGTCAGTTTGCACAGTCCATCGGATATGAAATGTGCATATTTACATTTGTTTAAGGTGGACTAATGTGAGGCTCCATGCACACTAGCGTTTTGTTTAGCTCCTAGAAGCTATTAGCTTTTTTTTCTGCTCCTAGAAGCTAAATTGGTGTTATCCTACCGTGCCTTGAAAAAGTGTTTTATACCCCTTGAAATCTTGCTCATTTTGTCATGTTACAACCAGTAACGTAAATGTATTATTGGGATTTTATGTGATAGACCAACACAAAGTGGCACATAATTGTGAAGTGGAAGAAAAATGATAAATGGTTTTCCAATTTTTTTACAATTAAATGTGAAAAGTGTGGCGTGCATTTGTATTCAGCCCCCGAGTCAATACTTTGTAGAACCGACTTTCCCTGCAATTACAGCTGCAGATCTTTTTGGGGATGTCTCTACCAGCTTTGCACATCTAGAGAGGACATTTTTGCCCATTCTTCTTTGCAAAATAGATCAAGCTCTGTCATATTGGATGGAGAGCGTCTGTGAACAGCAATTTTCAAGTCTTGCCACAGATTCTCAATTGGATTGAGGTCTGGACTTTGACTGGGCCATTCTAACACATGAATATGCTTTGCTCTAAACCTTGCCATGGTAAGTTTGGCTGTATGTTTAGAGTCGTTGTCCTGCTGGAAGGTGAACCTCCGCCCCAGTCTTTTCCTTTGCAGACTAAATAAATAAAAAGGGGCAGACTCGATGGACTACTCAGTCTTTTTCTGCCGTCACTTTTCTATGTTTCTAGACTCTAAAGCCTCATACACACAATGCAATGGTTGTGCGACCGGACGTCCGAAATCGCTTGTTGGCTGTTGTGTCTCGCATACTGACGTGCACTAAGCGATCGTACGACCAAGCCTAACGTGGTGACGTGTTAGGAGCATATAATGAGGAAGTTCAGGTGCATGCGATTTGTGAATTAGGAACGTAGGTTTACACGAACGGACACTTCCGTGCATTCCTGATCTCTGAGCATGCGTGTTTTCCACAGTACAACTTGTTGGACCAACTTCTCTGTACACACGATACAATGGTCATACGACCGCTTGTTGTACAACAAAAGTTTTCTAGTCTGCTCATCCAACTTCTGTTGTATGACTGTTGCACTTCGGCTGTTTTAATCGCGCATACTGACATTCGGATGATCGTACAACAAGCTGTTGTAAGAACCGTTGCACTGTACACGTGTATACGAGGCTTTACAGGTTTTCTTCTAAGATTGCTCTATATTTGGTTCCATCCATTTTCCCATCAGCTCTGACCAGCTTCCCTGTCCCTGCTGAAGAAAAGCATCCCCACAGCATGATGCGGCCACCACCATGGTTCAGGGTGATGTGCAGTGTTAGTTTTCTGCCACATATAGCATTTTGCTTTTAGGCCAGAAAGCTTAAATGTTGGTCTCATCTGACCAGAGCACCTTCTTCCACATGCTTACTGTGTCCCCCACATGGCAAACTTCAAACGGGACCTCTTATGGCTTTCTTTCAACAATGGCTTTCTTCTTGCCACTCTTCCATAAAGGCCAGATTTGTGGAGTGCACAACTAATAGTTGTCCTGTGGACAGATTCTCCCACCTGAGCTGTGGATCTCTGCAGCTCCTCCAGAGTTACCATGGACCTCTTGGCTGCTTCTCCGATCAGTGCTCTCCTTGCCCGGCCTGTCCGTTTAGGTGGACGGCCATGGCTTGGTAGGTTTGCAGTTGTGCCATACTCTGATGATGGATTGAACAGTGCTCTGTGAGATGTTCAAAGCTTGGGATTATTATTTTTTTTTTTTTTTTTATAACCTAACCCTCCTTTAAACTTCTCCACAACTTTATTCCTGACCTGTCTGGTGAGTTCCTTGCCCTTCATGATGCTGTTTGTTCACTAACAAACCTCTGAGGGCTTCACAGAAGAGATGTATTTATACTGCAATTCTATTACACACAGGTGGACTCTATTTACTAATTAGGTGACTTCGGAAGGCAATTGGTTCCACTAGATTTTAGTTAGGGGTATCAGAGTGAAGGGGGCTGAATACAAATGCACGCCACTTTTCACATATTTATTTGTAAAAAATTTGAAAACAATTTATCATTTTCCCTTCACTTCACAATTATGTGCCATTTTGTGTTGGTCGTAAAATCCCAATAAAATACATTTACAATGCAAAATGTGGAACATTTCAAGGGGTATGAATACGTTTTCATGGCACTGTATGCGCCCATGCACACTACATTCAGCTATTAGCATTTTTTGAGCTTCAGCATCGTGGAGCAGACAAGCTTTTCAAGTAGACAAAAAAGCACTGAATGCTCCTAACTGCTTTTATTGAGCGTTTTTCCCCTTCATGCAGTGCAAACATGCTAATGCTTCTAAATTCTTCCAAATGTTTCTAAAAGCTACTAAAATGCTACTAGATGCTGCAACATAAATGCTATTTTTTGTATGTTTATGAAACCTGCTACTGTGCATGGAGCCTCATAGCCTGGAGTGCAGCTGTAATTTTGCTTTATTAAAATCTTGATCTGTGTTTTTTTTTCTATGACTAGCTGATAATCCTTCATCGAATGAAGACCGCTCTTATTAAATGTTGCCATCACGTTCTATTTGGCAGAGATTATGTAGATTACATTTAAATATGTAAGAAAAAAATGTAGCAGCTCAAGCCATCTACTCCTTTTGGATTTTTTTTCTGGAATCCTTTTCCCTTTCATGTCACCTGTTACATGCCTGCAATCAGACAAGGAGCTGTAATGTAGAGGAAGTGGAGGAGTTAATCTGACTCCAGAATAGCAGCATCATAATGTCGTGACAAAGAGATTCCAGCACCATAGCAACCAGGGAGGATGAGCAGTCAGACAAGCTGTAGTGTTTGCTCATCTTCCACTATTAGAACAACCTCCTATTCTCTCTAACGCTGCCTGCATGCCTGCACGGCCATCCTGTTTATGGCTTTTTAATACAAATACAAATAAAAATGTACCTGACTATGTAGGTGGTTATTGCTTTTGGATACACGTATGGATCATATTATACTCTTATCAGAGAGGAGTGTTCAAAGCTATAGTAAAGGTTCCATTTTTTTATTTAAAAAAAAAGAAGTAAGTTGTACTTACCTGCTCTGTGTGCAGTGATCTTGCACAGAGCAGTCCCTTGCCACCTCTTTAAGTCCCCCGCCAGCACTGTCTGCTCCTCCTCCAGGTGCCCCCTCAGCAAGCCGATGCTAAGGGGACACCTGTGTGGGCACGCTCCCCAGCCATAGACCGACACAGTGCTGGCACTCCCTCTTCACAGGCGTTTGACAGCAGCAGGAGACTATGGCCCCCATCTGTCACTTTTCAAGTGGATCCAGACTGAAGCACAATGTATATGGGTGGGTGGAAGTAAACCGATCAACAGATTATCATTCGAAGTCCCTGATCGCCATTGTTACTAGCATAAAAAAATAAAAAATACCTGTGTGTGTGTGTGTGTGTGTGTGTGTGTGTGTGTGTGTGTATGTGTGTATATATATATATACCATCGTTTGTAGACGCTTATGTACACTTGTTTTGCTTTGTTTTTTTCATAACCAAAGACGTAGCAGAATACATTTTGGCCTAAATTTATGAAGAAATTTTAGATTTATTTTTTTGTATTGGATAGGTTTTATAGTAGAAAGTAGAACTCCTTTCTTATACCTGTGGGCTCTAGAAAATGGCAGGGACTGGCTGCTGTTGGGGTGAACAAACAACTGGAGAGGTTAAAAATCCTGCCCCAATATCTGCTGTTCTAGGAAGCTACTGCTTGCTTTGCAGGATAATCTAAATTGATGCCTAAAAAAGTGCTTTGTATGCAGCCAAAATGTGTATTGCCTGGATGAATGGATATTCCTCCAAATGTTGGTGGAAAAAGCGGATGTGGGTGCAGTTAAACTTATAAGAAAGGACATTGGTATAAAGGTTTGCTAGACCCTACCTGCCAGCTGCTGAAAGGCTACATAGTGCTGTTACTCCAGGTAAGGAGGTCAGGGGGCGGGGGGGTGGTTCTGGATTGTGTAGGATCCACTTTAATCAGTCTTCATTTGCTTTTGGCTAAAGAATCTGACGTTCGCACCCTAGTGCATTGCTACCACAGCTTTCTTGTCGTGGTCTGGCCGTTTTTACAGCCAAACTTCACACTCTTCTTCTTCCCTAATGGCTGTCAATTTGATTAAAGAGAACCCAACAACCGTTATGATGCACTTTAAGAAGACCCTGTAACCGGCCCATTCATTGTATATTAGGCATGTTATTTACCTGTATAGGGAGGAGAGGGGCAAATGAGCTAGGTCAGCCCAGACAGTAATTAGATGCTCCCAAAAGAGGGGAGGACTTAAAGAGGAAGTAAATCCTGATGGGTTTTACTTCCTCTTTATTACCCTGCAAAGTAAAAGCATAATGGGCAAGTATGCATCGCATATTAGCCTGTTATGTGCCACTTACCTGCAATCCACGCCCGTGCTGTTCCCGCAGTAGGAAGCGTCCATCTAAACCCCTCTTCCTTCCGGGGCTGGGGACTCTAGCGCTGTGACCAGCCAGAGTCGCGTGACATCACTTCCGTGCATGGCGCCAATCGCGGCATGATCACAGTGAAGAAACGGCACGGTGGCCCGTTTTTTTCACTGCGCATGTGTCACTTGACTTCGGCACGTACGAGTACAGTGTATATCTTCTAAATCGTGCAGGTTTAGGAGATATGCAGGGTACCTATAGGTGAGCCTGATTATAGGCTTGCTTGTAGTTTAAAGTGGTTGTAAAGAGTTTACAACCACTTTAAAACCTTTAGAGAAACAGGGAAAATAAAGATATTGTTTATGGAAAAGAAAAACGCTTCACATAAGCCTTTAAAGCGGTTGTATGCTGAAACAAAAGGATAAAAAATAAAACCTGTAAGGCAAAGGCATAATGAGCTAGTATGCTGCATACTAGCTCA
The DNA here is from genome assembly GCA_018402905.1 of Glandirana rugosa. Taxonomy (NCBI): domain Eukaryota; kingdom Metazoa; phylum Chordata; class Amphibia; order Anura; family Ranidae; genus Glandirana; species Glandirana rugosa. The sequence goes on along the minus strand of BLSH010280915.1, from coordinate 932,076 downwards.
TTATGAAATACTTTAGAACGAAGATCCGACAGGGCTGCAGAGGGAGCTTACATTTTCCCTCGGGTGTCCCTTCCGGGTTCGCGGCTCCGGTGCTGTGAGTGGCCGGAGCCGCGAGACGTCACTCCTGCGCATGCGTGCGGGAGCACTTCTTTCTGGCATGTTTTTCGGCAAGGTCCGGCACGATTCGCCGGGACATCACTGCGCATGCATCGCAGACATCAGCGGCTGCATGCAAGGTGAATATCTCCTAAACTGTACAGGTTTAGGAGATATTCATTTTACCTACAGGTACCCTTATTATAGGCTTACCTGTAGGTAAAAATTAAATTTGAGGGCATACTGCTTTAGCCACTTGCCAACCGCAGTTTGACGGCGACAAGATGGCTCGTTATCGCAAACCGACGGCAGCTGCGAGATTGTGCACTGTGTTCAGGGGGAGCCAGGGAGCAGGTAGGGTGGACTCGATCGCCGCCGGCTACCTGCGATGGCTCTCCCGCAGTGAGAGAACGGAGGTCCATGTATGTAAACACAGATCTCCGTCCTGTATATGGAAGCCGTGATCACTCCCCTCCCCCTGCCAGCCCAGCCCCCATACAGTTAGAACACGCCTAGGGAACGCTTTTAACCCTTAGAGCGCCCCTCCAGGTTAACCCCTTCACTGCCAATGGCATTTACACATGAATCAGTGCATTTTTAAAGCACTGATTGCTGTATAAATGCTAATGGTCCCAAAAAAGTGTCAAAATGTCCGCCGCAATATCGCAGTACTGCTAAAAATCGCAGGTCGCCGCCATTACTAGTAAAAAATAAAAACCCCAGAGATGAATTCTCATCATCCGTAAACGCGGCAACTTTTGCGCAAACCAATCAATAAACGCAGATTGTGATTTTTTTTTTTTAACCAAAAATATGAGGAAGAATATAAATCGGCCGAAACCAATGAAAAAAAAGTTTTTTTTTTATATATTTTTTTGTTTTGTATTTTAGCAGAAAATAAAAGGTTTTTTTTTTTTTTTTTTGCAAAATTGTCGCTCTTTATTTATAGCGGCGATCATAAATGACGCAGGGGGGATCAATTACCACCAAAAGAAAGCTCTATTTGTGAGGAAAAAAGGACGCAAATTTAGTTTGGGTACACCGTCGCACGACCGCGCAATTGTCAGTTAAAGCGACGCAGTGCCGAATCACAAAAAGTGCTCTGGTCCTAAAATGTGAAATCCTTCCAGAGCTCAAGTGGTTAAAATGCTTGATTTTTTTTTTTTTTTTTCTTTTTCTCTGCTGTTATTGCAGTTTTTAGTTGATGACACATTCTCTTTAAAGCTGAAGTCTAGTGAATAGAAAACATGACAGTCAGCAGCTCTCTGCTGGGAGAGCTGGGAGATGATCGGCGGTGTTTGATTGCTCGGTTCTCAGTGTTTGAGGCGCCGGGGGACAGATGCAGCATTGGACCGATGCTGCATCCACCTAGGGAAGTATGATTTCTAAAAAAAAAAACCCCAAACTTCTCTTTTAAAACATTCATAAAGATACAATTTCTGAAAATAGTTGCAGCCTCATAAATCTGTGTCTGGTAGGGTCATCAGGGGTTGTAAGTAAAGTTTGAGAAGATCAGCAAAAAAAAGACTGTTCTTTATTGATGAGGATTGTTTTTTTTTTTAGTGATAACATTGTGATGATTTCAGGTCAGGGTTCTTTCAAACAGCTGAGGTAGCAGAAATAGGAGAAAACTGCAGAGAGGTTCCTTGGAAAATCAAAAACAGGAAACAGAGTCATCCTTCCTGTACTTTTAATGTTTTTTAACATGAATCCGCAATTTCATGGTAATCCGCTTTACCAGGGCTTGTCAAATTTGCTTTGAATCTAGGAGCCAGCTAAAAAAGTTAGGAGCCAATTTTTTTTTTTTTAGGGTAGCGTGGGTTGCCAGGGGCAAAGCAAGTCATTTGTGAGGTGCAGAACACGGGACATGGAGTGCAGGACATGGGGTGCAGGGTACCAGAGAAGTGTGTAGAATGTAGGACATGGGGTGCAGGTCGGTGCAGGACATGGGGTGCAGGTCACCGCTGGGCAGTTGCAGGAGAAGGGTGCAGAACGCAGGAGAGGGGTGCAGGACATGTGGTGCAGGGTGCAGAACACAGGACATGGGCTGTAGGATAGTAATGCAATCCCCAACTGCCCCTGGGCCGTCCTGCATGTCCTGTTCATTTTTCCCAGCAGTATCTGAGAGCAGAGTGGATGCAGAGGGCATCTGTGATTAGTATATGTGATCTGTCCACCACACAAACTATACTCGTATCGTCGATCTGCAGCTCCACCTCCTCCAGCAGCTCCTGCGGGTCACCTCTGACCGAATGTGCCATCTCCCCTCTACAAAGACTCAAGTTGGCAGCCAGAGCTCAGTGAGGCAAGTCATCTCATGCCACACTCGCCCACTGTCCTGCCCCCCTGCCAAGGCCGCCCCTTCACAGGTCAGGTGCCGTCGCTGCTGCCTCCTCTGCTCCTCTCGCCCTCCCGCCAGGACCCGCTCCAAGCCACAATTCCTGTCTGTGTCTAGGTTTCAGGCCGACACCATTATTCAGACCAGCAATGAGAATGGGCTCACAAGACCCCGAGGTGCCATAGTCGCTATGGTGACCTGGCACCTGGTATTTGTCGAGCTCTGGCAGGGCTTGAAAAATTTGCTTTGAATCTAGGAGCCAGCTAAAATAGTTAGGAGCCAGTTTTAGAACAAGGTGTTTTTTTTTTTTTTTTTTTTTTTTTTTTTTTTTTTGGGCCAGAGAACCCAAGGCACTGTTCACACCTATTCTTTGTAGCCACGCTAGAGCGTGCCTTAACAACACATCAAAAGTGCATGAAATATAGTCATATTTAAACCCTAAACATTCACATCTGTGCGCTGCACTATTGAAAAGTCCAGCTTGCAGCACTTTCTGCACCCTGTTTGAAAAACGCACTTTCCAATCAAGTCTATGGGGGGGCATACCAAAAACACATTGCACTTTAATGTAAGTGCGCTTTTTGAGTCCCCAGTCAATTTTTCCCAGGTGACCGCCAAATGCAAAACACATTATGCACTGCATTCAATTTTAATGCAAAGTATTAAAAATACAATATGTGGTTTCGTAAACATATGCCATTTTTCCAATGCACTGACGTGAACAGACCTAAACATCCTGCTTTTTTGCCCATGGATCAGATTCTCTTCTGTCCAGATTTTTACCTTACGCTAGGTCAGTGGTTCTCAACTCCGGTCCTCGGGACCCACTAACAGGCCATTTTTGCAGGATAACTGAAATACATCACAGGTGATAGAATTTGCTGCTCAGTGATTGCAGCATTCTAGTCTGCATTTCCTCAAGGTAATACTTAAAATCTGGCTTGTTGGTGGGTCCTGAGGACAGGAGTTAAGAACCACTGCGCTAGGCCATGAGGGTAGGAATGGAACATCACAATTGTATCAACATTTTTTTCCGGGGACGAACCTCCAGGATCTGGAACATCGGTAGAAGTCAGGGACTGCAGGCAATCAGGCAATGCCCAGCATCCCCACAGAAGTTATTCAGCATGCTAGGCTCTAAAGAACTACAAATACCAGCATGTCCAACCAGCAGTACTATACTTAGTTCTGTAGCTCCTTCACAGCTGGAAATCCACAGGTTGTCTCCACCCTGAAAACATCATACACAGTCATCTGATTTCTGATGTTCCATACAATACACAGCCTCCCCTCCCTCTTTCTACCTGCACTCCCAGCCTCACCTGAGCCTGTTAATATGGGGGGGGGGCACTATTAGACCTGCTCATGCTGCCATCGCTGGGGATCTCCAAGGCCAGCTCCACTTCCTCCTGAGACATGATGGCAGGAGTAATGCTCCCCCGATCCTCCTACTCCCTCCCCAGTACAAGACCTCGGTAGACAAGTTTAGGACTCCATCCTGCAGCCAGGGAAGGCCATCGCTGCTCTCTTGCTGCCCTCTGGACTGTGCGAGGCCGAGGAAGCCCTAGCCCAGGCCAAGCTTTCCAGCCCTCCCTGTCTCGAGACTGAGCTGCACCCAGCATGTATGTGCACAGCTAATTGAGTGCCAAGGACGGCCTGAGTGTGCTGAGCCGACAACTCCGGACAGTGAATGGGCTGACAAAAGCCCAGGCGCCAGGATGCAGTTTCAGGTCGCCATGGCAACCTGGCGCTTGGGATTTGTCGAGCCCTGTGCTAGGGGCTGTTTTTGAAGATGATTTCTCAGGAAAATAAAGCATGGAGACATGGATGGATGGGTGAGTTTGCTTTGAATATTTAAAGATGAATGAAATTGTGGTTTTGGTTTGTGGTGCTCATAAGCAGTGTAGTTCTGCTTTAAAATTATGTTTTTTACCCCCGAGACTGAAATATTGTAGTAAGTATGGTGTTATGTTGTATGATGTGTAATTGGCTCTGTTGGGGAGATGTGTGGATGTAATACAGAATTCACAGCACTGACAGGCATCCTGAGACCTGGGGAGCTTTGCATGGTTCTAGGAATCAAGTCAGCATATTTTTTTACTTATTTGCTAAGCTGACCTCTCCCTGCTGCTTGAATGGTGAATCTGCACCGTCATCAGGCCAGATTCAGCAGCATTTCCCCTTTTTCATTTAAAGTGTGAAAACTTTTTTTCAAATTTAAATGTTTGTCTTGGCACCATTGACTTGTACAATAGATGTTTTATTATCTTCACTGAATCATCCCAGCTGCTTTAAATGCAGTTATATTCACACGTATGAGTACTTTGTTTTGGTTCATTTGCATCTATTTTACTGGCATACCCTTTCATTCCATATGTTCTGACACGTGGCATGCTTATGTGTATGTTCTATTAAATGTGGTGTGTGTGATTTTTTTTTTTTTGACCGGGCACAATATCTGGCTTTTCGAAGCAGACCTAAAGCCAGAATACAGCTATAGCTGACCTTTAAAGGTTCATGTATACAGATGTCAGGAGCGAGTTGAAAGTAGTCTGCTTGTGTTTGAATTTGCTTTTGAGTGGCCTTGACTTGCTTAAAGTTTGTTTTAGAGGATGGAACTCTGCAAGTGATTAGTGCAGCCACTCTTAACTGTGGAACCCTACAATTTCCTCCAGAGGTTGCTAGGGGGTTCCTTGATTTTGATTGACCTCCCATTTGATGGTGCCTCTAGAGTTCGAGGGTCAAAGCCTCTTAGATCCAGCAGGGGTTCCTCAAGACTTAAAAAAACAAACAATTTCAAAGGTTCCTCTATGCCCAAAAGGTTTATAGGCTGGATCTGAGTCATAATGTGGTTCTGATTCCTCGCCTTTTTTTAATGGCGCTAAATGTTCTCTTAGAGTTTATAAACCCTATCCGCAAACTTCCCTTATTTTGTTTTCTTATATACCACAGAAGTATTTTTGTTACCATATTATATGCGCAAAAGAACCCTGTTCTTGTCAGAAATTCAGAGCTTTCCTACTGTATGTCATCTGCACACTTACTGTGTTTTTAACTTGGAGCCTATTTTGGCCGCCTCAAATTGTTTTGCACAGAGCAGCCACAATCCTCCTTTACTCAGGTCCCCTGCCGGTGCTTCTGGCTCTCCCTCCCCTTGCCGAGTGCTTCCATAGCAAGTCACTTGCTCTGGGGGCACTTGTGCATGTACGCTGCCATGCCCCGCTCTGTGTGTCTATTGACGCACAAAGCGTGGCTTGGCCCTGCTCCCTCCCGCTCCCTCCTCACTGGTTGTGATTGACAGCGGTTAGAGTCGGCTCCCGCTGTTATCTCTGAGCCAATGAGGAGTGAGAGAGTTGCTGCTCTTGTGCACATTGTTGGATTGAGATCGGGCTCAGGTATTTTCTCTTACATTCACTGACAGACGGGGGGGGGGGGGGGAGAAGGAGGTGCAGCCTCACCACTCACTGGAGGAAGAGGGGGGGGGGGGGGGCAGACAGTCACTTACATTCTCTTTTATGGACTCGGGCTAGAGTTAGGTTGTTACACGTGTTCTCGTCGTTGAGAGAGTGAGGAGTAACCGAGTCTCTATTGTCGCCCTCGGCTGAGATTGGCGACAGTTAGTGTTGGTCACTCCTCCCTCGCCCTCCCTCGTCCCGGTTCGGTGCGAAACACGCAGTTATCTGTGTGTCTCGCCCCGTACCGTCGCATGTACGTGTTCACGGGGGTCTCGTTCACTGAACGATACCTTCGTGAGCCGTTCCCCTCCCTCTCGGTCTTCGTGGCCGTCCCCTGGACTCATTTCCTCCTAACACCGACGAGACACGTTTTGTT
>BLSH010280915.1:899793-915034 GCA_018402905.1 Glandirana rugosa | reverse complement strand
TTGAATGTCAGAAATGTATATTTGTGAATTTTGAGATGTTATATTGGTTTCACTGCTGAAAATAAATAATTGAAATGGGTATATATTTGTTTTTTGTTAAGTTGCCTAATAATTATGCACAGTAATAGTCACCTGCACACACATATATCCTCCTAAAATAGTTACAACTAAAAACAAACTAAAAACTACTTCCAAAAATATTCAGCTTTGATATTAATGAGTTTTTGGAATCATTGAGAACATGGTTGTTGTTCAATAATAAAATTATTCCTCAAAAATACAACTTGCCTAATAATTCTGCACTCCCTGTATTCCCACCCGATTGTCCATCTGCACTGTGAAGTACCGTCCAATGAGTACTGAAGCATTTGGCTGAATATGAGCAGATAATATTGCCCAAAACACTTCAGAATTCGTCCTGCTGCTTTTGTCAGCAGTCACATCATCAATAAATACAAGAGAACCAGTTCAATTGGCAGCCACACATGCCCACGCCATGACACCACCACCATCATGCTTCACTGATGAGGTGGTATGCTTTGGATCATGAGCAGTTCCTTTCCTTCTCCATACTCTTCTCTTCCCATCACTCTGGTACAAGTTGATCTTGGTCTCATCTGTCCATAGGATGTTGTTGCAGAACTGTGAAGGCTTTTTTAGATGATGTTTGGCAAACTCTAATCCGGCCTTCCAGTTTTTGAGGCTCACCAATGGTTTACATCTTGTGGTGAACACTCTGTATTCACTCTGGTGAAGTCTTCCCTTGATTCTTGACTTTGACACACATACACCTACCTCCTGGAGAGTGTTCTTGATCTGGCCAACTGTTGTGAAGGGTGTTTTCTTCACCAGGGAAAGAATTCTTCGGTCGTCCACCACAGTTGTTTTCCGTGGTCTTCCGGGTCCTTTGGTGTTGCTGAGCTCACCGGTGCATTCTTTCTTTTTAAGGATGTTCCAAACAGTTGATTTGGACACACCTAATGTTTATGCTATCTCTCTGATGGGTTTGTTTTGTTTTTTTCAGCCTAATGATGGCTTGCTTCACTGATAGTGACAGCTCTTTGGATCTCATATTGAGAGTTGACCGCAACAGATTCCAAATGCAAATAGCACACTTGAAATGAACTCTGGACCTTTTATCTGCTCCTTGGAAATGGGATAATGAGGGAATAACACACACCTGGCCATGGAACAGCTAAGCAGCCAATTGTCCCATTACTTTTGATCCCTTAAAAAGTGGGAGGCACATATACAAACTGTTGTAATTCCTATACCGTTCACCTGATTTGGATGTAAATGCCCTCAAATTAAAGCTGAAAGTCTGCCGTTAAACACATCTTGTTAGTTTCATTTCAAATCCATTGTGGTGGTGTATAGAGCTAAAAAGATTCGAATTGTGTCGATGTCCCAATATTTATGGACCTGACTGTAACTTCATAGTTAGTCCCAGGGATGAGGGAAGAGGAAAGGAAAACACAAGTATTTGAAGTTTTATGTTTTTTTATTTTTATAGGCCACTATCCTTGATGTGTATTTCATTGATTGTATTTACACAATGCGTGTTAATCTGTTATACTGGACATTTCAATCTGCAACATTGTATACACTGATAAGTACAATGTACATATTGTATCCTTGTCTGTTGGCAATAAAAAATTGTTTTGATTAAAAAAAAAATGAAAACTGCATGTTACCAATTGCTCTGTCTTTTTTCATCCTAGGGCTACCTTTTCATCTCAGTGCTGGTGAATTCAAATAGTGAGCTGATCCGCCTCATCAATAATGCCATCAAAAATGACTTGTCTAGCCGCAACCCCACCTTCATGGGATTGGCTCTGCATTGTATTGCCAATGTAGGTAGTAGAGAGATGGCAGAGGCCTTTGCTGGAGAGATCCCAAGGATACTGGTTGCTGGGTAAGAATATGTCTTTTACGCATAGGTCTACTGTACAGTTACTAGATCTACAATACTCATATAATTACATCCTGGGATGTATTGACAGGAATTCTCATCCTGTAACCTTTTAGCCAGGTGATTTCATTTGCGTTAACCATACATCCAAAGAAAAATGGTGAAATAACACTTCAAGAGTTATTCCTGAGTTCTAAGGCCTCATACACACGGGCGTATCTAAAAAAATAAACAAAACGTCGGGTCCGACGTCAAGGAAAAAAAGGCAACGTTTTTCGGCGTTATGCATTGGCGTTTTTGAGCGTTAGTGAGCGTCGGCGTCAATAGGCGTTTTTTAAAAAAAATCATCCCTCTGCTATTTTTCAACCTAGGAACGTCGGCGTCAAAAAACGCCAGAAACCGCCGGTATAATAATAGGTGGCGTTTGTTGGCGTTTGTTGGCATATTGTGGCGTCGGCGTCAAAAAATGCCAAAACGTTACAGCCTCAGAACGCGATGGCCATGGGTTCTAGTTTCTGCTCACTAACGCCGACGCCACCTACAGCTCAAAAACGCAGACGTTTTTATGGGGCCATTGACTAACATTGAGAGCTGCAAAAAACGCCAGAAAACGCCGGCGTCAAACGTCCGTGTGTATGAGGCCTAAAAGTCTATGCTTTTCATATGATACAAACACAGATCTTGAGGAAGTTTATTGGAAGAAACCCTCGAGAGTGGGGGTAAAAAGTAGATGCAAGTAAAAAATAAAGGAAAAAAATGTTTAATGAGTGTAAAATTTCATATCGGCACGCAAAGCTGAATTTTGATGTGTTTTTTAGCGAAAGTAGGGAACTGTCCATTTGAAAATGGAAATTGCTGCTGTGAAGCTTTCAATATACTATATATGATTTCTACATCAGTCATTGCTGTAAGAACTGATGCTATCCTTTTAATATCTTGCACTGTGCATTATGCTGATTAATTACATCCTACTGCATTTCATAAAATGGAGAATGAAGACTCAACGTGCAGTCTGTTTCACAGGACATAAGTTTGTGGATTGCTCAAAAAGTAGTCCAGTTGTGGGAGGTGGGCAACACATCAAATCACTATCAGGTCCAATGTGAAAGATAGAAGGAAAAAAAAAAAACGGCTATTGCCTGCAGCTCGACATCCGCCTGAAAGTCCTACTCAAAGCTGGTATCCTAAACCTGCCACCTCCACCTGGTAAAAAAACATGAAAAGAGAAGACCAGGAGGCAGCCTTGCATTGGAAACAGATGCTTTATTTCATAAAAATCAAGAGATACATAAGCAGTGAAGTATACCTTGACAGTGGTAGGAAAAAACTACACCCTTAGACCAAGCTTTTGGATGCTGGTTTATCTGACCCACTCAGAAGAATGAGAACCAAATCGCCCTGCATGGTTCATCTTGGATTACCAAAAAGAGTAAATAGCTGAAAGATAGACTTCCAGCCTTAACAGTAGTCAAACAAGGAGAGACGCTCCTCTCAGAGAACTGAAGCCAGACAGAGGGTCTGACAAAAGATTGCTTAGTTGAGGAAAAGATTAGAAATTGTCTTGGATCAGAAGAAACACCTGGGCCTCAACTCAACTGATCCCATTACAAGCCCAAAGGGAAGTGGGGTTGCATACATGGAGAGGCTGGCAGGTCAGACACTCGCCTCATAGAATCAATGACTTCCAGTCAGTTTAATAGAGTAGCATGATATCCAAGAAGTCCAAACAGCAGTTCCTAAAAACGCAAAAAAGAACCTAAACTTGATTTCATGGAGTCACAAAGAACAAAAGGGGGAAGGCACAATGAAAAAAGTGAAAAACCCATCAGGGTTTACTTCCTCTTCATTACAGACCTTGCTTTTATAAACCTTCTATAACTGCTAGCATCCTATAATTCTACGAGCATCAGTAAAACCACATACTGTATTAGAGGTCTAGATGGCACCTGAAGTTACTGCAGACCCCCCCACCCCCACCCCACCCCAATTGCTACAACTGGATACTTTAAAAACCGTATATGTCTGTTATTGTGGTATCTATGATCTTACAGTATCTGTGACGGTTTGTGAAATATAGTTGCTACTTGGCACTAACAGTTGGATCCAAGGTGTACAGCATGGCATGCTTTATGGTAAATTTAAAGTGATAGTAAAGGCAGACTTATGAAAAAAAAAATAAAATAACACACATGTCATACTTGTTCAGTGCAGTGGTTTTGCATAGAGCAGCTTCAATCCTCCTCCATTTTGGGTCCCACGCTGGTGCTCCTGGCCCCTCCCTCCTTCCAAGTACTCCCATTGCAAGCAGCTTACTATGGGGGCACTCAAGCAGGCTCCATTCACACACAAGAGTGTTGCTCTGCCCCGTCCCCGCTCTCTCCTCATTGGCTCACTGGCTGTGATTATCGGTAGCAGGATCCAATGGCTTTTTGCTGCTTGTCTCAGCCAATAAGGAGGAAGATACCCGGGAGAGCCTTTGCTCTCGTGGCATTGCTGGATTAAGATGGGGCTCAGGTAAGTATTTGGGGGGCCGCTGCACACAGGCTTTTTCATTCTATACATGAAGGTAAAACACCTTGAGCCTTCACAACCACTTTAAAGTAAGCCTTGGAATAAACTTCTGTACAATTGGGCTTTAAATTCAACTTTTCTACTTTCCTTGGTCCTACTGGATGAAGAGCCGCTGTCTTTTGTGTTATAAAGCAGCCATACTATTTTATAGTATTCTAGTCGGCTATTTTAAACTGGCATAAAGTATTTTACGACTGTAGTTTGTTTTTGTTGAACTAATGCTATTGTTCCTGAATATTCACAGTGGCAAATGAAACCTGTATTTTTTCAATTTAGCTATGATTTGTTCTGTTTCTGTATTTTACCAGTGACACCATGGATAGCGTTAAACAGAGTGCTGCTCTCTGCCTCTTGCGTCTATATCGTACCTCTCCAGACCTGGTGCTCACAAATGAGTGGACGTCACGAGTGGTTCATCTGCTTAATGATCAGCACCTGGTAAGGCAATCAGAAGCTGGGCCTGTATTTATTGACATTCATGTTTATTACCTAAAAACAAAATTGGTCTCTTTGAAAAACATTGAAAGGTATAGTGAAAAGGGATCTGGCGCTCCAATTGGTATACAGTAAAACCTTGGATTGCGAGTAACGCGGTTAACAAGCGTTTCACAATACGAGCAGTTTTTTTTAAAAATTCTGACTCGGTTTGCGAGCGCTGTCTCCCATAACGAGCAGAATTAAGATTCTGTGCATGCAATACCGCATGTGGCCAGAGGTGCGGGGGCGCTGTTGAGCCTCGGAGATGCCTGGAAGCATTCGGAAATACCGAAAGTGTAATCAGTTACTGAGCATCTCCGAATGTTTCTGGCTGTTTCCGAGCCTCACCAGCACCACCACACCTCTGGCCACATAGGTTATTGCATACAACAGGCGCCCTCGAACCTCTGGCCACATACAGTACTGCATTGACAAGCAGTGCTGTGGAACGAATTAACTGACTTTTAATTGCTTCCTAGGGAAACTTGCTTTGATATACGAGTGCTTTGGATTACAAGTATTCTCCTGGAACGGGTTATGCTCGTAATCCAAGGTTCCACTGTATGTCCTTTTGTAAAAAAGTGGGCAGTGGCTGTAATAGCAATAGTAAAGTCTACTAGTTCATACTGATAACTAAACAAGGAGTTCAAGGAAGGCAGCCACCCTCAGAGTGTGTCCCTTTGGGGATGGTGGGGATGTGTGCCTAGTAGATAGCTGGATATCCGTGTAGGGATGGCAGGAAGCTACACGCTAACCAGCATGGAGCATGGATGTGGAAGTGACATCACCGTACTGGCCAGTAGAAGGAGCTCCAAGTGCGAGCCTGCTTCTTTGACTGACAGCCCTTGATCCCGACTTGCCCTGTTCCGGTGTCATCACTACCGCCAGGACTGATTAGATGATGATGGGCATGAACCTTTTGATCCTGTTAATGTTTTTATCTTGTGCATTAAATGCTGAACTTTTAATATTACACTCAAATGGCGCCTCTCCTTCCTTGCTTTTACTCATTCTAAAACATTTATGGATGTTATCAAATCTGTATGTTACTGGAAAGTTACGGTACTTGTAGACATTAGATGAAAAAACATTTTTTTAAAAAGCTGGTCAGGTTTAAGAAAGTTTCAATGTGTAGTGCAATCAGCGCTGCAAGTAAGCTAAAATAAGATATCCGACTGCTAGCTGAACATCACAGGTAATCAACCTCATAAGACTCAAAAATTCAAAACAGAAGCAGCGCAGTCATAAAAGAGAATAAAGTAAAGTCCACAGTACAACAGGATGTATTGATAGAATTCCCCGGTGCTCGGATGGTTAATATACACGGTGACACAAATCCTCCACCAACATCCACTGTGCTCACCTTCCAATTTGACCCCAGTTTTACTAGAGGGTCAAATGCGTTTTATTGTAGCGGAAAAACACTTCCAGATAATCAGACCTCCTTATCCTCACTTAATACCGCTCCTCACAGCTCAGGCAGTCTTATTTTCTTCTCCACACAAAAGGTACTCAAGGATAGATCTTCTTTTCATCATGCAAAGGGACTGTTTATTGTTGCTGACCATGTCCATCCCTTTATGACCACAGTGCCCCCATCTTCTGATGGCTTCTTCCAGCAGGATAATGCACCATGTCACAAAGCTCCAATCATCTCACCACTGGACAATGAGGTCACTGTATTCCAATGGCCTCCACACTCACCAGATCTCATCCAATTGGATTGGATGAGATCTGGTGAGTGTGGAGGCCATTGGAATACAGTGACCTCATTGTCCAGTGGTGAGATGATTGGAGCTTTGTGACATGGTGCATTATCCTGCTGGAAGAAGCCATCAGAAGATGGGGGCACTGTAGTCATAAAGGGATGGACATGGTCAGCAACAATACACAGTCCCTTTGCATGATGAAAAGAAGATCTGTCCTTGAGTACCTTTTGTGTGGAGAAGAAAATAAGACTGCCTGAGCTGTGAGGAGCGGTATTAAGTGAGGATAAGGAGGTCTGATTATCTGGAAGTGTTTTTCCGCTACAATAAAACGCATTTGACCCTCTAGTAAAACTGGGGTCGAATTGGAAGGTGAGCACAGTGGATGTTGGTGGAGGATTTGTGTCACCGTGTATATTAACCTTCCGAGCACCGGGGAATTCTATCAATACATCCTGTTGTACTGTGGACTTTACTTTATTCTCTTTTATGACTGCGCTGCTTCTGTTTTGAATTTTTGAGGTTTAAGAAAGTACTTTAATTTTTAAAGTGTATGTTAAAATAAAACTGTAATATATTGTAACTTCTCAGTCCTTAGATGTGGTGGCTGCTAGTTTTCTTTTTTTTTTTTTCTCCTAAAGACTATTTTCCCCTTATTCCTGCAGCTAACACAATTCCTGTAGTAGGGTGGCTATGCTCACTCATTCCATGGATCTGTGAATGGAGCCGTGGTGGGCACTTGGCTGCTCTGCACTGCTAATTCCTCCTCCATGCCTCATCTGGTTTACATAGGGAGGTGCTCTCTTGTAGTTCACAGAAGGTAGCTGCGACAACTAATAACATTCTTGGTATGATAAAGTTATATGCATTCTGCTGTATACTATTATATAAAAAACCAGTAAAGCCTGTACTGTATTCACAGAAATTGAAACGTGCACACAGAATAGTTGCAAGACAGTTCTCTTGCCTCTTCAGTAACTTTCAACAGCTTTAGTATGGTTAATAGATGAGGATGGATCATGTGTCAGTTGCCTAAAAATACAGTTCTATGCCTTAATAGACACTCAAGGTAAATACTAGCTATATGCTTAGAAATACAAAATGTTATCTTCTATTTTCTCATGAGAATGCAGCCGAAGAATAGAAACTTTAAGGGAGAACTCTACATGTATAACCAAATGGAAACTTAGTCTAAAGCATATCTGAGCAGTAAGTAATAAGGACAGTGGAATTCAGTAGAATTTTTTCTGTACTTGTAGATAATGCACCTTAGCCTGAAAATAGAAAACAAATGCAGCCACCACAACTAAAAACAGTATTCTGCAATATGTTAAATTTTTGGGTTTGGCTATCCTATAATTTTTTTTACTAGACCCATACATCCAAACTGGTTGTGGTCCTGGATAGTGGCTAATTGAAGTAGAAAAATAGTGGCTAGTTACCTTTTCAATACAGTCATTCCAGCTATTTTTTCTTGGTGGTGCCCTGAGGTTTCAGCTGTTTGTATCCTGTGCATGGACCATTATAATTCATATTGGTTAGACATCTAATGTGCATTGGTAAGGACAGACCATCAAAAGCTTTTCTAGTTTTCTGAAGTTCTTGCAATTTTGCATGCTTAATTCCATTGCAAAATGTCTGTAGTTGGGCACCTTCTTATGGAAAAATACATCATAGTTGTATCCACGTGTGCACAACATTCACCCATAAGCAAAGTTTGGGGTTTGGGTGGGGCTTCACATTTTTTGTGGTTAAATTTGGGCAGCGTTTGCACTTTAGTTTCATTAATGGAATAAACTTGTTTCTTAGGATAAATATCAGACTATTCATAGAGTATAATGAATCTTCCTTTACTTCTCTCGCAGGGTGTAGTAACTGCTGCCACCAGTCTGATCACCACCCTGGCACAGAAGAATCCTGAAGAGTTTAAAACTTCCGTTTCGCTGGCAGTGTCCCGGTTGAGCAGGGTAATCATGAACCTCTTACCATTTAGAGTCATACTTTCAAATGCCAGGCCTTTCTCTGCTTGGTGCCATGTGTTTGATTGTATTACAGCTTTGTGTCAGAAAATTATATTTCTCTGGCTTTTTAGTCAATATTAGTAGAGATGGTATCAGTCAATTTTTTGGCTTACTTTTCATGGTTACAACTGGCCCAAACTTTACTGCTTGTAAAAGTGCAGGCAGCTGGGTTCCAGAGTAGTGCGATATTATGCAACATGTTTGCATAAAAAAAGAAATTCTTTTTTTTTTTTCAATTCAGTTGTACAGTTTATAGGTCACATTAAAGGTGGGAAAAGTTCTGAAATGATTGATCTTTGTCTCATTTTTGTACATCACAGAAACCTGCTGTTTTAACAGGGGTGTGTAGACTTTTTGTATCCATTGTATGAGTGATGTCAGAATTGGCCTGGAAGTCAAGTGGTTAATTCAATTATGTAGGTGGGAGTTTGTTTCCCCATGTACCTTTTGCATAGTAAGGGCTCTTTCACACGAGCGGGTGGTTCGGGTCCGCCTGTCAGTTTTTCAGGTGGACCTGAACGGACGCTCCATTGTTCTCTATGGAGCGACGGATGTCACCTGGTCCGCTCCGATCTGCCAAAAACAGATGGATTTTCCATCCGTCTGGCGGATCGGATGAACACGGACAGACGGTCCGTGTTCATCCGATCCTCCATAGAGGAGAATGGAGCTGTGACAGGAGAGACTGTCCTGTCATCCGCCGGCTCAGCGGTGATAAACGGATGGATCCCCGCTGAGCAGCGGAGCCCGTCAAAACGGGGCCTCGTGTGAAAGGGGCCTAACTGACTTTCTGTTGTGTTTTTTTCTTGCTGTATTAGCAAACTATTTATGTGCTTTTCCTTTTTCAGATTGTCACTTCGGCCTCCACAGACCTGCAGGATTACACATACTACTTTGTTCCAGCTCCCTGGCTCTCTGTGAAACTGCTAAGGCTGTTACAGTGTTATCCTCCCCCAGGTAAAAATGTGTCAGAGCTCTGAGACCAGTGTGCAAGCAGTAACCTATTCATTCTTAGTGACACATTTGCAGCTCATCAAACTAGTATAGATGTTTTAATTTACGGACCAAAAAAGTTGGTATCTCAGTGCTGTAGTATTATTCTTTGTCTTGCATTTAGCTACATAATCTTTATTCATTTCTATAACACACTCCATGTAATCGAGTATAGCTCCAAAGAGCTCTTGTAAAACACGCAGCCTTATCTTATGTCTTGGGCAGTTTCATGTGCGATTTCTGCTGTGCCAAAGGCTTCCCGCATTTAGAACTTCTACAAAAAGAGCACGCTTTATGTCCAGTAGTTGCACACATTTTGTTACATGGTGACATTACCAAGTAACTCCACTTTTTTTGAGAAAAAAAACATTTCCCTTCTGTGTGATCTATGTACATTGCAAGAATTTTGACAAACTTTGTTGCAAACTACCTTTTGTAATTCTGAAGAAATAGCTGCTGTTCTGTGTCCATGTGCAAAGTGAATGTGAATGGGAGTGACTTTATAATAATCAGCTGCTGCACTTGCCGGGTTCTAATGAGGAAAGTGACAGGGTCTGAATCCCTTTAGACATGAATTTCCTATAGGAGTATCTTACCAAAAATGACACTTTTGATGCAGAGGATGCACAAAATCTGACTATTGCCAAGCGAGAAATTGCATTTCCTGGCGCCTCTATGGCAGCATACACATGGTTGGTTGCTCCGCCCCCCCAACCAACCCACAGGACCACTTTAACTCTTATAAAAGAGAGAGTCAGCCCCCCCCCCCCCCCATGCCATTGTTTTTTCTGTCCTCAAGCCTGCAGGATCATGGATCACCTGGATCAGCCCTTACCACACCACTATGTTGGTGCAACCATTCCAGGTTTGTGCTCCCCTGTAATGTGGAGTCCCAGCATTTGGGCTGCTAAATGCGCCATAAAAGTATGGGACCCCCGTTTTTCTGTGGATCTATTTGGGGGCCTTTAGGGATGTTGGGGCTCTAATTTGTTATTCCCCTTATCTCCCTATATGTCTCCTCTCCTTGTGGCTAGGAGCTGGCTTCATAATGGTTTTAACGTTTAGTGATTTTCCTTTAATTAGAGCTCCCCCTTTCTGTGGGCCTGTCAGCTACAGCTTGAATGCAGGGCTGATTCTGGACCACCCACCTGAGTCTGCATTCATCAGCGGCCAGCGTTCTCCTCGGCTGTCCACGTGGAGGAAAAAAAAAAGTACTCTGCCCCTCTCCATTCCTCACCCCTCAATCTCAGTTTGCCGATTTCGGAGGTAGAGTGACGTCATCGACGCATGAGTGCTAACCAGTTGATGCGTATGCCGGCCATCTTGGTACATCCAATCAGCTCCTGTGTATATATAAGGATGCCTGGGCTATGGATGGAGTTGGCTGTCAAAAGGGAAACCTCTCCCAGAAGGTCTTGGAGAGGCCCCTAGTTTAGGAGGGATACCCCCCTTGGTGTCATTGAGTCCGCCCAAGGTAAGAGGGGCGCAAAGCCCTAAAAAACAAAAAAAAACAACATTTTCCTTCAACGCTTCACAAAGGGGAAAGTGGCCAAGCCTACCAGTGATTCCTTACTGGCCAAGGAGACCTTGGCTTACACTCTTGGCCAAGCTATCTCTTTGCAAGCCATAACTCCTTCCGAGCACATGCAACCTTCTGTCTCAAGGGAATTTCATCCACTCACATCCACAGATACTGGATTTAAGGCCTTGGAAATTGAGCGGAAAAGGCTGGGGGATTTAGATTTCTCCCATGAAATAATCTAGACACTGCTTCAAGCCAGAAAGTCATTCACCAATAATACCTACTACAAATATGTAAGAAGTGTTCAGAGTTTGCGGGAGCCAACCATTTTAACCACTAGAACCTGGTAGTCATGATATTCTTTTTTTTTTTTCTTTCTACAAAGGGATTTGTGTCTGAATTTGGGACTTTTTAGGCCTCATACACACGGGCGTTTGCACAAAAATAAGCAAAACGCCGGGCCTGACGTCAGGGAAAAAAACTGCCGTTTTGCATTGACGTCAATGCACGTTTTTTCACGCTAGCTTTTTGCAGCGTTTTCTGCCTCTATTCAAAATCAATGGTTCCCTATGGGAGCCCATTGATTTGAATAGAAGCCGCACCAGAAGTCTGATCACGGTGATCCGACTTGCGGCGCGACTTGTGTGCTAGGTGTGTTAAAGGGGAACCCCCACAAAAAATTTGCATGGGGTTCCCCCCCCAAGAACATACCAGGCTCTTTGATCTGGCATGGATTTTAAGAGGAGCACCCACGCTGAAAAAAACAGCGTAGGGTTCCCCTCCAAAATCCATACCAGACCCTTATCCGAGCACGCAGCCTGGCAGGCCAGGAAAGGGGGTGGGGACGACCCCCCCCTCCTGGACCGTACCAGGCCGCATGCCCTCAACATGGGGAGTATGGGTGCTTTGGGACAGGGGACAAGAGCCTCTTCCCGACAACCCTGGCCGTTGGTTGTCGGGGTCTGCGGACGGGGGCTTATCGGAATCTGGAAGCCCCCTTTAACAAGGGGGCCCCCAGATGCCGGGCCCCCCACCCTATGTAAATGAGTATGGGGTACATCGTACCCCTACCCATTTACCTGGGGGAAAAAAAAGTGTACAAAAAAAAAAAAAACACTACACAGCTTTTTAAAATATTTGATTAAATCCGCTCCGGCATCTTCTCCCCTCTCTTCTTTCTTCGGCTCTTTTGTGGGGTCTTCTGTCTTCTGAGGGGTCTTCTGCGTGTCTTCTGCGGGGTCTTCAGTTCTTTTGCTGCTGTCTCCCTGGCTAGCTTCTCCAGCCGCTGCTGCTTCTTCTTCTACTTCTTCTTCCCCTTCTTCTGGAGATGTTGACTCGTCGCTCTCTTCCACTCGAATGCCGAGTCCGTGCTGCGCGGTTGCCTTATATTGGCATGGGGTGGGGCCACACGATGACTTCATCATGAGCCCCACCCTCATGATGTCACATCCTGGGGCTCATAATGACGTCATCGTGTGGCCCCGCATCATGCCAATATAAGGCAACCGCGCAGCACGGACCCGGCATTCGAGTGAAAGAGAGCGACGAGTCAACATCTCCAGAAGAAGGGGAAGAAGAAGAAGAAGCAGCGGCGGGAGAAGCAAGCCGGGGAGACAGCAGCAAAAGAGCTGAAGACCCCGCAAAAGAGCCGAAGAAAGAAGAGGGGAGAAGATGCCGGAGCGGATTTAATAAAATATTTTAAAAAGCTGTGTAGTATTTTTTTTTTTTTTTTTTTTTGTACACTTTTTTTTCCCCCAGGTAAATGGGTAGGGGCACGATGTACCCCATACTCATTTACATAGGGTGGGGGGCCCGGCATCTGGGGGCCCCCTTGTTAAAGGGGGCTTCCAGATTCCGATAAGCCCCTGCCCGCAGACCCCGACAACCAACGGCCAGGGTTGTCGGGAAGAGGCTCTTGTCCCCATCAACATGGGGACAAGGTGCTTTGGGGTGGGGGGCGCAGAGCCCCCCCTGCCCCAAAGCACCCATACTCCCCATGTTGAGGGCATGCGGCCTGGTACGGTCCAGCCTGCCAGGCTGCGTGCTCAGATAAGGGTCTGGTATGGATTTTGGGGGGGAACCCTACGCTGTTTTTTTTTGGCGTGGGTGCTCCTCTTAAAATCCATTTCAGATCTAAGAGCCTGGTATGCTCTTGGGGGGGGGAACCCCATGCAAATTTTTTGCGGGGTTCCCCTTTAACACACCTAGCACACAAGTCGCGCCGCAAGTCGGATCACCATGATCCGACTTCTGGTGCGGCTTCTATTCAAATCAATGGGCTCCCATAGGGAACCATTGATTATGAATAGAACGCCTGACGAGGCTTAACGCTGTGTATACAACGTTAAGCAACGTTATTGAGCATTTTGCCGGCTCAGCGTCAAAAAACGCCATGACGCTGCAGCTTCAGAACGCACTGGTCCCACGTTCTAGCTACAGCTCACTAACGCCGATGCCCTCTACTGCTCAAAAACGTCAACGTTTTAGAGGGCTATTGAATAACATGGAGAGCAGCAAAAAACGCCCAAAAACGTGGCATAACAAAACGCCCGTGTGTATGAGGCCTTAGAGGTACATGTATCAGCCTTACTTGCCCTGACACACACAAGATGGGCCTCTGTTAGAACATTTTCAGAGGGCAGTTCTAAGATTAGGATCTCCTAGAAAGGCTATATCCAAATGGGATTTACCCTTGGTACTCAATACTCCTGCAGTTCCTCCTTTTTTGCACCCACTGAATACACTGAATAATATTTTCTGGAAGATTTTACCCATAAAGATGCCTTTCTAATTGCCATCACCTCAAGTTGGAGAGTTTCAGAAATCCAGGCCTTAGGGGCTCAAGAACCATACATTACGTTAGTCCTGGACAGTCATCCTACAATCTATTCACCAGTTTGTCTCCAAAGTGCCACCTGTTTACTACCTTAATTAGGACTGTGTCCTCCTGACTTTTAAAGAAAACCCAATCACTTCAAAGTTACATGAACTAAACGTAGCAAGAACGGTACATTGAGCCAATGCAACCTTTTGACAAAGACCAGCGCCTCTGTTATTCCTATTGATGTTAGAAGAGGGATGGCAGCATCCAAATATCCCGAGCAAACTGTAATGTACGTCTGATACAAAAGGCATACTGGGCTAGTGGTCTCCCAGTGCCAAAGATGATCAATTCTCACTCAGCTTGGGGAATGGCCTCTTTTTGGGTGGCTTTAGTGTGGGTTTCTCAGGAATGACTTGTCATGTGGCAAGTTGCTCACTCAAACCCTTCATGGCTCACTATAGCCTGGAGCCAGCCGCTTTTCCTGGGATTTCGGGAAAAGAGCTTTACAGATTGGCAGTTCTGTGAACCAAATTTTTATATACAGTGGGGCAAAAAAGCATTTAGTCAGCCACCAATTGTGCAAGTTCTCCCACTTAAAAAGATGAGAGGCCTGTAATTTTCATCATAGGTACACTTCAACTATGAGAGACAGAATGATAAAAAAAAATCCAGAAAATCACATTGTCTGATTTTTAAAGAATGTATTTGCAAATTATGGTGGAAAATAAGTATTTGGTCACCTACAAAAAAGCAAGATTTCTGGCTCACACAGACCTGTAACTTCTTCTTTAACCACTTCCCGACCGCGCGCCGTGTTTTCAACCTGCTTCCGAGGTTGGTGCGCAGAATAGCAATAGAGGGAATTCCGACCATTCTGGTGGCTCCGGATTGGCCTCGGCGCACTTGGTACGCCGACATAGTGCAAATGGTGGCACCAGACACACTCGGTCTTTAGAACGAAAAAACATCCACTGGTTTATGAATAAAAGGTGGTATTAAACGTTTATGTAAGAAATTTTTAGTCTGTTACACTAAAAGACCTAAAAAAAAATAGTAAGACAGAGAGTATCAACTTCACATGGATACTACTTTTAATGTCCGGAGAGTAGAAAAATTCACCCTCTTGAACGTGTTAACCACCGACTGATTTACGAAAAAACGGGGTGACATATATTTTTAAACCAAGTGTCTTGACGGTTAGACATTTCGAGAAAA
>BLSH010280915.1:859462-882599 GCA_018402905.1 Glandirana rugosa | reverse complement strand
TGTATAAGAGACAGGAGATACGTTATGTATTATTTCACAAAATGGTTTTTCTTATTTTCTTTATATTGACTGTACTTCACTCTCAATCTCTCTTTTTGTCTGTATGAACCGCAGCTTTTGTTTTCAATAAAGTTGACTCTTGATTAAAAAAAAAAAAGGCTGGATCATCAGGTATCTCGCTGTCAGTAAACCTTTGGACAATGTTACGGACTTCTCTCCAGTATGATGATAACCTGGGGCATGCCCAAAAAATGTGGAGCATCGTACCTCCCTCCCCCTGGCACCGCCAGCAGCGGTCTGCTACTTCCGGGTAAAATTTATGGATCATCTGTGGCGTGTGATACCACCTAGTCAGAATTTTGTAATTTGTTTCCTGCATTTTTGTGCATATGGATGCTTTCAGCGCAAAACTAATCATATTTCGCTGTTGGCTATTCGTGAACATACAGTTTAATTCCTTTTCCCACTTCTGTATCCAAGAGAAATGGGGTAATTCTGATGGGGTCATCAGGAGACTGTACATTTTCGAAAGCACCTGCATCAGTGCTCCTTCAGCTGTGCAGTATTGTTCAAAGGTGGTGAGTTGCCTGCCAAACCGATTTGGGCCTGGTAGTGAATGAAGAAAATGGTGCAGTTGCAACGCCCTCCAAAACGTCAGACGAAAGGGACCAGACGGCTCTGTCAGTGAGGACACGGAAGGCCGTTTCTCAGCAATAAGAAAGTGGGAGGCCTGAGCCCCATAGTTCTGACTGAGAGTCTGAAATTGGTTATCTCTCAGTCCTGGGGTAAACTGTGGATTCCCAAGAATGGGCAGTAGGGGTGAGTCTGCAGTCGAAAGGGAGGTCTGCGGGAGGATAGTGGTGCACACTCGGGCTGTGGGCCCTATTATAGGGTGTAGTTTTATATCCGAAGGCAGCGCATCATAGCACCAAGGAGTTCCTTTTAGCAGAACATCAGTTTGGGCTTATTTTATTTGCACCCATAGTTTGATGGGAGAATGTCGGCACCAGTCTAGAAGTCTTCCTAGGTGGACTGCCTGGTAGTACTTCAATAGATCGGGGAGTGCTGTTCACCCGTATTGTTTTGGCAAAGATAATTGGCACCGGGGGACTTGAGGGCGTTTATGCGCCCATATAAATTTTATAAACAGAGAGTGTACCTGTCTGAAGTACTGAGATGGCATCTTTATTGGTAGAGTTTGGAGGAGATAAAGATATTTAGGGAGTATACACATTTTGAGTAGATTACATCTACCAAACCATGAGTCAAGCCCCGGTGCCAAGTCTCCAGCAAAGCACGGGTTCTGGACAGTAGGGGAGGAAAACTGAGTTCGAAAATAGGAGACAGGTCAGAGGGAATATATGTTCCCAGGTATTTCAAAGCTGTATCCGTCCATTTGAATCTGAAGCTCATTCTCAGCTTCCGAAGCGGGAATTTCTCTGAATTCTTTACTGTAATTGGTAATAAAGGGTACCCTATGGTCTAGTTTCTTAGGTTTATCCCCCAATAATTCCTTTCTATTGACCTTTTGACTTGTTTCAGTAGATTATGGGTAGATTCTTTATAACCTTTTGCTTTGTTATCAAGGTATTGGCCTGTAGATCAACCCCCCCCCCCGTACAGTTATGGCATATCCTCATTATTTGTCCTTTTGGTATTGCCATATTCATCTTGGATGGTGACCGCTATGTGAGGGTATGTACCCATCTCTGTCCGTCACCTTAAAGAGAGTCTTTGTATATAATAAATTAGATTACTTGTAAATTACCAGATCTAGAAAATTTTATTTTTTTTCTTGGTCCCAATTGCCTGAAAATTTAATGGCATAGGCTTTGATTTTAATTTCCTTCATGAATTTTGTTAATCCCTCTGCTGTTCCTTTCCATATTATGACCACGTCATCTATGTACCTTTTTAGATAATAATGGTCTGCTCTTTGCAAACATTTCTTCCTGCTCCCAATGGCTCAGGAAAATATTGGCCACACTGGGCGCATATTTTGCTCCCATGGCTACCCCTTTGTGTTGTCGGTAAAACTCTCCATCATGCCAGAAGTAATTGGCACTCATGAAGAAGCGCTAGAAATCGCCATGGGTGGCAATTACTTCTGGCATGATGGAGGGTTTTATGTCGGTCTATTTTTATTTCTATTCATTTTATTTGACTTTCTATTTTTTAAATAATTTTTTATTTATTTATATTTTTGTATTTTTATTATATATTTAAATTTTGTTCCATTTTAAATATGTGATTCAAAATGTGTCATAATATAGAATATGTATTTTATATACATCCAATTGGCGATTTACCAACACATATATTTTATGACATTCCGTTGTCACATCTAAAAGTAACACTAGAGGGCCTCACAGTGGAAATGAGTTTCCTCGGATGTGCGTTAGTCATACATATCCTGTTTTCAGGACACATTACGGTTATATCAGGCTTGTCACACTTGAGACGTGAGTAACGACCCGAACTTGCCGCTCAGTATGAGCAAGTAACCAGGATTGATGATGTGGGAGGTGTTGATTATACTAATGAGGATATATAAGGCTGAGTGATGCACCGCGTCTTCCTGCTTCTGAAGACGTTGCGCGTAGTGACGACACGCGTCAAGCTGGGATGCTTACATGCTCAGGTGGGGAGACCCGCGGCGTTCACTGAGCTTGGGATTTTTTACATTTGTCGCAGAACCTATGTAACCTATCCTGGTACATTCAATAAAGTTGGGAGACGGTTTACACTGGAAGAGGCTTGTCCCTCTGTTTTTATTTTTTGCCTACATTGATGCAAACGGCACGAGTATCCACCAAGGAAGGACGCTGCTGACTGAATCACCACAGGACCACATGTCTATACTAGACCAATCAAAGTGCATGTAACTTTTTTTCTCTGTCATATGACCAGAGAGTCGACAACCTCTGGTGAGTAGGGATCTTTCTTCATACACACGGTGGATTTGGTGGCACTGGAAACAGTCACAGTACTCTGAGACGATAAGCATAAGCAATTATTAACAAACATTTGATGTATTGCAAGCGCCATCTACACATAGGATTCTTCCTGTGTGTTCATCTTTTAACAGATGTATTTATAGATTCTTAATGAAAAAGTTTTACTTCAGTATTAAAAAAAAAATGTTTTCTTATTAGCAGTGTTCTAGGCCTGAATACTAATGTCTGTAACTGTTTGTATTGTTAGAAATGACAATTGGTAAATGTTTTCTGTTGTCAGCTTTTTTTCATCACTATAATACATAATGCTCAGGTATAGAAGCTGGAGAGTAAAAATATTCTGTATTCTATGACCCCCTCCAGTTTTTTCATAGCATGTACAAACAAAAACAGTATGTTTGTGACATGTCTCTGCTCTAGGCTAGTTCTCTGCCAGATGTCTTTCCAATACATCACTAATGAACTGTGAACATCCAGGTTCTGACTATTTTATCTTTGAGGTGCGTCCATTATGTTTAGGGCCAAATCTAATGAATTTAACTTTGGAAGAATACCTGCAGAGTGAATGCAGGCAGTCATTTGTCTTTTACTTCCTAGGCACTAGTCTACATTTGTTTGCAAAGTGCTCTTAGTGATTTTTTTATTAAGTGCTAATTTATTCTGCTTTGTGACTGACAGTGCTGTACACAGTATTGCACTTGCACCAAATGCAGCTGTGTGCCATGTTCGGTGCAGTTTTACTACACTGACAGTACCCACAGTAGTTTCAATTTTATATTTACAGTTATAGTAAAAATCCAGTTTTGTTGTACAGTAAAGGACACAGGCTTTCAAAAATAATGGATGGAATGTTCCAAAGCCATAAGGAGAGGAGTGTAACAAGGCAGTTAAAAACCTAACAACCCCCTGATACAAAGAACAAACCTGGCCTCAAATAATGGTCTCCAACACTTTGCAGTCACAAATGACACTGGCCACAAATGGTCTCTGGAACAGGCCAAGGCCTGACCTTTCAGGGTACTTGAAGCCAATTTCTGATCCAGCCCCAACTGTAAAAGGTGAGCAGATGACCCATAGAATATTGGGTGAGGATGGACGTTCCTCCGCACATACCAATAGACATATGCCTTCCAAGTACGATGATACACCTTGTGCACAGGTCTGGTTAGTCCGAAGGAAGTTCTGACAGCATGTGGTGAATGTCTGAGAATCAAGCCCTTCTAGGCCAGTTTGGCACCACTAAAATCACTATTGCCCTTTCTTGATCCTGCGAAGGAGAGGCAGTAGCAACTGAAGAAGGGGGAACACTATAGACCAGTTAGATCATCAGGAGTTGAGCCCACAGAATTGCCAGCACATGTACTGAAACAGCTTGAGGGTCTCTCATTCTGGCCACAAACCTGTCTAGTTCTTGGTATAAACCTGGATGCCAGAAGTCCACTTACAGAGTCTTCCATCAACGACAGATTTCCTAGAACACTGCCAGTTGCAGCAACCATTTCCCCAGGGTCAATTGCTGTGGACCTGCCAGTTTTTTGCTCCCCGTATGTGTACGGTGGATATGGCCAGAGCTTTAATATATCTGCCCAATTCAAGGAGAGAGATTTGCCTCCCTCTGAGATGCGTGATGATTTTTGCCTCCTTGGTAGTTGACATAGACCACAGCTGTGTTGGTGTTGGACTGTGTTCTGACCAAAAGACCCTTGGGAAGGATAGATAAATGGCTCCAAACTTAAGAACACTGTCTGGAAGCCAAGACTCCCTCGTTGACCAGCTTCTTCCATCATAGCTATACATAGAACCCATCCACAACCTGACATACTGGCATCCATGGAGAGGATGATCTAGCTCAGTGGAAGGAAGCACCTGCCCAGCTCCAGTTAAGGTCTGAAAATCCACCGATTCAAAGAATTCTTAGCTGTGGTCGACAAACGCATAGGTTGGTCAAGTGACAGCATCAGCCTTTTCCAGGCCAACAGTATTGTACTGCAGAAGTCTGGAATACCATTGAGCATAAGAGACTGTCTCAAACGAGGCCACCATGGTGCCCAAGACCTGCATGGAGGCCCTCACCAAGGGATTTGAAGTGGACCAGAGATTCAAGCTACTGAGTGGGTTCCAAAACCAGCTCCTGTACAATAAAAATTTAACCGAATCTCTGCAGGACCTGTATCGTCTTTTGGAGGTTCTCCTGTAGGCAAGGGCCAAACACTCCCTCAGAGGAATGTCTTCCAGGTAGCCCAGAATGTAAATCTGTTAGGAATATAACAGGGCCAGCACCGTAGCCAAGACCTTCTTGAAAACTCAAAAGGCTGTAGCCAGCTTAAAGAGAAGGGCATCAAATTAAAAATGATGAATCGGTGCTATGGATTTCTCTGGCAGGAGGGCTGCTATGACCGATCTTGTGGATTCTATCCAGAGATTTGTGACTTTCAGAAGAGGGTTTAGAGATTTAAGGTCTGGGATAGGTCTTGCCTACTAGGTAGGCCTGGAAATTGTAAACCTGTTGTAGAATGCCTTAAATTCCCCTTCCTCTAATACTGGGTTCACAACCTTTCCCACTTTGGTCAGGCCCACTGTCCTCCCAAGTGGGAGGGGTCTTTAAGGACTGGGCTCCACTGCAGGTGGATCACAGCCTCAAGGCCAGTTATTACCTGAATTGCACAGCAACGCGGTCTGCATTTCTGTGTATTTCAGTGCGGTGTGATTTTTAGCTGGAATCACACTAGATGGCTCCAAAAGTAGTGCTTGCACTACTTTTCAAGAATTCACTGCAGTGGATCGCATGGTACTGCGGCATTTGCAATCTGAGTTTGGGGGTATCCTTAGGAATACATTGGCACTCGCATCAGATTGCTGGACCACATTTAAAATGCACTGGATGTTGCAACACGCACAGAATGTGGTTTTCTCACACTGTATTCTGGTGTAAACGAGCCCTTAGACCTGTGGAGATCCCAGCAGTGACGGACAGCTTCTCAATGCTGGGGCCTGGTGCAGCCTGTCATTTTCTTGATAAGAAATTTCTCTGTTCCCTTCTATCTATATTTCTTCACACAGAGATGCAGCCATCACTTAAGGACACTAGCAAAAAAGGGAGTATTGCATGGTGGGAGGGGTTGTATTAGGAAGTGTTAAAGCTATGATCGGCATGTCCTGGTGTAGTCGCCTGAAGGTGCAGCATATAATCCATCCATTATGATTGAAACCTGGTGTCCTCTACTGTACAATAGACATAAAAATCATTTGAAGCCTGGGATCTTTCCATATGATTGCCATGTGTTTTTTTGATGTGTTTAAGCTTATATTGCAATCCTAGCTTATTAGTTTCAAAGTGATACATATTCCATATCCACTGAGAGCAGCAAATGCCAATCTGCTAATAAATGAAAACATTGCCATGCTTATTAAATAAGAGCCCGCAAAGAACAGCTATAATGTACCGCAGTCCATAGTAATCAATGAGAATTCTCCTTCCGCTCATTAGTAAAATGAAATTTAATTAGTTACCCTGGACTTTGTGCATCATCATTTGGAAAACAATTAGAAGTACACTGACTGCTCTTGCCATATTTCTAAAAAATAATAGTTGTCTTACAAGACATTTACTTTGACCTGGAACAAGCGTGTATATTTTCCTTAACTTTCTGTATACTTGTCTACCATCAGTAACACAGAAAATATTAAAAAAACAGAAATCAGATCATGTTATGTGAGCTACCTGAGTATTTTTTGTGCTCCCTTTTTTTAGCAGCCACTGGCTGTGTGTGTGTTAGTCACACATTCACTTTTAAGAGATGGGAGCAATCTTTTGATTGGGATGAGCAGAAGGACAGAAACAAAAGTCCATGTATACCTCTATTGATGGTTTCCTGTAAATCAAATGTGGATTATCTTCTGGATTTAGTGCTTTGAAAATGTTTAGGCTTGGGTAATATCGTTGGATCGGTATGTGGGTGTTAGGAGTAAATCCGAGATATAGAATACCTCTAGTCCAGCAGAATACCTTTATAGGATACTGACCTTCTTTTTTCCTGTTTCCTGTAGTGGCTACTGCCTGCATGTAGTTATCCACAGCTTTAACTATGGGTAATTATCTGATACAAGGGCAAGCTTGCTAACAGAAGCTTTAGGGCAAAATAGAGGAGGATGCAACCCAACATGGTCAAGAGATTTTTAAATGCATGTAACATTTCCCCATAAGTGTACTGCTTAACAAATGTTCCCTACTCTACCCTCCATCTGCCTGTTCAGGCTAGAGCTCTTCTTTTCTAATAGCTGGAAAGTGAGAAGTTGCCTAAGCCATCTATAGACTCCTACATTAAGGGCTACCACCAGCCTTCCCTCTTTGATCTCTCCTGTGAATATTTTGTGGTGTTTATGCACACACATCCTGTGAGATGGGACAGACATTCTCTGTTGTAAACACAAGGTTATAATCTCTTAAATTTAGAGATTACTAGAGATGTGTAAGAGGGTATTGGCTTTTGTGTTTATGACCGAGAACAACGTTTTTTGGCACACACCGCAAAGTGCAGGAGTTTTCAGATGAGAGGGTTAAGAGAGACTCTCTTATGAGTGCCAGCCTTCGTCCATAGCAAGCAACCTCTGTTGTAGCTTTAAACGCCACCTGCATTCAGGTCTTTCCAATTCTGCAGCTCCGAAGGGAGATATCAGCACTACAGTCTACCAGGCCATTACACATAGCCCATGTGTCTCTTCTATCCTGCTCTCCAGTGAGCCCAATCTGCTGGTCCGGGCATGCAACCAGCTGGGCCAGTTCCTGCAGCATCGGGAGACCAACCTTCGCTACCTGGCATTGGAGAGCATGTGTACCCTGGCCAGCTCCGAGTTCTCACACGAGGCTGTGAAGACACATATTGAGACTGTAATCAATGCACTAAAGGTGAGCTGCCAATATGAACCTACATGTCAATATAATGTTTGTTAGTACAAATGTTTTGTTAAATCAGATTTGCTAGATGTTTTTTATTTTGTCACAGCTAATGATTTTACTCAGTGCTGGGGGCTGTTTCAGTGTTGCCAACCGTCAGTATTTTTACTGGCAGCCAATAAAAAACAGGCACCTTTCTCCTGCCAGTAAACGCCAGTTGCCAGTAAAAAATATGTCTAACACTTGGCTCGGAACTGCACATGCGCAGTCCCGGTCCGGAGATGGCTGAGACCATTCGACTGCCTGCTACAGTGCATTCAGGCAGAACTGGCAAGGGGTGGGTCTGGCAGAGGCAGTGCCTGAGCATGTGTCCTATAATGCAAGCAAGGCAAGCGGGGAGCGGGACTGTCAGTGCTGTTTGGACTGGAGTGGACTGAAGGGTCCACCTGGTGTGGAGAGAGAATGTCATTGTGATTTAGGAGGGGACGTGTCGTGTCTGTGAGGTGTCATCATTCTGTGCTGCTGCACACTGCTGTCAGTGTCACTGCGAGGGTCAATGTCCCCGAGCTACTCACTATAACTGTAAATAAAATTAAAAAATATTTGCCGTTAAAGCGGTTGTATACCCCACTTGGACATTTTTACCTACAGGTGAGCCTATAATAGGGCTTACCTGTAGGTAAAATGAGTATCTCCTGAACCTGCATGGTTTAGGAGATATTCCCCCTGCATGCAGCCGCTGACAACTGCGGCGCATGTGCACTGAAGATCCAGCAGAACTTACTGGAACGGAGGACTCCTGCGCACGCACATGTGTAGGAGTCACGTCATCACGGCTCCAGCCACTCACAGCAACAGAGCCAGCAAAGCCGGAAGAAACGCTAAGGGAACATGTCGGCTCACTCAGCAGTGACCGGGCGTGCTGCGGGAGCTTCATTCTAAAGTAAGTATTTTGTAATGTGCTAGCATATGACGCATACTAGCACATTATGCTATTGTCTTGCAGGTATTTTGTTTTTGTTTTTTTACCTGCGGTTTACTACTGCTTTAATATCTACCCTAAATCACATTGCCAATTGCATGTTGTACTTTTTTGTAGCTTAAATACTGAAATTTTCACTCAAAACTGTAATTTTGTATCTTTTGGAAATGTCAGTAAAAACACGGCTGTGCCAGTAAATTTTCGGCGTAGTGTCCATAAATTTCAATCTGGGGTGTTGGCAACATTGGGCTGTCTATTGCTGAACTCTCAGAAGCAAAGCTGGCTCCAGGGCATAGAACTGTATCTCGAACAGTGGCAAGTGTTTTCCTAGAGTCAGCACAGTTTCCAGGAGAGAGACAGTAGCAGCCTCCAGTACTGGATGGTAGCCTTGACTGTGCCAGGTAACCACTGTTCTGACTACTTAAATAGTAGTAGTGTAATGTTCTTATAATTGTTGTGTTATTAAACACAAATGATCTACTATTGTGCTGTTATATAAGCATACAGCTAGATGGTACCCCACAGTCAGTGGAGATGGAAAAAAAATGGCAACCAGTTACTGTACATCATAATTGGAGATGAGATCAATAATGAGATTCTCATTGTAATTGTATGATCTGGAACTTTTTCAATTGAGTAAACAAGTGTTTTGTCTCAGAGTATAGTTGTATGCTACTTGTGTGCCTCACTCCATAGAGATCAATTTGTTCCATATTTGTAGCGATAATTCGCTCTTAGTAACAGTTAATTGCTAGCCCTTTTAGTAGATTGATCACCACCTGTGTACTCCTAGCCTAAGTTTAAATACAACAAATAATAAATGCATTGCACCTGCTGTATTTGACACCCAAATCAGATTTATTTTCTTTCTTTTTTACCCTCCACTCCTCTCAATAGGAGAACATTTTACATAATAATCCTGAAACAAAAGTAATAATAATGGCCAAAAAAGCACACATAATAAACATTGTAAATATGCTCTTATGCTGGTGGTTAGGTGAAGGGCCCCTTGCATTGGTGGTTAGTGGGAGAAGGGTCCCCTATTGGTGATCAGGGAAAATAATTCCGAATTATATTTGTGGTCTGTGTAATGCCTTCTTAAAGCATAGCAAAAAAAAAAAACATTATTTTTTTTTTTTGATTCAGATATTGGAGAGGGATTAGAACACCTGTCAGGTTTTTAATTGATGTCTGTGCCCCCATTAGGGAGATTGCCTCCTCGGTTTGTATTTTTTTACCATTTGTACTGAAAGTGAAAAAAAATCACAAATTGTGGGCTGTCACCAGAAGAGGAAGAAAGGGGAAATATTTTCAATAATAATTTCAGATCATCAATAATATCAATATTATGCTTTTGGACTTACCCTGTAGAATTTAGTATATATGTGTAGTTTTAATGTATGCCATTTCTTGCCTTACACACTCTTCATGTGATCACAGACCAAATACTTCAGAGATTGTATTTCCCTTTCTCTCCCTTACAGACAGAAAGGGACGTAAGTGTTAGACAGCGTGCAGTGGATCTACTGTATGCAATGTGTGACCGCAGCAATGCTCAACAGATTGTAGCAGAGATGCTAAATTACCTGGAGACTGCAGATTACTCCATTCGGGAAGAGATAGTAAGAACTGCATTGGAATGCATATAGTCTAGAGTGATTTATCACATACACATGTCCTTCTCGTGACTCGGTTTTGCCTGTTTTATTTTTTTCAGGTTCTGAAGGTAGCAATCCTTGCTGAAAAGTATGCAGTCGATTACACGTGGTATGTGGACACCATTCTTAACCTCATTCGGATAGCTGGGGACTATGTCAGTGAAGAGGTCTGGTACAGGGTAATCCAGATTGTTATAAACCGAGATGATGTTCAGGGATACGCAGCCAAAACTGTGTTCGAGGTAAGACATCGGCTATTTACCTTTCTTTAGTAAGATAGGGTTGGCTAAAATGTCACAAGTACAAATGCTTGTGACTATTTTTTTTAATAGGTAGAGAAGTCAACTCTATGGTCCTTAAAGTCTGCTGTAGAAAGGTCCCACATTCAGCGAAGCCTCTTTGGTGGCTGCCTCATCCCTTAGTATATGTAACAAGAACCAGATACCCCCTAGGTGGGACTGTATTAGGCAGCAAACACCAAAAGGAAAGGGTTCTAAAAAAGTCTAGTTTTATTTATAAATTTAAAAAAGAGTTGTCACTCGCCTGAGGGACAGGTACAAAAACATGGTATATGCATACAGTAAATATATCACAAACGATCAAAAATTGTCTAAGAGTAGATCATACAGTCCAACACAGATTACTTCTTTGGGAGTAATAATACGTAACTTTCAGGTTTTTTTTCTCTCATCCTTTGAAAGACACAGGCAGACTAAGAAGGATGAGTGCACTTTCGGACAACTCTTAAGCTGGCCCAACCAATTTCCCTAACCCCCTTCTACAGATGCATACTTTCCTCAGTTCATTGGCTGCAGGTCTTGGATATTGTTTGCATTCTATGCTGTAAATCCTGTCTCCTGGCCATGCCAGTGCAGTAGAGAAGTCTGCGGGGTTTGTCTCCTCTGTGTCCCACTATCATACCTGTAGAAGATGCATCTGTCTGTTAGGAACCATGATAGATGGTTTGAGGCCCTCTAGAACCCTCTTCTCACTAGCAGGTCCAGCTCTTACCCCAGTTCTAGGTCTAACCTTAGTTTGCAAACACTGACTGGCTATTAGATGAGATCTGGCCACTACAGTTGTGATGGCCTGCTAGAGGTCGCCCATCCCATTGTCTGCATACGTCTTTTGTTCGTCCACTTGCCACACACACTGTGGTGTTGAACTGGAATCTGTGTCCAGGAAGAGACCGAAGGTACTTTCTGGGAAAGCTCACCCAGCTGGAGGTTAAGAAATGACCCCTTCGTTACTGTGCATCCCAAGCTCCAAGCGTATAAAAGCCTGCCTCCCAGTCCACCCACAAGACTTGGAACTCCAGTCTTCCAAACCCTTAAAATCTTCAGCATGAAGGTGCGCCCCCAATATTATTTTCAAATCGGGGAGGGGGGATGAATGTCTCTTGGCATTTGCATACACTTGGACAGCCTACATCTTAGATGCTTTGGGGTGGAAGGTAGTTTCCAGGGGCTACGAACAAAAGTTTTTCCTCTAGCTCCCACCTTGGGGTCATTGATTCCAACTTTCCTGTTTTTTCTCATGATTACCAGATCCGTGTCATTGCCCTAGTCCCTGTGCAGAATGGTTTTGTGAGTTGTACGCCAACCTGTTCACGGTTCCCATGTATCTAAAAGCTCTAAATTACGTAATTTAATCTCAGAAGTTCCATATGGAATCCAGCAGGTCTGTCATTTCCTCCCACCATCGGGGAGACTTCCCGGCTTCTGATGACATCAAAGATGCATACCGACATGTCTTCATCTTTCTAGCACACCACCAGTTTCAAAGCTTTGTTGTTGGGTCCTTTGCTTCTTCAGTTCATGACCCTGCCATTCCACCGGTGTTCTACACATCAAGTGTATACCAGTGTCTTGATCCCAGCACTATTCTTGCTGCACTCTCAGGGCATTCTCATTGTAGGATACATAGACAGCCTCCTACTAAGGGCACAGCTAACACAGGTTCTGGCGAACAATGTAGCCCTGTATGTCCAGACCTTGCAGAGGTTTGGATGGATCCTAAACCTTCAGAAATCCGTGCTGAAACGTACATGCTTAAAGTATGTGGGTCTAGTCCTAGACACAGCTCAAGCCAGATGTTTTCTTCTACAGGAGAAGCTTCAACTTACAGGTACCAGACTTGTACTTTTTAGTCCAGGAGTAGCCCTGCTCTCCGCTTTTGCGTGAAGCGGAGAGTCCTGAAGCTGTAGAGAGCCTCCTTCAAGGCAGTCCCATTTGTCCAGTTTTACTCATCTCTACAACACAAAATTCTTTTGTTGTTTGGTAGCTCAGTCCAGTCCCTGGACAGACTGATTTGTCTGCCAACAAGGACCTGGCTTGGAGGTCCACACAATTTTACTCCACCAAGAAAGTTCTTCTTTCTATTCTTTGGGACAATCCCCATGATGGATGTCAGCCTGGTGGGCTGGGGAAGCACACTAGTCACTCATGTCAATGCATGGAATCTTGTCCCCTGATCAGCGTTTTGGTGCTACAGGCAATTTGATTATCCAGATCTGGATCACCTGGCTGTAGGGTCATCTGATCTGGATTCAGCCTGAAAATGCCATGGCAATGCCATACATAAACCATTAGGGAGGACCAAGATATCCTGCTACAGCAAGAGGTATATCTATCTGATTCTGTCCTGGGCAGAACTTCACATTCCATCTTTGCCTGACGTTAATATCCCCGGAGTGGACAAGTGACATGGCAGTCTTCCTCAGCCGGCAGAGTCTGAGCCCATGGGAGTGACCCCTTCACCAAGAGCTGTTGCAGGACCTGTTTCACAGGTAGGGGACACTGGATGTGGACCCCCAGGTTTTACAACACACACGTTTTTCACCAGGTATGGGAATCCTTTAGCAGAAGCAGTGTATGCTCTGTTGGCTCTGTGGGATCAGTACACCCAGATCTTTGCCTTTTCCAACCCTGAACCTCTATCCTTATCTGCTTCACTGGATCAAGGTGAAGGGCATTCCTGTGGCCTCTGCTCGTTTTTTTACGTTAAAGTGGAGTTCCACCCAAAAGTGGAACTTCCACTTTGATAACTCCTTACCCCCTGACATTCCACTTTTTTTTGGGGGGGGGGGGGGTACTAGGTACTTCATTTTTTTTTAAAGAGATTTTATTTAAATATAAGCAGAGGAGTACAATAAAAATGTGGACATATTTCAACGTCAAAGTAAAATATACATTGGTGTGATCATGACTCCTGGTAACAGGGAAATGAAATTTCCTAGAAAGTCAACATGGTAAATTGTTGTACACTGTGAATCTATAGGTTGGGTTGACTCATTCAGGTTTGAACAAAAGCAGAATAGAAAAGAAGAAGAACAGAGGTTGTATATGAACTGGATGGATCCCTGCTAAGAGAGAAGGGAGGGGGGGGATGCTACATCCTCTTGTTATTTGGATAAAGTCCCGTTTAGAGGGGGTAGTCTCTTTTTCAGGGAAGGCTCAATAGTACGAGAACTGGAGATGGGTAGAGATTGTTGTATCCTGGGGGGTAACAGAGTTCATGAAGGTGTTCCATCGTTTATTGAAGCGGGAGGCTGCAGGTGGAAAATTAAAGTCTGTAAGGATTTTTTCCCTCCAAAGCTGCGTCATGAGATCTTGTTTTACTTGGGACAAGGTTGGGGTGGTGGAAGCGGTCCAATTTTTCAGTATTGCTTTTCTGGCTGTGAAGAGGCAAATAAGTATCCATTCCTTGTGTTGAGGGGCCGTGTGGAGCGGTGGTTTCCACATTTGGAAGTCCCAGTAACTGAAAACCATAAGGAGGGGGTCTTTGGGTATTTGGAGTTGAGTGATTCTGAAGATAAACTTTGAGATCCTCTCCCAGAAGTCAGAGATAAGCGGGCAGGACCAAAAACGCTGTGTAAGAGAGGGTTTTTGGAGGTTGCAGAGAGGGCAGGACATGACGGAGCCATTCTGTGTATCCATAAGGGCAGGTTTGTAGGCTCGATGGAGTATTTTTAGTTGGGTCTCCCTCCATATTTCGCAGGGAGAGAGATTAATTGTAGTGTTGAATCCTTTGAGAACTTTGGTCGTAAGGTCTGGGTCGGGGAAGTCCTTACCCCAGTTTTTGATGGAGGTGGCTTTGATCGGGGTAGCTGTTTTAGCTAGCAGGGGCCTGTATATTCCTGATATAGTATATGATCCCGAAGCCAGAAGAGTGTCTATCAGTGAGGATTGGAATCTTTTTGCTTTGTCGTTGCAGGAGGAGCAGATGAAGTGAGCACATTGCCAGTAATTAAATAGATGAGATCTGGGTAAGGAGTATTTCTGCGCTAAGTCTTCAAAGGGGAGAAGGTCTCCCGTGGTTGGGTCGCAGAGGCTGAAGAAAGTTGTCAATCCATTTCTGTTCCAAAACTCAAATGCTCGGTGGTGCAAGCCAGGGGAAATGTTGGGGTTCCCCAGAATGGGGAGCTGTCTGGAGATGGTGGTGGGGACCTTCAGGATTTTCCGGATCTCTCTCCAGGCTACGATAGTGTCCCGTAGTAGAAGGTTGTGTTGTAGGTTAGGGAGAAGGATTTTCCGAGGCGTATAGAGTAGGGCCATGGGTGAGAATGGATATGATATGGCAGATTCCAATGGGAGGTTAGCATATCTGGATTCATTTCTGGACCAGTCCAAACCAATTCTTAGGAGGCAAGCCAGATTATACAATCTAATATTGGGTAGGCAGGCGCCACCTTCGCCCCTGGGGAGATAGAGTTTTGTCAATGCTATGCGTGGTCTCTTGCGGTGCCATATAAATTTAGCGATACTTCTGTTCAGAGATTGAATGTCTTTGTGCTTGAGTAATAAGGGTATGGTTTGTAGCGGATAGAGTAGGCGTGCAAAACTGACCATTTTAAATAGATGGCATCTCCCCAGTAGCGAAAGCGGCAGGTCCATCCAGTTCTCTAGTTCCAAGGATATTTTATGTAACAGAGGCGGAAAGTTCAAAGTGTAGAGAGAAGAGGGTAAGTTTCCTATTTTTATTCCCGGATATGTAATATGTGATTTAGCTACGGTGAAGGGGGATTGAGCGGACCAGGGGCGTTGTGTGGAGGGGCCTATAGGGAGGATTTCACTCTTGCTGTAGTTTATTCGTAGACCTGCATAGCGCCTGAAATCGTCAAATATTTGGATGATAGTGGGCATGTCTTTGGCCGGGTCAGATGTAAATATTAGGACATCGTCAGCGAAAAGTGCTGATCGCAGTTCATGTGGACCTATTTGGATGCCATTGAGGGGAGCCTTAGTGGCGAGGAATCTCGAAAGCGGCTCTATGGCCAAATTGAACAGAAGTGGGGATAGGGGACAGCCCTGTCCTCGTGCCTTTGAAAAGTCTGAACTCCTCAGAGAGGGTCCCAGCCACTATCAGCCTAGCCGCGGGAGAGGTGTACATGGAGCGGATTAGATTAACGAAAGGGCCGGAGAAACCCATCCGTCCGAGGACAAGGAATAACCAGTCAAAGTTGACATTGTCAAAAGCTTTCTCCGCGTCCAGGGTGATGATGGCGTGGTCTCCTCCTTTGTAGGTATTAGCGTGATCGAGGGCGATAAGTACTTTCCTTATGTTCAGGGAGGCAGTTTTGCCCTTGACAAAGCCGGATTGGGCAGGGTGAATTAGGGGCGGGAGGATGGTGGATAGTCTGTTGGCAATTATTTTGGACAGCATTTTTATGTCAAGATTGAGTAGGGAGATGGGGCGATAGGAACCTGGTTCCAGTTAGTCTTTTCCTTTCTTGTGTATTAATTTTATGGTGGCTTGGTTTCCCGAGGGTAGATACGGACCCCCATTCCAAATCCCGTTAAAGACCAGAGAAAGAGTGGGTTTGATTGCCTTTTGTAGGATTTTGAGTAATTCCCCTGTGAAGCCATCTGGGCCTGGGGCTTTGTTGGGCTTTAGGTCCTTGATTGCGGAAGCTATTTCCTGGGATGTGATGGGAGCATTAAGCCTAATTCGGTCTGAGGAAGAAGTTAAGGGGATATCTAAATTAGCGAGGAAGTTTTCGGCCGAAGAGAGGTCAGTACTATCAGGTGAGTATAAGTTTTGGTAGAATTTCATCATGATTTTGTTCAACTCTTTTGGGTTATTTGAGATGTTTTCTTGGGGGTCCCTTAGGGAGGTTATGTGGGTGGGTGTGTAGGGGCCGCTGGCTAATCTTGCCAGGAGTTTCCCGGATTTATTACCGAATTTGTAAAATTTTGCCTCAAGATGGGATCGTTTGATTAATTCTAATGATTCTGCCCAGGAATCGAAGTCGGCTTTGGCGGACCTCCATTCTTCTCTGGTGTGGGGGGTGTCCTGGGTGGAGAGGTTTCTTTGAGCTAGTTTCAGGCGGGTGCTGGCTGCTTTGAATTTGGTCTGGGAGTGTATTTTGAAGGAGGAGGCATAGGAAATAATTTTCCCTCTGAGATAGGCCTTGCCTGCGTCCCAGAAAAGATTTGGGTTGTCTAAGTGCTGTTCGTTAGTGGAGGTATACTCAGTCCATGCCTGGTGAATATAACTCTGAAAGTCAGAGTTATCTGCCAGATATTGGGGAAACCACCAAGTCTGGGGGATAGGTTGGGAGAGCGAGACTTGGAAAGAGATAGAAATTGGTGAGTGATCCGAGATCGCGATCTCATGGATTTCAGCCTCCCTAATCATAGGTAGAAGATTGTCTGTGCAATAGAGATAATCGATCCTAGTGAATATCTTGTGTGGGTTTGAATAAAACGTGAATTCCTTTTCTAAAGGGTGGAGGTATGGCCAAATATCAGTCATGTGCAGAGACTCCATGGCACAAGCCAGGGGGGTAGATGTTAAGGTTTTATGGTCAAGATGAGATTTTCTTGGGTGTGATCTATCGTCTATTTCGTGTGAGATCGAATTGAAGTCGCCTCCTATTATATGGGGGGTTTGTGGTGATTTTGTTAGATTAGAAATGAGGTCTTGGAAAAAGGGGGAGCCCGGAGAGTTGGGGGCATACACGTTTGTGAGCAGTATGTCCTTACCCGATAAGCGTATGTGGGCTGTTCACATGCGGCCTTGCATCACTGAGCTTTAGGAGATGACTTCACATGGCAGAGCCTTGTGAATTAGGATGGCTACTCCGGCTCTGCGACCAAGGGCTTCAGAGCCTATCACTGTTCCTACCCAAAGCTTTTTAAGGTGCTGTAGATCGGATTGTCTCAGATGGGTCTCCTGCAGTAATGCTATGTCAGTCCCTAGCCTCTTGAGGTGTCTCAGGATCTTCATCCTCTTAATGGGGGATCTAAGACCCTTCACGTTCCATGAGGTGCATCTTATGAATGTGGCGAGAAATGGGGAGATGAAAGCCGGAGTGAAGGTGAGGGGGAGTGTCCCTTGAGCAGTGGAGGGGTGAGGAAGCAGTACCCGGTTATTGGAGTGGGGAGAGAGGTGCATAGATGGGAGCTGGAGTGGAGGGGATGAGATGTAGCATGTAAAGGGGGTGTCAAGGAGGGTTTGGGGAAGAGAGTGTTGTGTGCTGGTGTGTTAAGAGAAGTAAACCAAAACATAACTAGTATGTACTTCGCTTTTTTCCGCATGGGCTCGCAGACAATAAGTCACTCACTACCAACGGCCAAATTAGGAGATAAATAGAAGGGGGTCCAAATGGGATATTCAAGGTATAGGGGAAATTTGAGGCTCTCAAAAGAGTTGTGCGGAGCGCGACTCTTCTGTATGGAACCCATGTGGAGCGACATATACAAAATTTGACCAAGTGTTAACATAGAGACATGCAACATAGGTTTTCATCGAAAGTGTAACATACCAACTGTAACCTTAGTGGAACGTAAGGATAAGGGTGGCTTCATAAGGGCGAGTCCAATGTCGTGGGCCCATCGGGCGTCAAACGTATTGCATAACTGCAAGTGGACTGAGAGGAGGAGAATGCGATATGAGGAATAGCTTAGATTGAGCAGGGAGTGAGCCCGCTAGGTGGGAGTCCGAGGGTTTCAATCATTTCGGAGAGTCTTTCCTGGGGCTGCGCTGGTTTAGTGATCTAGGGATCGAGGATGCCCGT
The DNA here is from genome assembly GCA_018402905.1 of Glandirana rugosa. Classification (NCBI taxonomy): domain Eukaryota; kingdom Metazoa; phylum Chordata; class Amphibia; order Anura; family Ranidae; genus Glandirana; species Glandirana rugosa. Next base: position 864,088 of record BLSH010280915.1, on the reverse strand, counting down.
TGTGATTTGGTAGGTTGAAGGTCAGTGTTAATGGAGCGGAGATATTTTTCAGCCTCCTGGGGGTCGTGGAAAGTGAGTTGTTCACCATTTGCTGCTCTCAGCCTCAGTACTGCTGGGAAAGCCAGGGAGAATTTCAATTGTCGTTGGTGAAGGGTAGAGCAGACTTGTTGAAATGCTTTCCGCTTTTTTGAAACCTTGGAGTAATTAGCGAAGATTAAAATCTTTACCCCATCAACAATGAGCGGGTTTGTCTGCCTGTATTTTGATAGGATATCAGCCTTGTCCGCATAGTTGAGGTATTTGGCAATTATGGTGCGGGGAGACTTGCGGTCAGGTTGGGGGTTTCCAATGCGGTGCGCGTGTTCTACTAAACAGGGCCTGTTGAAGCCTAAGGCCTCTGGGATGCGCTTCGCGCAGAAATCCATGAGGGCTGGGGCCTGAAGTGCCTCTGGTACCCCCACAAAGCAAAGATTACTTCTTCTCGACCTGTTCTCTAAATCGTCGAGTTTTTGTAAGATATATTGATTGGTCTTGGATTGGGATTGCTCAGTCAGTTGAGATTGATAAAGTTCGTCCTCTGTTTGAGATTCTGTGTTTGGCCTCATCTAGGCGGGCCTTGTGCTCCCCGAGTTGTTTGGAGATTTGCAACATTCCCTCACTGACAGCCTGTTCCACTGTCTATTTAATAGTGGGGGCTAGAATAGCCGCAACTGCCTGGGCTATTTTTTCGTATTGGCCCTGGTCTTCTTGGTGGGACGAGGGGATATTGCTCACCTCGATGTCCGTGGTTTGCGCGGCACGAACGTTCGTGGCACAGGCCGCATCCCCGGCCTCGATTTGCGGCTGGAGCGGTGCGATCCGCGGTCCGCCTTTCCCCAGGTATCGCTCCATAGCAGAGTGCCAGGGGGGTGTCAGGGATGTTTCCTGGGCCGGTGGGTGCCTCGGTGTGGGCTCTTGGTCGGCTTTAAATGCAGATGTTCGGCCGTGGAGCGGGAGCTAGAGCAGAGTGCTGCTACTCCATACGGCGCCGGAACCGGAAGTGGTACTTCGTTTTGACAGGTACCCAGCTTCCGCTCATGGTGCCGTGGTTCAGAGTGGAACTTCTCCTCTCCCCCCTCCCTCCCTGCAGTCTTCTGGGACACGTCACAGGTCCCAGAAGGTTGCCCGGTCATTCATAACACCCGTGCACACCCGATTGTGAAGCCGCAAGCTGTCACATCTGGGTGCCCACACTTACAATGCTAGTGCCACGGAGAAGAGCAAGGCTATACTTGTAGCTGATGACTTTTAAAAGGGTGGAACTCCGCTTTTAGGACTATTTTAATATCCAGTCTCAGTCACTGGCTTTAAAGTGTTACTAAACCCACAACAGTAAAATCAACCTGTATATGCAGTAACGCATGCTTGTTATACTCACTGTGGAACCTAAGGGGTTAATCCTCTGCATTGTCTAAAAAGGCTGTTTGATCCTCTTCTCTTATCATCCCCTTCTTACACAGTGCCCAAACGATCTCCTGATAGAACAGAGCTTTGGGGGCACTCTGCACATGCTCAGTTTGATGTGTAATGCTAGAGTGTGTTGTTTTTTTTTTTCTTGGGAGAGTGCCTTTAATCAGCACAGGGCCATTCAGCACAGTCCAGACAGAGGGTCAGGGGTCCTGCAGCCTCATAGGACAATCATGGGAGAATGAAAACTTCTTCTCCTACAAGTGTAGCCAATGTCCCCTTTGGGGGTTGTGGTTCACCGGACCACACTGCCCGCAATCACACTTTTCTCTCACATCCGGGGGAAAAAAAAGGTGGTGAATATTGCTAATTGTGACACCACATCCCTAAATGAATATGTACAAAGAGAAATTGGGACTTTTAAGGTTGTCACTATGATCTCCCTAGCAGAAGCATGAAACAGTGAAAGATATTAAAATCAGAATTTATTACATAGCAAAAAACATACACCACATATAGTATGGACTATCACAATTGATACAAATAGCACTGTGGACATAGCTACATGAGGTCAGTCCAATTCCTGGTCATACTCTATGGGCAACCAGTGAAGGTGAGAGGCTCCAAAGTGGCATAGAGCTTCCTTAAATTACACAGTAGGATCACAACGCGTTTCGCTAATAGCTTCTTCATGCGCTCCGTTTCAAACATACACGTATCACATATAAGTAGGAGTGTATATGTCCCCCAAGATGCAACCCCAACCGGGGTGCCCTGAGCGTAGTGCATAAATTTCCAGAGCTACTGGTTTGGTGATGGATGGTGATACAAAGTGTAGAGCGGCCCCTTGGAGACTATTAAAAGGGAAGCCAATCCCCATACTTATCCTAAGTATACAGATGTCTGTGGTGCCAGCTAGATACACAGAGGTCGTCCTCTCCACAGCTTGTGTCCAGGGCGACTAGACTACCTTAAAAGTCCCAATTTCACTCCCTCACATCCGGAGTCACAGAACAGGCTGGTACTTTGTTTTGTTTTTTTTTTTAATAGGGGTTTTGAACTTGGACGGGTTAGGGATGATTATGGGATGCCCAATGATCAAAACAGTTCTTTACACCGGGACCACTATATACAACTCTGTATATACACTTCTTCACTCCAGCGCTACGCTTGCTGCGCATTCCACTCCTTGTTCCTCATTCCTACACAGTCACTTAGTTCCGGTCTAGCTAGCACATGGTGAGGCCTGCTGTAGTTGAAGCAGGACTTTTGGACCGCCTGTTACAGGCAGGGGCCGCTGGCCCCCAAAGTGTAGCCAAGTACAATGTGCTAACTAGCTTGATTGACTTCAACTCCCAGCCCATCCTCTTCCAGGCACCTGCCAGCTCTTCCAGCTATAACAGCCTCCTCCACTGCCACAGCAACACCAAAGTCCCACACTGGCTGCTGCATCCTTCCCAGACTGTCTCTCACCCCAATCTGCTCCAGCATGCTTCCTCCAGTATCCCAGGGTCTGTGGCTCACCGACTCCTGACACTTGTAGTTTTTCTCTGAAGATCTCTCTCCGATAGTGCTCCCTCCCGCTATCCTTTCGGCTTTGCCTTGTGCTTGCCACCAAGATCTCACTCCTCCCGGCCGCCACCGAGCACTCCAGGCCCGGGCTCACCCCGCCAGCCCCCTCACTAGGGCACGACCGCCTCCACACTATCACGTCCTCAGAATCCCACCCGAACCCTTCTCCCAGACTGGGCTGACTCTGGGTATTTAAGGAGGCCCAGGTTGGGGATTGGCCAGGGCTCCTTAGAATACCCCAAGTGGCTACACCTCCCCTCCCACCTCTTCCAAGAAAATACCAGAAGTTTCTGGAAAAAAGTAAGAGGTCCTGATGACACCACCTGTGAATCCCCCAGCCCTACCCTGAGCCACTCCCAGCCCAGAATAAAAATTGTCAGGCCTGCACTTAGTCAGGCCTGATTAAATTTGCCTCACCTAGCAAAAACCTCACTCTAACACCTCCCGTAGAGGGCGCTACACAAGCTTTAACCAGGCATTGATAGAAGTCACAAGACCTAACTCTCTCTTACTGCTAGCGCTATCTAGCTGATAAAAGTAATTTAGCAGTTTACATTTACTAAAACTATTGTATTTCCATGTACTGTGGGAGACTAGATATAGTCCTGTGTTTAGTAACACTTTAACAGGCATTGCTGTTGAAGTCCAGGTTCTGAGGGGCATGGACATCTCTGAATCGGTCATTTTCTTAATGATAAAGGCTAGGAGGTCTATTTCTCACAGGGTTTTCACTGCACTTGGAAGGTATACCATAGGAGATTTCTTCATGAGATGAACCTGGATTTAAAATTGAAGTAAACCCAGATGAGGTTTACTTTTCTCTATATTCCCCTGTAATGTAGAAGCATAATGGGCTACTATGCATCGCATAGCAGCCCATTATGTGCCACTTACCTGTAAACGAAGCCTGCGATGTCCCCTTTCCTGGCGGCGTCCATCTTCAGCCCCTCTTCCTTCCGGTGCTGCAATTCTGGCGATGTGACTGTCCGGAGTCGCGTGACGTCACTCTGGCGCATGCGCGCGGGAGCCGCCGGTTACGGCACGGTCGCAGTGGAGGAACGGCACGGACGCCGTTTCTTCACTGCACATGTGCCCACATGACGTTTTGCACAGCAAATACTCTGCATATCTCCTGAATCGTACAGGTTTAGGAGATATGCAGGGCACCTACAGGTAAGCCTTATTATAGGCTTACCTGTAGGTTAAAGTGGTTGTCAATTACTTTAACATTTGACCCTCAGCACTATTGAGGGTTAGGAATTTGGGCTTACGATCTTGTTTTAGAGACTATTGGCTTCTCATTCTTTTATTAAGATCTTTGTTCGTAGTGTCTCCCATGTGGCCCCCTCTGCTTGTACCAAGATTGGTATGATCAAATGCTTTTCATTTTTAAAAATGGTACAGTTTGCATCCGGGTAAAGTGGAAGTGATACAAGGTCATGCCTTCCAGTTCCGTATATCGTATAGAAGAACAAATCGCTTCCGGTCTTTGCCTCTATGATCAGCTGGCACAAGCTCCAGCTGGTTGATCGGGTGTCCTGGTGATTTTGTTCTAGCATTCGGGTTTAAGGATTGGGAGTTATCACGACTCCCAGTTTACAATTTCAT
>BLSH010280915.1:829421-859452 GCA_018402905.1 Glandirana rugosa | reverse complement strand
TGCGAAAGGCAGCAAAAAGGAGGCGGGGGGGGGGGGGGGACGTTGGGATCTGAACCCATCAGATATTTATTTTTCCACGCTTATCCATAGGATTCTTGAGGGTTCCTTGCTTGTACCTTCTGCTGTAACCCCCCCCCCAGTCATTGGCTTTGTGACATCTAAACCAAACCTGGTTCATGTGTTTTCCAGCACCTGGATGTTCAGGCCTCATCTGATGTCAGCTTCAGACCTAAGGTTTTTTGAATAGTGAATAATTGCCTTATGGCTAACAAAGCAGTGCTTGCAGGTCCATTCCCTGCTTGAATTTTGGCAATTCACTGAGGGTGAACGCTACAATAATTCCCTAGCATAGAAACTTGCCTGATCTCAATGGAATAGTTGGTATATATGTCCCATTCTGGGTTGTCGCATAATTGAGTAGACAGTACACTCCACCATCGTTCTATGGCACGGGTGTGCAGTTTTACATTTATTTGGAATCGTATATACATACAAAACTCTGTTTTTAAATCAAAATTTTAAAAATGCTGTCCTGTTTAACTGGAGTGACTGCTGGTGATGTTGTGCAATGTTCACTAGCTCCCAGCAATTGGTCAAAATTCTTAGTTCATTGCTCAAACTACTTTTAACAGAGGAATGGGGATCTCAAGTTGCTTAGGGCTTTTGTGAATGATTACTGTTTCAACGCTGTTAAAAAATAAGCCAGAAAGGCTTGCCATACCATGTCATTATGGATTTGGTACAAGAATACAGATTGCAAGTTGACATGAAAATGTGTTTTCATGAAGCAGAACTTCCATTTATGGATTGTCCGAGTCCGTTGGAGCAGCTGCAAGACAGCAGGATGTCTTGGAACTGCTTAGTAGTAGCCCTGGTCTAGGGGCACCACTGATTTAACCATTTGACCTCCGGAGGATTTAACCCCTTCCTGACCAGTCCATTTTTTGCGATATGACCGTGCATTACTTGTAACTGACAATTGTATTTCTCCCCACAAATAGAGCTTTCTTTTGGTGGGATTTGATCACCACTGTGGTTTTTATTTTTTACACTATAAACAAAAAAAAAGGCCGACAATTTTGGGGAAGAAAACATTTTTTTTTAATTTCTGCTAACTGCTAAACTTTATCACATTTTTTTTATATTTTATAAATTTAGGCCAATATGTATTCTGCTACATATTTTTTGTAAAAAAAAAAAAAAAGTCTCAATAAGCGTATATTGGTTTGCACAAAAGTTATAGCCCCTACAAACTATGGGATGTATACTGGATTTTTTTTTTTTTATATACCAGTAATGGCCATCAGTGACTTATAGCGGGACTACGATATTCTGGTGGACAATACAGTGATCGGTTCTAAAAAAATATGCACTCTCACTGTACTAATGTACACTGACTGAGGAGGGGTTAAACATCTAGGGCGATCAAAGGATTAACTGTGTGCCTAACCAGTGTGTGTGTGTCATGTGTGCTTTTACTCAGGGAAGTGATGGATTTTATTCCCTGCTTTGCAGGGACACATAATCCCTTTTCTTAACCCCCTGTCAGACTGGAGCTCTGCCTTGACTGCATAGGCAGAGCCCCGTTCTCTGTGTCTGCCTAATGATCACAGCAGAATTTTCACAGTAGAGGTGGCGCACGCGCACCCCCTGTAGACGGTAGTGCAGAATCACATCTATACAGTATCTCAGAAAAGTGAGTACACCCCTCACAGTTTTGTAAATATTTTATTATACCTTTTCATGCCACAACATTGGAGAAATTACACTTTGCTACAATGTAAAGTAGTGAGTGTACAGCTTGTATGACAGTGTAAATTTGCTGTCCCCTCAAAATAACTCAACGTACAGCCATTACCACTGGCAACAAAAGTGAGTACACCCCTAAGTGAAAATGTCCAAATTGGGCCCAAAGTGTCAATATTTTGTGTGGCCACCATTATTTTCCAGCACTGCCTTAACCCTCTTGGGCATGGAGTTCACCAGAGCGTCAGAGGTTGCTACTGGAGTCGTCCTCCACTCCTCAATGACGACATCACAGAGCTGGTGGATGTTAGAGAACCTTGCGCTCCTTCCGTTTGAGGATGCCCCACAGATGCTCAATAGGGTTTAGGTCTGGAGATATGCTTGGCCAGTCCATCACCTTTATCCTCAGCTTCTTTAGTAAGACAGTGGTATTCTTGGAGGTGTGTTTGGGGTCGTTTTCATTTTGGAATACTGCCCTACAGCCCTGTCTCCGAAGTAAGGGGATCATGCTCTGCTTCAGTATGTCACAGTACGTTGGCATTCATGGTTCCCTCAATGAACTGTAGCTCCCCAGTGACTGTAGGCAAGACACACTTGTCTTTGTACTCCTCACCAGGTTGCCACCACAAACGCTTGACACCATCCGAACCAAATGAGTTTATCTTGGTTTCATCATACCACAGGACATGGATCCAGTAATCCATGTCTTTAGTCTGCTTGTCTTCAGCAAACTGTTTGCAGGCTTTCTTGTGCATCATCTTTAGAAGAGGCTTCCTTCTGGGACGACAGCCATGCAGACCAATTTGATGCAGTGTACGGTGTATGGTCTGAGCACTGACAAGCTGACCCTTCAACCTCTGCAACAATGCTGGCAGCACTCATATGTTTATTTCCCAAAGACAACCTCTGGATATGACGCTGAACACGTGCACTTGACTTCTTTGGTCAACCATGATGAGGCCTGTTCTGAGTGGAAGCTGTCCTGTTAAACCACTGTATGGTCTTGGCCACCATGCTGCAGCTCAGTTTCAGGGTCTTGGCAATCTTCTTATAGCCTAGGCCATCTTTATGTAGAGCAACAATTCTTTTTTTCAGGTCCTCAGAGTGTTCTTTGCCATGAGGTGCCATGTTGAACTTCCAGTGACCAGTATGAGAGAGTGAGAGCAATAATACCAAATTTAACACATCTGCTCCCCATTCACACCTGAGACCTTGTAACACGAACGAGTCACATGACACTGGGGGGCGGGGGGATGGCTAATTGGGCCCAATTTGGACATTTTCGCTTAGGGGTGTACCCACTTTTGTTTCCAACGGTTTAGACAATAATGGCTGTGTGTTTAGTTATTTTGAGGGGACAGCAAATTTATAAGTTATACAAGCTGTACGCTCACTACTTTACATTGTGGCAAAGTATAATTTCTTCAATGTTGTCACATGAAAAGATATAATAAAATATTTACAAAAATTTGAGGGGTGTTCTCACTTTTGTGAGATACTGTGTGTTTTAAAAAGGAATTAAGCCTGTGGATGTCGGTTGAAAAATAATAATGTACTGTTGTCCTACATAAATAGAATGCTACTAACCACTATAGTTTGTGTTGAGCACTGTTGGTGATTAACCAGAACAATTTTGAGCTTTCAGTGCTCTCACATTTTGAATGACAATTACTCAGTCATACTACACTGTACCCATATGACATTTTTGTCCTTTTTTTCACACAAATAGAGCTTTCTTTTGGGGATATTTAATTACCATTGGGGTTTTTATTTTTTGCGCTATAGATGGAAAAAGACCAAACATTTTGTAAAAAACAAAAAAAAATGCATTTTCTTTGTTTCTGTTATAAAATTTAGCAAATTTAGTAATTTTTCTTGATAAATTTTGGCCAAAATTTATACTGCTACATATCTTTGGTAAAAATAACCAAAACTAGTGTATATTATTTGGACTTTGTGAAATTTATAGTCTACAAGCTATGGTGCCAATCACTGAAAATTGATTAAACCTGATGTACCGACAGCCTCTCATTTCTTAACCAGATCTCTTTCAAGATTTCTTAAGATCCTAACAAGCCAGGAAAGTACAAATACCCCCCAAATGACCCCTTTTTGGAAAGTAGACAGTCCAAAATATTTAGTAAGAGGCATGGTGAGTTTTTGGAAGTTGTAATTTTTTCCCACAGTTCTTTGCAAAATAAAGGTATTTTTTTTTGTTTTGTTTTTTTTTTCTTCACAAAATTGTCATATTAACAGGTTATTTCTCACACCCAGCATAAGCATACAACAAATTACACCCCAAAACACATTCTACTACTCCTTCTGAGTATGGCGATACCACATATGTGGGACATTTTCGCAGCCTGGCCACATACAGAGGCCAAACATGCAGGGAGACCCATCAGGCGTTCTAGGAGCATAAATTACACATCTCATTTCTTGACTACCTCTTGAATTTTTGAAGGCCCTGGAGCACAAGGACAATGGAAACGCCCAAAAAAATGACCCCATTTTGGAAAGCAAACACCCCAACGTATATTCTATGAAGCGCAATGAGTCTTTTGAACATGTAATTTTTTTCCACAAGTTTTTAGAAAATGTGTAAAGAAAACGCTTTTTTTTTTTTTTTTTTTTTTTTTTTTTTTTACACAAAGTTGTCCATTTTTACAATATTTCTAACATACAGCATGTACATAGGAAAAATTACCCCCCAAAATATATTCTGCTACTCATCCTGGGTATGGCGATACCACGTGTGACACTTTTACACAGCCTGGCCACATACAGAGGCCCAACATGCAGGGAGCACCAACAGGTGTTCTAGGGGCATACATTTCAAATCTAATATGACTACCTATTACACTATTGTGAGGCACTGTAGTGGCACTGATAGGCGCTGTAGTGGCATGCGTAGGCACTGTAGTGGAATGGATGTGTCACGGATGAGAACTGATGTGGTATGCATGAGCATGAATAAGGCATAAATGAGCACGGATGGGTGTGGATGAGCCACGCATGGATGGGTGAGCACGGATGCATGGGTGAGCGTGCATGGATAGGTGAGCACGGATGAATGGCTGAGGATGCATGGGTGAGCATGCATGCGTGGCTGGATGGGTGAACATGAATGCATGAGTGAGCACGGATGAGGCTGGATGGGTGAGCACGGCTGGATGGGTGAGCACGGCTGGATAGGTGAGCATTGATGAGGCTGGTTGGATGAGGCTTGATGGATGGGGGGTGCAGACTGGCACATAGCAGTGCTGTGTGCACTTCAGATTCTGCCCACAGCACCGCTGTTTCTGATTTCTCCCCCTCTCCTCTCACACTGCACCCATCGGTGCGGAGAGGCGAGAGACCAGCCAGATATCCGCTGGCTTGTTCACACCTGATTGGAGTGATCACGTGATAAATAGCCGCTGTGAACGGCCATTTACCGATATCCGTGATGCGCCGGGTCTCGCGGTCATGGATACTCCCAGGGTAGCGTGATTCTGAGAGAACGTTGTAGTACACCCTCCCAGAGCAATTGATCCACCTTGCGGCCATGTTTCTACATGACACGGTCGGCAAGTGGTTAATTCTTGAAACCCCCAACTTCAGAGAATGGAGAAGGTGGAGTTGGAATTCTGCTGTCTGTGACGCCATCTGGTGTCAGGAAACAAGAATGAGGGGATGGGAGAATTGAGACCGAAAGACACAGAAAACAAGGGGCACTAGACCGAGGCTCTTACCACTTTCCACTGTAATAAATATATTTTCTCAATCTATACACCATCAAATTTTCACTCCTGTTACCAAAACACAAATGTTTTTTTTTTTTCCCTGGTTGAGAGAAACCGCAAATAAAAACTGTTGTGCTAACCCTAACTCTACAACTTGTTAAAAAAACAAATGTTTTTAACTATAGTTGTTGAAGAAAGGTCCCAAAGTAGCTGACATTGTAATCGTAATAATCTCTTCTTATTATGTGACTATTGATTGACTTTTCTTTGAATATATTTTTCAGGCTCTTCAGGCTCCTGCCTGTCATGAAAATCTGGTCAAAGTTGGAGGGTATATTTTGGGCGAGTTTGGTAATCTTATTGCTGGTGATCCACGTTCTAGGTAAGTTTGAACACCTGATTACTGTTTGCATATCGGTACATTCCCTGTATTTCTTTAGTTGTCTGAGAGTGACAAAGCACATACAAATAAATACAATATGCAGATTGATGCATGTCTTTGAATTCAATGAGTATCTGTCCAGAAATTTTATTTTTTTAATGTTCTGTAATTTATCTGAGTTGGTAGTTACAGTATAGGGTATGTATATAAATCCTTTATAATGTTGGTTTCCAAAAGATGTTATTAAAATTTCCTAGATCTATGTGTGTACTCTTATGTCCCATTCAATTATTTACATTCTAGTTGAGATTACTATATTACATATGGTGTACCTTGGGTTTATATTTTCCTGTGTGTTTTCTCTACAGCCCTTTGATCCAGTTTAACTTGTTACATTCAAAGTTCCATCTTTGCAGTGTCCCTACCAGGGCTCTGCTTCTCTCGGCCTACATAAAGTTTATTAACCTCTTCCCTGAGATTAAACCCACCATCCAAGACGTGCTAAGAAGTGACAGCCAGCTCAGAAATGCCGATGTGGAGCTTCAGCAGAGAGCTGTGGAATATCTGCGCCTGAGCTCAATTGCCAGTAATGACATCTTGGTATGCCCATGGGTGGAATTCTTGAGTAATAAAGACTGGCATGTTTGCACTTTGATTCATTTTAGCAGCTTGACTCATTTTATGTTTAGGCAGTAATGTTTTTATATGATGTTTATAGCAGTTCCCTTAAATAATATAAAGCCACCCATAAATAAACACCACATTTAGTGCAGTAAAATATGCATTAGATCTTTTCTGCATTAAAGTGACCCCACTCCATGGCCCAGCCTGTAAAGAAGCACACCTGTACTTTAAAGTGATTTTTTACACTTTTTTGTTTCAAGACGTGCCACTGGGTAAGTAAGTACAGGTGTAATGCTTTACAGATCTGGGCTTTTTTTCCCCTAATGCGTGACCCTGCAGTGACAGGGTCACTTCAAAAACTGTGGAGGACATTTTTTTTGTCCCTCATCTCCCTAGTACTAGGTTTCAAGATTTGGTGGCCAATAGCAATCGGATTAAGAAAAAAAAGCCCAAATGTTTGCTTTTATGTCCCATCTACACTCAAGGGATGTTCACTGGGTTTGATGACTGCATAGGGACCTATACACCTAATTTAACCATAACTGGCTAAATTGGGCAACTTTTTTTCCCCAAGCTTCTTTCAGTAATGCACCTTTAGAGATGGCTTCTCCCTTGGAAAAGCCCACTTCTACCTTTTTAAAAGGAGGCATCTCCACTTCTCCATCAGTTTTTGTGTTTCCTCCGGTAGAGGAACACCTAAGGGTCAGGTCTCTAAGGTACTATCCTGAGAGGCCAGGGCTCCCTAGCCACCTTGGCTGGCTTCCTTTTTTTTATTTTTGTAGTCCACTCTCCCACATCGCTGGCACAGGCAAGCTGAAGTGGGCTCACTCTCCCCTCCTTGTTTGCTCAGGGAGACTGAGCGCTGTTCTATGACTCCACCGCTCCCAGGTGGCGGCATGCCGGCCACGGTCATTTTTTTTTTGTATTTCCCGCCGCTGGACAAGAGGCCGCCGCCATGTGTCTGGTAATGACTCAGGCCCGCCGGAAGTGAGGCATCCGGAAAAGGGGCGGCGCCCTAGAGCGGGCATGCAGCATTGTGACGCCGGAAATAGCGTGGGGGGAGAGTGCAGGAGGGCAGCTGGTGCTTATTTCCGGTTCTGGTCCGACGCAGCGGCACTTTTGGATTCCGGAACCGGTCGTTCAGCCACAGTAAGGACACCAGAACCAAAATGGAAGCAACGGCGGTGGCGTGTGGGGCAGGCACAGGCACCAGCAAGGCCCAGGTGGAGGAGTGGAGAGCCTCTAAACCCTGTGTTGCGGTATCTCTGTCACTTTTTTCCCCCTGGTGGCGGGGGCCTGTCAGGGCACATAAAGGTGGTTTTCTGTTACTTTACTGTGCACCTGGGGTGAGCCTGTTAGAGGGCAGCTGACTCATTGCTATAGTCTGTATCTTTTTTTTTTTGTCTCATTTTTTGGCAGGCTAAGAGCTCTGACCAACCGGCAAAAAGGAAGTGTCCATCATGCAAAGCAAAATTGCCTGAGGAATGGAAGCTTTATGCCTAATATGTATTGACGCATTCCGCATGCAGCAATATAATCACAAAAGTCAAAAAGGAGTTTGACGCAACTGTTTAGTCTTTCCGCTCCTCCTTAAAGGGCCAACCACGAGTCAGCCATCAGCCTCTGGTTCCTCTCACAACTCACTTTTAATCCCAGCGGTAGAGACTGAAGAGGGTTCTCCCACCCCTGGAGGCTTGTCCCCCTCTAATTCCAGAGATGATTCTGAGGAATAAGAGGAGGAGGGGTCAGATAGCAGACCCTCTAGATATAAACGTTATGCTCTGTTAAGGACTGTGCACGAAACATTGGGGTTGGTGGAAGAGAAAAGATTTGTCCCTCCACGACAAAATGTACACAGGACTTTGTGAGCCTAAGTGTCGCACCTTCCCAGTGCAAACTGCTATTTCAGAGGCCATTAAGAAAGAATGGGACAAACCAGAAAGGTAGCCATTCTTTCCTATGGCGCTTAAAAGGCGCTTCCCTTTAGACGAAGACCCATCAGCTATTTGGAACAAGGTCCCTAAACTTAATGCGGCTTTTTTGCAAGTGTCCAGGTCCACAGACCTGGCATTTGAGGATATGGGGATTCTCAAAGAACCCATGAATAAAAGAATCAACCAGCAGCTCAAGAGGGTCTGGCAGTTCACTATGAGTAGTCTGAAGACAGCAGTGGCTACTACATGCATATGGAATATTGGTTAAATCAGCTAAAAACGCACATTATAGCGGATTCTCCTAAACGTGAGATCCTCGATTCCTTTACAACTCTTTCGGCAGCAGTAGCCTATATTTTGGACGCATCGGCTGAGTCAATAAAGATGACGGCCAGGTCTCTGCGGCATTGGCTAACTCAGCCAGAAGGGCTCTTTGGTTAAACCCCTGGCAGGGGGATGTGGCATCAAAAAGCAAGCTTTGCAACCTGCCATTTATGGGAGATCTTTTGTTCAGCCCTGATCTAGACTCAGTATTAGATAGGACAGCCGACAAAAAGAAATCATTTCCAGTGAAAAAGAAGAAACCACCAGTAAAAAAGTTTTTTTGTCCTCAAAGAACTCAAGAACAAGGCAAAGTTCAAGAGAAGAGAAGGAACTGGTCAGCGCAGAAAGGGAAGGGGAGAATAAACATCCTGGTAAATCCTCCTGCGGCCTCCAGCAAGACGCAATGACTCATCATTGCAGGTGGGTGGGGGGGGGGGAGAGACTGCAGAACTTCTCCCCTATTGGGCAAGCGTATCAGGAAATCAGTATATTCTGGACATGTTAGCCCAAGGGTACGAAATAGAATTTGCGGACAGACCACCAGAAAGATACTTTGTAACAAACCTTCCAGGAGACGCCCCAGGAGCTCGAGCAAAGAACAACCTTTTGAGGGATCTGATGCGTCAAAAAGTTGCTATTCCGCTACCTCCAGGGGAACAACAACCTCTAAACCAGTCTATACAGTACAAGAGGTTCCGTATGAACTCGTATTTCACAGTAAAGGGTCTATTAACAAAAGGATGCTTTATGGCATCTATCGACCTTTGGGATGCATATCTGCATATGCCAATAGCACCACAGTCACAGAAGTTCCTAAGACTAGCAGTAAATTGGGGAAGAGAAACCCTACATCTTCAATTCAGGGCTCTGCCTTTCGGCTTCTCAACAGCGAATCTTTACGAAGATAATGGCAGAAGCTTTACGTCTACAGGGGATAGCAGTAATCCCATACCTGGAGGATTTGCTTCTTTTTGCCTTTTTGCTGGAAGATCTTGCAAAAGCTTGCAGTCATTTAGAGGCATTGGGATGGATTATCAATTTACAAAAGTCAAATTTCAACCCAGCCCAACAGGTCCCATTCCTAGGATACCAGATACTCAGTAGAGCAGAAAATCGTTCTGCCAGAATAGAAAAGGGTCAAGGTCCAAAGTATGGCAGCAATGCTCCAGACCAACCAAGTATTTACAATCAGAAAATTGATGTTGGCCCAGGGAGCTCTAACAGCAACAATCCCGGCCATTCAATGGGCTCGTCTTTATTTCAGACCTCTGCTAGATTTTCTTCTAAGGGTTTGGAATCACAATCCAGATACCCTAGATGTAGAGGTAAAAGTCCCTTCAAGGCTCAAAAGGACCCTTTGGTGGTGGAGGAACCAGGAAAATCTTGCAAAGGGTTTACTGTAGACATGGCCGACCGGCGAAACAGTGAAAACAGACACCAGCAGCTGGGGAGCTCACTGGAGACAGAACTTAGCACAGGGTGCATGGTCCAAAGCAGAGACCATAAAATCTTCAAACTGGAGAGAATTAAGGGCAGTCGCTTTAGCGTTAGCTGCCTTCTACCCAGGCCTTTAGGAGTCTCGCGTAAGGATAATGTCAGACAACGCCACGATTGTGGCCTACTTGAGCAGACGTGGGCACGAGAAGCAGGTCTCTTTAGATCTTGTCAACAGAGATCTTGAGGGATGCAGAACACCATCTGCTCTCCTTATCGGCAGTCCATATCAAAGGCACTCTAAACGAGGTGGCAGATTTTCTGAGCAGGCAGAATGGAGCCTGGATCCAGAAGTTTTCTCTGCAATTGCCAAGCGATGGCGAGTTCCGCAAGTAGACTTGTTTGCAACGAAAGAAAATGCAGAGCTCCTACAGTTCTCTCTCCAGAGACAGCAATTCCCTATGCATAGATGCCCTCGCGCATCCTTGGGAATTTCAGCTAGCCTATGCAATTCCTCCTTTTCTGCTGATACCCCTGGTATTAAGGAAAATACTGAAAGAGAAAGCATCTGTTATTCTGGCTGCTCCATTTTGGCTGAAAAGGGCTTGGTTTTCCACCATTGGCGGTCAAGTCATACTGGAGGCTTCAACCCAAACAGAATTTACTTTGTCAGGGACCAGTTTGCCATCCAGACATAGCCAGACTAAATCTTACCTTCTGGTATGTGAAAAGCAATTGTTGAGATCAAAAGGATTTTCAGAACGTTTGATAAATACCCTACTTTATAGTAGGAAGAAGGTTACTAGAAACATCTGCACCAAGGTCTGGAAAGTCTACAATGCTTTGTGTTGTTCAGAGGGTAGAAGACTTAGTATCAGTACTGGAGTTTCTACAAGCGGGAGCAGACAAGGGTCTAGCTTTCAGTACCCTGAAGGTACAAGCGGCTGCCCTTAGTGTTTTCTTGGAGAAACCAATCGCCCCTGGACCCTTAGTTGCAAGATTCTTTAAGGTACTCCCCCCGAGCCAGACCCGTTCCTAGCAATTTGTTTCCTAAATGGTACTTGTCTGTGGTTCTACAAGCACTAACAAAAGAACAGTTTTGAACCACTTCAAGCAGCTTCTTTAAGGAACCTAATGTTCAAAACTGTATTCTTGATTGCGATTACTTCAGCAAGAAGAATAAGTGAGATACACGCCCTGTCAGTAAAAGAGCCTTTTTTGTCCATTTTGTCCTGATGGGATGATTTTGAAGACAGATTTTTTTGTTTTTGCCACAGGTAGCGATGGTCCCAACCCGATCGCAGGAGATTATTTTGCCAACGTTTTGTGCGAATCCTTCTAATGAGAAGGAAAACTAATTTCACAGTCTAGATGTGAGAAGAACTTTATTACACTACTTAGAAGTCACAAAGGACTTTAGAAAATCGGATTCTTTGCTGATCCAGTTTTGGGTAACAAAAAGACCACCAGGCCTCAAAGGGGTCAATTGTAAGGTGGCTTAAATCGACAATTCTGGAAGCCTATTCCAAGATAGAACTGCCTTTCCTGCAGGGGGTTCGAGCACACTCTACCAGAGCTCTGGCCACGACATGGGCTGAAAAAGCTGGTGCCACCCCAGATCAGATCTGTAAAGCAGCTACCTGGTCAAGTTACCAGACATTTGTCTGGCATTATAGGCTGGACCTTATATCAGCAGCAGATCAGGCATTTGGCAGGAAAGTCCTGCAGCCTGTAGTCCCTCCCTAGGGGGCAAATCTCCCTTAACCTCTCAAGGTGCTGTCCTGAAAGACGCTTGGGGAAAATTCAAGTTAGTCTTACCGGTAATTTGTTTTCCAAGAAGTCTTTCAGGACAGCAGCAACCCACCTTTGTTTTGTGCATATATTCAGGCTGTTATGAACGATGTTCTGATTGTGGTCCAGCTTGGGCCCGGAGGTACTCTTTTAAAACTGATGGAGAAGTGGAGATGCCTCCCTTTTAAAAGGTGGGTGTTTCCTGGTTTTCTGAGGGAGGGGCCTTCTCTCAAGGTGCTGTCCTGAAAGACTTCTTGGAAAACAAGTTACCGGTAAGACTAAATGGAATTTTTTTTTTCTGAAGGCAAACATTCTCTTATGCATTTTAAGGCATTGCTGTGATTTTAAAATGATAAAGTTTACATTTTTTTTTCTTTTAAGGCTACTGTTTTGGAGGAGATGCCGCCCTTTCCTGAACGGGAGTCCTCCATCCTGGCCAAGTTGAAGAAAAAGAAGGGTCCCAGCACAGTCACTGACCTGGAAGACACGAAGAAGGAGAAAAACAGCTCTGATGTGAATGGGGGCACTGAGCCCGTCCCTGTTAGCACAGCGGTATGTCTAGTTTAGGGAGATTATGCACATGTTGACTTTCTGCTGCAATATAGAATTACAGCTAGTCTGAATGTTGTGTATGAAATGGGAGATTTGGAGTTTTTCCGTGTGTGTGTGTGTGTGTCTTTTTTTTTTTTCGTTTAAATTTGTTAGAGTTAGGGCAGGTGCAGACAGCCACATAACCACTATCTAAGCCCTGCCTGCATCAGATTGCATTTGTCATTTTTACAGAGTGCAAAGTTTCTTCCTAGGACATAATCCTGTTTAAGATGCTTTACACAACATTCAGTTAAGGTGCCAAGCACATAGCAATACTGATTCTTGAATGAGTGATCCAGTGCAACATATACACAATCTTGGGGGAGAGGCGCTCCAACTAGTGTGAGCGCAGTCTTATTTTAAGCCGGCCATAGACTGTTCAAATTGCAGCTGGTTCAACAGGAAATGGTCGAGATTCTAACTGTGTATGGGCAGGCCGATTGTACCCAAGTTGATTGATCTATCAACTTGGGTACAACCAGCTTGTCGGATTTTTCATGCGATAATTGTCAGCGGCTATAGCTGCTAGCAATAATCACTGTGGGTTCTCCCCGCCGGGAGTACACAATAGCTCCGTGAGAGGGATTACAGTGTTGATAGGGGAATTGGGCGACTTAGGTTGCAGGAAAGAAAATAGCAACATCTATGGTCAAGTTTAGAGTGGGGATCAGTTGGCTTGTTTGAAAGGCTGTCTAGATATATATAGCACTATAGTACAAGCTGGGCGTAAACTAGGTGTGTGAATTGTACATACCTGGCATTAATGTGTTTATTTATCCTCTTTGACTGTGCAGCAGTGTCCCATTCTTGAAGAACAAAGCATATTTGTGGCACGCCCTCATCCATCTTCTTTCCTGGCACCCTTCTCATCTAGCAACCATTACCCACAGTCTGGAATGAACTACCCTTTAGCAGCACTTTCAAACTGCCAGGTTCTTATATCACTTGTAGGATAATTATTATACTAAACACACTCACTTCTGTGTAATGCTTGCTGCCAAGACATCTGCCTTGCCAGAGGTTAATGAAACTAACATGATGATTTTTGTTCTAATATGGTGGGGTTTACAGTTTTGTCTGTCAAGGATTTATGTTTTTGAAGTGATGTTTTTTCACTTGCCTGTTTTTTGTTATGCAGGCTATACAAAGTGTGAATTTTATCTGGTTGCTGATAAAGCGGCCAAAATTTGCTCCTAGGGTGGCCCCGTCAGCATCCTTCGATTGAAAAATCAAAGTAGCTGCTAGACTAAGAATTATTGGATGAACAGTAATTTATTGTTTGGGTAGAATGACAGCCACTGATGCCAACTGTTAGAATACAATAGCCAAAGTGGGAGATTCGTCCATCCACACTGTATGACACAGATGGAGGAATTTTATGCTTGGCATGCATGAAAAAAAATCTGTGTATGACAAGCTTACCTTTTTGTAGAGAGAACGGTCTGCACACAAAGTGAATTCTGAGCTAAATAGTGTTTCAATTAAGTACCAGATTGATTACTTTAGTTGAGCATTAACAGAGGATGTTAGATATTACAGCAAGGATTCCTTGTTAGCTGCAGATTTAGCATATTACCTGGCTGGTACATTTTAGACCTGTCTACAAAGCTCCTGTATGAAAACATTAGATGCTCGTTCTGAAAACTTTAAAAGTTACTCCAGCTGATTGTATTCTACCACGTTTAGTTAGAAATGCTGATAAACATTGAAATACATTGTTATAATCCTCGTATGTTCCATTTGACATACGATAGAGCTTACAGGATGGCATAATTATGTTCATTTCTTCAGCTTCCTGTGTTACCTCCATCCTTTCAACCTGATGGATTGTTGGATTGTGAAAAAGCATTGCCCCCATTCCAGTAGGCCTTAATGCATTCTCTGTGTCCCCACTTCCTTAGACAAGTAAGGATGTGAGCCTCATGTAATGTAATATAGCCCGATTGGCTCATAATGGTGGCAAATCCTTTCTTGTTATGCAGGGTGTTATGGGAAGCCCCTATAAAGAGTTTGCAGGTACTTATACAGATGGAATTTTAGAATGTATTTGGCAATTATTGATTGAATACTTAATTGGAGTGTTTTTTTTATGTTTGTTTGAAGTTCCATTAAGGGGTCTATGCTCAATGAATTTCGGCTATCATTTCTCTAATATATTAATTCCTATATCGTCAGCTCCATCTAATGGCTAAAATGCAGTATAGTTGTTTTTATATAACTTAATGAGAAAATATACCCTATTTTGGCCACTAGACGGAACTGATGAACTTAGCCGTTAACCTTTTAGAGAAATTTCAGATTCATAGAGCATGCACAAATGTGTTTGACATTTGTCTAACGAATGTTTTAGACCCCTTTCACACTGGGGCAGTTTTCAGGCACTTTAGCGCTAAAAATATTGCCTGTAAAGCGCCTGAAAACTACCTCCCCTGCAGTCCCAGTGTGAAAGCCCAAGTGCTGTCACACTGGGGCGGTGCACTTGCAGGACGGGAGAAAAGTCCTGCAAGCAGCATCTAGACACTGCTCCCAAACCACTACTGCCCATTGGAATGAATGGGCAGCGTTTCGGAAGGCCGCAACACGGGCGCTTTTAACTCCTTCCTGGGGGTTAAAAGCGCTCCACTAGTGGCGGAAAAGCAGCGCTTTACCGCTGACGACCACACGGACCCAGTGTGAAAGTACCCTTAACCGGTTCCCGGCCGGCTTGCGTACATTTACTGCTGCAGTGTGGCGCTGTTTTCACAAATCGCCGTCTATAAACAGTGGCTCGCACCCGCTGCACTCTGCAGGAGTGTGCCTGCGGCTCGGGCGGACCCGATGTTCACTGGCGAGACGTGATTGCTGGCCACAGCTGAAAAATGGGGAACCGCCATGTTTACATCAGCTGTCAGAGAGCATGGCACATTGGGATCAGTTAGATTTCTCATGCTCCTGACAGCCCAGCCCCCTCACAGTGAGAACACGCACAGGGATTACAGTTAACCCCTAGAGCGCCCCCAAAAAAGTGTAAAAAATTTCCGACATGTCTGCCCCAATATCGCAGCCCCGATTAAAAATCGCAGATCGCCGCCATTACCAGTAAAAAAATAAATAAAAAATAATTGTAAAAACGCCAGAAATTAATTTTCATGGTTTATAAACGCGGCAACTTTTGCGCGAACCAATCAATAAACGCCGATTCCATTTTTTTACCAAAAATATGAGGAAGAATATAAATCGGGCAAAACCGATTAATACATTATTTATTTATTTTTTATTTTTTTTTTTGGATTTGTATTTTAGCAAAAAGTAAGAAATCTTGTTTTTTTGGCAAAATTGTCGCTCTTTTTTTGTTTATAGCGGTGATCAGATATGACGCAGAGGTGATCAAATACCCCCAAAAGAATGCTCTATTTGTGGAAAAAAAAGGCCGCAAATTTCGTTTGGGTACAACATTGCACGGCCGCGCAATTGTCAGTTAAAGCAACGCAGTGCAGAATTTCAAAAAGTGCTCTGGTCCTAACATGGGAAATCCATCCGTGGGTGAAGTGGTTAAAAACGGAACCCTAACGGCGCATTGGTACAATGTATTTTAACAACCGTGTCACTGAGCCCCAGCTAAGAAACCCTGCTCTGTAGACTGCACAGAGCTTTAGGGGGTCTCCATTTCTATTTCTGTCTGTCAGATTTTAGCCCCCCACAGTTTTACATGCACACTTCTAGACCACATACCAGAGAAGGTGGCTGAGGGGTGAAGGCTGTAAGTAGGGTTGCACTGATACTGACATCGGTATCGGAGCCGATACTAGGCAGTTGCATGAGTATTGGTACTCGTGAAAATGTGCCGATACTGGAAGTGACGTCAGCTTGGGAGCGGACCGCCTCCTCCCCTCCAGCCAGTGCCATCCCCGCCTCCTCCCAGTGGCATCGTTCCGGGCCACCGGTCCTAACAACCATTTTTGAGAGAGGGATATTTGGGTACCTTTTTTCCCCATAGCCTCCCACAATGTGGATTAGGAAGTGAGCTGACGTCCCTGGCTACAGGAGATTAGCCTTGACATCAGGCTCCGCCCCCCCAATGTGGGTGGAAGTGTACAGAGTGGCCGGACACCGGTATGGTGAGAGACAGCATGCGTTAAAGACAGCGGAAGCGCGATCAGATGGTATGGAGTCGGGCTGCGCGCGTCCTATATGAAATGCTTGTTGTGGCATATGTGCTGCTGTGACACCAAGACATTTGAGAGAGCGAGAGGTATGTCCTGTGGTGAGTTTGGGGGACACATACTGCCGCAGGTTGTCACGATTGTGTAGAACTCCCTGTGGGCCTGCGCCATCTCCTGTACCACGCCTGCAGTCTCTGTCCGTCTCCTGCACCATTTCTGCAGTCTCTGACCATCTCCTGTACTATACCTGCAGTCTCTGACCATCTCCTGTACTAGGCCTACAGTCTCTGACCATCCCCTGTACTATGCCTACAGTCTCTGACCATCCCCTGTACTATGCCTGCAGTCTCTGACCATCCCCTGTACTATGCCTGCAGTCTCTGACCATCCCCTGTACTATGCCTGCAGTCTAACCATCTCCTGTACCATGCCTACAGTCTCAGACCATCTCTTCTACTATGCCTGCAGTTTCTGACCATCTCCTGTACCATGTCTGCAGTCTCTTACCATCTCCTGTACCATGCCTGCAGTCACTGCTGTCACTTCTGCCTGTTGCCTCTTCCTTTCCTCCACCAGCCCGTCACCTCTGCCCCCATGTCTCCCAGTGACCCTCCAATTCACATCATCTTCCCCACCAGCGATTGCAGCCTTTTCCATTCCAACTCTCCCACCCCACAATGCCTATTTTACCCCACACTCAACTACCCTACCTGCCCTCACCCAACTCCCTACCCCCCCCCCCCCCCCCCCGCACCTCCCAAACCACCCCTCTACCTAATTTTCCAAGGCGATGGGTATTGGTAATTGGCATGGGCGACTACCAAAGGTAAAGTATCGATATTCTGTGGCAAAAAAGTGGTATTGGTGCAACCCTAGCTGTAAGATGTATTGACTGAGCAATATGGCTAAAAACTGTTGATCTTGTTGCTTTTTTTTGGTTTTTTGTTTTTGTTTTGGAGACACTGTCACTGTGGCACTGTGGTCATTCACAGGCCAGCAATGCACTTTTAATATTTCGTATTTTAAAGTATACTTTCACCTTTGTGAACATGTTACATATTCCACCCGTTTTTAGGGTGTAATATGTAACATGTTCCCACTGCTGCAGCCGCTCCCTGCTGCTTTCTCCCTGTGACAGTAGTATGGGGAGAAGTTCCCCGTGCTAGCTGTCACTTTTTAAATCAGTGCGGACGTGCAGGGCTCCACCCACATGGCCGGGTCATTCATTCAGAGAGCTCTGTGTGCGAATGAACTACAAGCCCCAGCATCCTTTGCCGCTGTCGGCTTGTAGTTCTTAATGGACTACCATGGTGCTGTTAAGCGCTGTGGAAGTTCGTGGAGTGTTCCTGTCAGTGTGAAACTGCCTGTCCGTACGATGTACGGGGCTGACAGTCTGCACGAGACCTGCATAGCATAAGCGATCTGCTAATTGCTGGTGCAGTGATTTCCAGGCTCCTAAAAAAAAAAAAATTGGTAAATGCACTTTTTTTTTTTACCTGCAAAAAAAAAAAAAATGAACATTTTATTTTTTTTAAAAGTGAACTTAAGCTTTAATTGCCTGCAAACCCCACTCTTCACACAAGCTCCCATTCACCGCTTCAGGGTAGAGCCCTTCCTTAGGATTATAGATTTATAAAATCTCAAAGGAATTTTAAAATTAAATAATGGCATGCGCTAAAATGTACACTAAAGCCTAATTTCACATTTTATTGAACTTTAAATAGTTTGGACCAAGCTTGCTCAAACAAACTATTAGCTTCACTAACTGATGCGCTTGCTGCCAGCATTTATCAAGTATGTAGCATTAGCTACATACAATATACAGCACTGTATTCCTGCAGCAGTACGGAGACTTCCGTTCTACTCCTGGAACAAAGCAAGTCAGGCTGAGGTCTGCTCAGCCATTCAGAGGATGTTTTTTCATTTCCTGAATGAATACGAAACTTCCTCTGTCTGGCTGAGGTGGAGGGGTGGTTGGATGTCATAATCTCCATCTCCGCCATCAGAGGAAGCCAAATTCATAAAATACAAGGCTTCCTTTGAATGGGCGAGCAGCGCTCATCCTGAATCGTTTTTGTTCCGGGAGCTCAACAGGAAGCCTCCTTTCTGCTGTAGCAACATAGCATTGTATACTGTGTAGCTAATGCTACATACAGTTTATACAGCGCTAACAGCAAGCACACCTGTTAGTGATGGAAGTAGTATGTTTGGACCAGCTTTGTCCCAACAAACAAATTAATTTTGCGTTGTATGGGGAATGGTGTGAAGTCTAAGAATTTGATAGCTCTTTCCCCTTTGAGGGTTTTACCACTGTCAGAATACAATGCCTTGTGTGTGTGTTGGGGGATTCCTCCAACTGTCTCATTTGTATGGATGGAGTAATCTGGGCTGAACAAAAAATTAAAACCATGTATGGAAAGCTTTAAACCAGCCATAGATGGTTCGAATCTTTGCTGGTTCAGCAAGGACCAGCCGAGATTCGAACCATGTATGCATGTATGAGCAGGCTGATTGTGCCAAGTTGATTCATACATCGATCGACTTTGGTACAGCCAGCTTTTCTGATTGCTAGCTTGTGGTTATTGCCAGTAGCTATAGCCAATAACAATAATCACTGTGTTCTCCTAGCAAGGGCGGCTCCCCGCACCCCCTTCTGGGAGAACACAATAGCTCCATAGGAGGGATCCGCATTGATGGGGGAATCGAGCGACTGCATGGGTTGCAGGAAAGAAAATCGCATCATCTGGGACCTGCCTATGTCACATGCTCCTTATACCTGGAAGGTGGTAGTTGGGCGAACCTGTTGCTTTGTCCAGCAAAGTACATTAGCAGGTAGTTGGAAAATTTTCCAACATTGTTTTACAATGCAAGATATAAGAGGAGATGTTTGTTAGACTTGTAAAATGCATGTTACACTTGTTTTTCAGGCTCGTCTATTAAAGTGTGTTGCAGCCAAAAATCACCCCACCATTAACCAAAGAACCTCCTCTACTTTATCTGAGACTGCATATTGACATCATATTACTTACATGTGTAAAAGGGGCTTATTCTGGCAGCATATGCAGACAGAAAGGATTGTTGCAAATGTAATAATGTTGTTAAACAAAATTCAGCAGACCTTCCAAATAACATGAACGCAACATTAAGCACACATGACCGACACCAGCAAAAGGAAAGCTTGCTTATGAATGGCTATGGGAGAAAAATATTATGATCCCGACCTCCACATTAACATCTTTTTTTTACAGTTAAACGATTGGTGCTTCTTCTCATAAGTTATGCAGTTGGCAAAAAATTCAAAGGTTTTGCAACGTTTTAGTATTAACTGTTATGAGTTGCGTTCGTGTTTCTGACTCTTATACCCGCTACCACTCTCATGGTAAATCTTATGATGCTTGATTACTGCAGTGGATGCTTGGATCAGTGCTTGAGAATACTGGGCTGTGTGTGAGCAGCATGACTGTCAATAGTGGTTGATGACTTTCATCTCATCTATATTTAGCATACTGTGCTATAGTTTTGTACGCAAAATCTTTGAGATGTATCTATTGTGCTGATGTATTTCATAATCAACAGACACTTGGCCGCACAGACTATTGTCGGTACCCCAAATGCTTGGCTCATAGAAAGCTGCTATTTCGCGTGCACCACATAATGGTTCAGCTTTAAGGGTTTGAAATGAAAGATGCGACTAGTGTGAAAAAAAAAAAAAATTCAGAGTGTGACTTTTGCACATACAATCTCACAATATGCTCCTAATAAACGTACAAAAAAAGGAGTTTGTCGATCATTGCTGCAATAGAGGTGTGCAGTAGTACGCCAAGAGGTTGATGGTACAAAACAGTTACTTTCTACTATGCTCCTAATAAACAATATGCTCTCCAGCATATGAGGGTTTTTGGTTTACCTGTAAAATCCTTTACTTAAGAGTATATTGTAGGCTACAGGCCTTCATGTCCAGAAGGATTTGCCTATGCGGTCACTGGCGAATGGACTCTGGCCAAAAAAAAAAGCTGTTTGCTGCCCAGGCGTAACCCCTCCCATCACAGCACAGCCTCATTCTTGTATCAAGCAATGAGGAAGCACAAAAAAGGGGAGTGAACCCTGTGTGTGATTTATTCCCAAAATAATTTTTACAGGCAAATCAAAAATCCTAATATTTTTATTCGTACATCAGAGAACGGGTCATTGTTATAGACTCTCCTGTGATCACCTTCACCCCAAACTAGAGGAAGATCTTCATAGGAGAGTCTATAACAATGACGTGTGATGTGGGGTCCACTGGAGGAAGAGATCGGACCTACTACTGAAAACACTGGCCCCCAGAGATTACAGCCGTATCATCCCTGTGGATCAGAGGAGTAACAGGAGCTGGAGTAGATCATCACAAAGGGATAGGCCCCCCTCTAAGTTTACCTGAAAGCCCAATAGCCCCTTCCTTGGAACAAGGCATAGGGTCCAACGGATCTGGTGAGTGAGGAGTGACCCCGGTCCTGCTTGTGTGGAATGTAGTCACCCAAGTCACTTCAATCATCACTGCATTAAGGAGAATTATGAACAGAAGCACAATAAGCACTTTAAGATACTTTTTGTATAATTATTTTTTTTATGCATTTTTTTTAAATTATTGCACATGATAGAGATTTATATAATGAATAAATTGTTTTAGCACCAGACACTTTTGTTCACATTGAGAGTGACATGATACAAAAGGAGTGTGCGCTATTTATGATACATAATAATACGGTCATTCATTGATAGTGAAGCAATTCATTCAGCAACGGTTTCTGATTTTGTAATATAAGCATAAAAGTTCACAAGAGCACAATTTAGTCACATTGAATAATGTAAGATAAAGAGCATGGACTGTATTGTATGAGTTTAATGCTGGTAGGTTAATTGACTACTGTCCATATTGGCCCTAATATGTGTATGTATGAGTGTGAGTTAGAGACCTTAGATTGTAAGCTCCTCAGGTCAGGGTCTGATGTGAATATATATACCAAAATATGTAAAGCGCTACATAAATTGACAGTACTATAGAAGTACCTGTAATAAGTAAAATAAAGGGATTAAAAAAGTGGTTGTAAACCTCAGACATGAAATATGAACAAAGCATATGCCTTTATAGTTGGGGTAGGGAACATTTCAGTCTACTACACAGCACCTTTAAAAAACAAACTACTAGGTTCCAATAAAAAGATAGCAGCACAGTAGTGTCCTCTGTCCCTTTCACATCATCCTCCCACTGTAGTGTCCTCTGCCCCCTTCCCGTCACGATTACACTGTAGTGTCCTCTCCCCCCCTCCCCTCACAGTAGTGTTCTGTACCCCCCCCCCCCCAACGCAGTGTCTTCTGTCCCCTTCAAATCACCCCCCCCCCCCCCCACTGTAGTGTCCTCTGCCCCCTCCCCTCACCCTAGTGTTCTTTAATCCCACTGACATTGTCCTCTGCCCCTTTCTCATCATTCCCTACCCTCCCACTGTAGTGTCCTGTGTGCCCCACAGTAGTGTCCAGTATCCCACCCTCCAAATGCTGTGTCCTCTGCTCCTTCCTTCCCCTAGCAGTGTCCTGTACCCCCCCAAAACAGTGTTCTCTGTTACCCCTCCAACAATGTCCCCCCACATACACACTACGCTATGTAGGTAAAACTTACCTGCCAGCCTGTGTTCATCTGGCCGGAGTTTGAGATGGCATAGTGCTGGGTCTCAGACGGGAGCTGCCGGTGTGCATAATAGCAAGCCGGTGATTGGTTGCTAGGACTGCCTAGCAACCAATCACTGAGCAGCTGCCGCCCCTCGCCCTCCATTCAGCTCTCGCCTCATGCTCTGCAGCTAACAGGAGAGCGGCGGAAGGCTGGGGGAGACAGAGCCGTGCTCACAATCCACCTGTTGACCCCCACGGTCGATCGCAATCGACAGCTTGCTGACCCCCACTCTATAGTGTGTACTTGTTTTAGTTAAGAGCAATAAGAGGAGTTTCTGTCTGCTGCTCTGGTCCTCTCTCAGTATCAATCACTTCTGACAAGTTTTCCTGACACCAAGAATAAACAGGGGAGGGGTGTCCAGCAGATTGACAGCCTCAGCTCTGTTTCTGTGAGCTGTGTGGAGGCGGGTGTGTCTCTTCCCTCCAATCAGCTCTCAGAGCTCTCCTCAATGGGCTCTGCAGATTGTAATTTCAGCACTCCGCCCCCTGTTTTCTTAACTCTCAGGCAAGCTTTATAAATTCAGCACTTTTGAATGGATGTTGAGAGCTGAGCTGTAGATAAACCAGTACAACTTATGTAGGAAGATTTGTTCATCTCTGTGTGTATTACCGTAGGGCAGTCACTGGGTAAAAGTACAGGTTTACAATCGCCTAAAGTTTATTCTATTTGCAATGCACCAAAATAAGATGTTACCTGTGACCATGTGCATTCCTCAACAACCCACTGGCTCGCTGTTACATTAGCCACTAATCTGCAATGTGCTTTGTCAGGCTTGTGCCACAAAATGTGTCATGGCTGCGTGAGTGTGCCAAGTGATGCATATTACGTTGGGAGTCATAGGAATGATGGAATTATGACAAGTGTTCACCTGTAAAGTGACCATGTATTTTTGAGTGTTTTATGCATGCTGATACTTTTTTTTTTTTTTTTTTTTTTTTTTTTTTTTTCTTTGGCAGTCCACTCCCTCTCCTTCTGCTGACCTCTTAGGCCTGGGAGGTCCATTGGCTACTAGTCCTGGTGCGCCCCCTGCTGCTTCCTCTGATAGTCTGCTTGTGGATGTTTTTGCTGATGCGTCGCTGCCAGTTGCTGCTGTCACTGCAGGAGAAGAAGAGCACTTTTCTAGGTAGGATGCTGATACTCAAAGGGGGAATGAGAGATAATAATGCATAGGCTAATACATTGAGAATGTGACGTTTTTTTGTATAACCTAATATTGCCATAAGTTTTGGCTGGGACAGCTATGTTTTTATACTTGTCTGAATGCAAGCAGACTAAAGTGTATATGTAGTCAAAATCTGAGAACACCTATTCAGCTAAGCTCTCCAATACATGTACAGGTCCCAGTGTTATGTTTGTTTAAAAATACCGCAAGTACTAAAAACCAGATCCTCCTAGAAATAGTCAGCTCCTAACTCCCCGTAATGGGGTGACAACTCCATGCCTCTAAGACCCCTTTCACACCAGAATGTTTTTCAGGTGCTTTACCGCTAAAAATAGGGCCTGTAAAGCACCTGATACCACCCCCCCCCCCTTCCCATCCACCCTAGTGTGAAAGCCTGAGTGCTTTCACACTGGGGCGGTGCGCTTGCAGAACGGAAAAAAAGTCCTGCAAACCGTATTTTTGGGGCGGTGTGGGAGCGCTGTATAAACCGCTCCTCCACCGCCCCTGCCCATTGAAATGAATGGGCAGCGCTTCCAAAGCGGCTGAACACTGCTTCGGAAGCGCCTCAAGCCAGCATTTATAAACCCCTTGTGAGGGTGTTAAAAGCGCGCCGCTGCCGCCCAAATAGCGGCACCAAAGCGCTGCTATAACAGCGGTAAAGTACTGCTAATCCAGTGGTTCTCAACTCCAGTCCTCAGGACCCCCCAACAAGCCAGATTTTAAGTATTACCTTGGGGAGATGCAGACTAGAATGCTGCAATCACTGAGCAGCAAATGATATCACCTGTGATGGATTTCAGTTATCCTGCAAACCTGGCCTGTTGGGGGTCCCGAGGACCGGAGTTGAGAACCACTGTGCTAATCTAATGGCGCTTTACCACTGACGCTCGGGCGGCCCAGGTGTGAAAGGGGTCTTAATGCACTGAAATAGCAGGAAAGGGGAAGAAACGGCAGGCAGCTGGTATGGGAGTGGAGGGAGTGCTGAGAATATAAATTGAGTGTTCTGGAGATGTGTTTAACGGGACGTGCTGATGTCCAGCAGAGAACTCAGGGCAAACAGTTCTTGCGATTTCAGTGCAGCAATGGCAGAGTTGTCAACTCACTACAGAAAGTTAGAATTCTACTGGATTTTTGGTAGGATCATCAGGTGTTTTTTTCTATGTCACACTGGATCTTTTTAAGAGAGGAAAAGTTTATGTATTTCAGAGCTGTGCAGAATCTTTAGACTTTGCCTATACATATACTTTACGGTGCATTTTATTAGTGTACATGCTGGGATTAGGGGAACTAATGGTGCTCCATGTTGCTGCCTCTCTTCCCCTTGATTTTTTTTCTACCTGCCGCCGATGCCCGGTACAGCGAAGTTCCAACTCTCTCAGAAGGGGCATCTGGGGAGCCAGACCCTTCTGTACATGATGCAGATGATTCCTACTACAAGTAAGCAAACCAAACCCAATCAGAAAGGCACATCTGGTTTATCTAACCATCCTCCTTTCCTACTGCAGTCTAGCTTCTCATTTCTAGGTGTTCATGGTATTAAAGCAGCAGTGCACTCACATACAGTAGGCAGGGCAGAACAGATACATATTGATACATATTTTATGCTTTTCAAGTGAAAAATACTTACCAGTCCCTATAGTTTTAAGTTATGTATATCATAAAATAAAAGGCTATTTAGTTCTAAAAAGGTATATACACTTAACCAGAGCTATTTCTTTCTTAGGGAGCGCTGCTCTGTATTGCAAAGATCTAAATTCTAAAGCATTGCATGCAAACTAAATAAAGGAAATAGACCTCCTATCTGGCTCGCCGGCACCTGCAGTTTCTTGGTCTTGTCTCCATTAGTTTTGCTGGTGAAATCCTATGTAGCAGCCCCTCCTAATAATTATGAAAACATAGGAACTATTGTGTAGACCTGGAAAGAGCTCCAGTTGCAGTTATTTTATAGGGGCCAAGACAAATATTTGAATCAATCCTTTTGAATGTCTCCTCAGCTTTATTACTATATATTTAAATAAAAATAATATAAATTATACTCATCCAATTTACCTGCCTCTAACATATCTATTTGCTATTGTTTAAAACGGGGGTCTCTAAACTGTGGCCATTGGGAGTAAAAAATGTCCCATCTTTAGTGTAAGTGACCAATGCCCCGTCTTTAGTGTCATTGAGAGGAATTGTGCCCCATCGTTGGCATCAGTGGTGGGAATTGTGCCCCAACATTGTTGTCGATGAGCCACATTGTTGGTGTCATTGGTAGGAATTGTGCCCCATCATTGATGTCATTGGACCCCATGGTTGGTGTCAGTGGGAGGAACTGTGCCCCATTGTGTGTGTCATTGGTAGGAATTGTGCCCCATCATTGCTATCACTGGGAGGAATTGTGCCCCATCATTGGTGTCATTGAGATGAATTGTGCCCCATTGTTGGTGTTATTCGGTGGAACTGTGCCCCATAGGTGGTGTCATTGGTAGGAATTGCCCCCCTTTGTTGTCAATGAATGAAATAGTGCCCCAGCGGCTGGATAGAAGCAAAGGGCCACTTCCGATCCCCGGGTCGCAGTTTAGAGACCACTGGTTTGAAGGATAAGTTCACTTTGGGAACATGTGACATGTTCCACCTGTTTTTAGGGTGCAACATGTAACATGTTTTGGCTCCTGCAGCCTCTCCGGGATCCCCCTTCTGATTGTGACAGTGGGACTGGGATCTTCTCTCCGTACCCGGTGTCATAATTTGAAAAGAATGCGGCTCCGCCTACACGTGTCACACAGAGTTCTTTAAATGAACTGCAAGTACCGACAGCCCTTGCAGCTTGTAGTTCTCACTGAACTACCAGGGCGCTGGTGAGTGCTCTAGTAGTTCATTGATTCTTCTTGTCATTCAGTAACTGCCTGCCTTTACGAGATACAGGTAGAGAGCTACACAGTCTGCAGGAGTTTGATATTACACCCATGATCTGCTGATCACGGGTACAATGCTTTACAGGCTTCTCTAAAATAATAATAATACATTTAAATTACCTGCAAAAATGTGCCATTACTTTTTTTTTTTTTTAGCTATCAAGGCATTAATTCTGTACTGTATGACAAAATTATCAGCAAAAACAACTGCCTCTTCAATTCCTTTAATTACTGATGTATGTTCTTCACTAAAAGCATTTAAGTTTTGAAGAGCTGGTGTGATCCTTCTCACTAAAGGACATGTTACCAAGACAGGAACATAGGAGAAATCACTATAGTTGGAACAAAGACTGTAGTAAAATCACATTTTCAATAGAAGTAGAAGAAACGCTGATAGAATTCATGCAGCAATAAAATCTCATGAAAGTCAATTGCTTCCTGTATCATTGGTGGAAAAGGCCCTCAATGGGACCAAAACTGTAAAAAAAACTTGAGCCTCCTCCACTTTGTCTACTCTCTGTAACATACCTCGTGGGTTACTTCCATCAAATGATTTTGCATAGACAGCGAATACAGAGAATAAATACACTTTCAAAATCTACAAAAAATTCCTTTTGCAATGAATTCCTTACCTCAAATTTTAACTTTTCTTTAAGTAGATAAGACGTCACTGCTGCTTTAATCCGACTACTGTTACATGCAGAAATCTTCCATCTACCCATGTAACAAATACCATGTATCAGAGGGCCCCCTGGAGCGCTTTGATTTTTGCATGCATTGCAGTAGGAGTGCCCTAGTTTTCATATATTTAACATGGTTCTGACTGAGAGCACACTGCACACATCAGATTAAATAACCTGTTACTGGTGGTCTCCCTGCCAGATGATCTGTGTATGCTTCCTTTCTAGTATTAATTCCTACAGCATTTTACTGAATCTTCAAAATGCTGCCATGTATGACTATGGTAGATTTACTAAAGTAGGGTCTGTGTCTTCACAAAGGGAACGCCAATCTTTTTAACACTTTTTTTAACCCTTACTTCCCAACTGGCATCTTAAAGTAGACCTGCAGTAGTCATCGTGCTGAAAAGGATTACAAGGCAGGTAGGCATTGTGCTTGCTTACTTAATAAAAAAATAAATACAATTGCCCTCACTGGAATCCGAATGGCACATGGCAGCATAACCAAATTACCCTTCTTAATTTTTTTTTTTTTTTTGAGTAAAAATATACCTTAACAAGGAAAATAGGATTTTGTACTTACCGTAAACTCCTTTGCTTGGAGTTCATTGAGGAGCATTTGGGTTATACTGCCACCTACAGTAGGATTTGGGCACTGGAATAAACAAAAAACTAGTGGCCAGTCTGGATCTCTGTTACTGTACATTGAAAGGAGAAGCAGCAGACTGATGTTTGGATCTCTCGGCCTTCTTCTCTAAGGGTGTCCCTTGTTAGCACTGCAGCACAACTGACTGGCTCTATGTGCTGCTTTTCCCTCTCCCAGTCTGAGTTTTGCTGTACATTGGACTGCAAGGTGCCGCTACTATGTTAAATTGAAGTACTGCATTAAGAAAATATACACTAAGTGATGCAATAAATACAGAGGTTAATTTGTATCTTTTTTTTTTAAAGCAAATCTTGGGTGAAATATGGGATGGCTATTGCTGACCACCTCCTAAAAATGAAAGTTCTAGTTGTTATGCTGGCTCTCTGGTTCCAATACTTTCTGACCTAAAATGAGGATACAGACCAGGAATGCTAAAGTAAAGTTGATGTTCTTATCTGCATACTTGTTCCTGGTCTGTGACTCTTTAGTTTTGAAGCCAGAGGGTCAGTATGACAGCCTGCCAATTGGCATTCTCAGACTTTATCAACAATGGAAGCCACTGTATTACTCTCATAGAGAGGGCTTACTCTCTTGTGGTGGTCTTATTTTCTATGCATTTGCCATTGCAACACTAGCAGGTAAATTGAGTGACGCACAAGATCATTGCTCAGCCCAGTTTTTAATGATTGGATTGGAAAGCAGTTGTAGGGACGTGCTTTGATCTTCTGGTCTCGAATGAAGGTGGGAGCTGGAAATCGTTCATATAGAGCAGGGGTCTCCAAACTTTTCAAACAAAGGGCCAGTTTACTGTCCTTCAGACTTTAGGGTGGCCAGGTTGTGGCCAGTGGGGATAAAAAATATCTTGGACCCAACATCAGTGAGAATGAACATGGCCCCAGGGATGGTGGTCATTAAGAGGAGTAGTACTCCTCATTAGTATTAGTGGAAAAAATAGCGACCCATTGTTGGTGTCAGCTGGAGGGCTAGTGGCCCATCACTGATGTCAGCTGAAGGGCTAGGGCCCCATCATTGGTGTCAGCTTTAGGGCTAGGGCTCCATCACTGGTGTCAGCTGGAGGGCTAGAGCTCCATCACTGGTGTCAGCTGGAGGCATAGAGCTCCATCACTAGTGTCAGCTGGAGGCATAGAGCCCCACCATCACTAGTGTCAGCTGGAGGCATAGAGCTCCATCACCAGTGTCAGCTGGAGGCATAGAGCTCCATCACCAGTGTCAGCTGGAGGCATAGAGCTCCATCACCAGTGTCAGCTGGAGGCATAGAGCCCCATCACCGGTGTCAGCTGGAGGGCTAGTGCCCCATCACTGGTGTCATCTGGAGGGCTAGAGCTCAATCACTGGTGTCAGCTGTAGGGCTAGAGCCCCATCACTGGTGTCAGCTGGAGGGATAGTGCTCCAAAAAATGGCAGAATAAAGGCTAGCAAAGGGCCACATTCTTGAGCCGCAGTTTGGAGACCACTGATGTAGAGTAAAAGAAATATTGTCGGGTGACCTTTTTTTTTTTTTTTTTTTCCACCCCAAGACCAGGCTGAGTGGTGCTGGTTGAACAGGTAGACCTTCACATTTGAACGCAATGATTTATCTCTAGTATCACAAGCTATTTTTTTCCACAAATCTTCTAGACTTTTATAAAGATACGACTGAGCAAGAAAAGCCCAAGAGACATCTCTTTTCTCTTCGGATGCTTAACAGAACATGTTGTCTGGCTCAACCTTACCCAGCTAGCGCTGCCATGGTAAAACAGAGCAAGATGGTAGCACAGGATGCAAGCACCAATTGCAGGAAAGCTTGACAGGACAAGTTTTTACGTTTATTGGGAAATTGAGATATACAGATTTAAAACTAGGAACTGCTGAAATCTATATGCAGTCCAGGACTTGGCACACTTCAAACGTTTGTTTCTCCTACGTTCACTGACAGACGCAGCTCTTCATGACTTTGTGGGGTTTTATGTTCGTCCTACCAGGAGTTAACTAGGCAGGGAAAAGAAATCAGCTGGCCCCTAGGATCAAAATTTAGACATATAGAGTTAAAGGGTTATTTGCATTTTTGAACAGGACAGTTCGAAAGGACGTTAACCACGAACGTAGGACACGATGGTAGAACGAGACAAAATGGTACCGTCGCGATCGACCCATTCCAACTCGGTCTGTTGTACAAGACAATTCGTAGGCTTCTCTTTTCTCTACAGAGAACCCGAAAAGAACGAGTCAGCATAGAAATATTTT
>BLSH010280915.1:806226-822509 GCA_018402905.1 Glandirana rugosa | reverse complement strand
TCCTTTTCTCCGAGTTCACTGACAGACGCAGCACCCACCCCTCTGGGCTCTGTTTTGGTACGGCTTGTGTACAAACTGGAGAGCTCCTCTGTGAGGGGGGGTTTTAATGTAGGAAAAGAGGACGGCCCCCAGGGGAGGGGCCAGCTGATTTCTTTTCCCTGCCTAGTTAACTCCTGGTAGGACGAACATAAAACCTAACAAAGTCATGAAGAGCTGCGTCTGTCAGTGAACTCGGAGAAAAGGATTTTACGGTAAGTTTTAATAAAATCCCTTTTTTTAACCTCCCCTGCATTATGCTGATGAACTGAATAGCTTACACGCACCAATATGCAAGGGTAGCTGAATCACCAGAGCTGAGTCCTTTGCCCTGATTTAAGCTATGGCATCCTAAATAAGGCTAACACTATTCCCAATGTATCTAATTGTTCTGTATTTTGTGTGCCCAGACTAGAGAGGAATAGTTCTTAGCTGTTTTCTTCAATGCCACACTGTTGGAAATTCCAATAAAAAAAGCACAATGTCTACCTCCCATTATTTTTGTAGAATATTAGCTACACAAAAGCAGGTCCACTTTGTGAAATGTTGCCAGTTCAAATCAACCGCCATCATAATTATATATTTGTTCTGATCTTTGTTGTTCCCAGAATTCAACGTCATAACACTGATAATGTAAATGACACATTTGTTAACATTCTATGTGGCATTTTGTGCTTGCAGAATAGCTGTCAATAGAGAACCTTTCCTTGATGGCAGAAGTTCTAGTTCTCAAAATGCCATTTTTCCTTTAGTGCTTTAGTAAATTTAGTCATACTTTTTCCTTTACCCCTCATCAACATTAAACTTTTGAAAAATAATTCCCTCTCCTCTCAATGAGAGATCATTAATTGTATCTTTGTCCTACGTTTTGAAGGTTTATCTGCAAAAATAATGGTGTCCTCTTCGAGAATCCGCTACTGCAGATTGGACTGAAATCTGAGTTTCGTCAAAATTTGGGTAAGCGTTAGTAATGCAATCTAAGTGATTAAATGTTTATCCCAGCTGCCAAATGTAAGTTGTTTATAACAGCAAAATGCCAGGAATACAAATGCAGATGTGATATTTAAAACCCCGTAAAATTCTACAGATTTACAACAAACATACAATCTAACTGAGGTTAGTAGTTTATACTCATTTTCCTGTGTCTGTGATTATGTTTTAGAGATGGCGATAGCACAGTCTAAATTACAACAACAACAAAAAAAATTACAGGAAAAAAAAGGTTATAAGGTTTTTTAAATGCTAATTTCTCCTGCTCCTAGTATGATGTAAACTTGGCAAAAGCCTGGGAGATTTTAAGCATAGAATATGTGGATAGAATGCATAAGCATAGGCTCCTTTCAGTTTCTTTCAACTGCATGTCAGACAGTCAGTAGATCAAGAAACTCTGGTTCAGTGCCAGGGCAAGGTCATTTAGCCCGAGTGAAGATGCCTAACTGAGCCCCCCCAACTTATCCAAGATATGAGCATTGTCAGCAAAATCTCCTTCCCCCAAAAAAGCAAACATTACTCTGCACACTTGCCCCCTTTCAGCACAAATCTTCGCCGCCTCCCAGCTCAAATCCTTTCTCTCCCCGAATCACCCCTCCTAGCACCTTACCCCCTAACCTCCCCACCTGGCACAAATTCTCTTCTCCCTCCCCCTCTTAGCACAAATACTCTATTCCCCATTACAAATGTTTGTTACTCTGTCCACTCACCCCTATTATGTCCCCAGTGCAATCCTCCCCTGCCTCCAACACACAGACCTCAGATGCCTGTATGATGTGCCTACTTCCTAGAGGAAGCTGACTTCTAATGCATTTGACAAGCAGTGGAGAGATACCACTGCTGCAGGGGTATGAAATTGTGGCTCAGGGACACCACTGGCTGTTAGATTGGGACTTTATGGACTTGCTTACCTGCTCCCTACCCACACTCTTTGCTGGGAGGAGATGGAGGTGGGTATGCAAACCCCTTGCAGTGCGCATTCAGAAGACCCACAATGGCAAGAGTATGGAGCTTAAGGGGGGTAGGGGAGCACAGCTAGTACCTCTTCCTAGCTATCTTCTCCAAATTTGGCTCACCTCATCCAGTGCTAAGCTGATAGAAGTAGTGATGTTGTTGTCACTACTCCTGTCAGCTTGTAGCGGGAGAAATTACTTTGCAAGGAAACAAAAACCGGTACATCCCCACTGACAGGACAGAGCTCTGTATTGTTTACACTCAGAGCTCTGTCCTGTCATCCTCTTCCCCAATCAGCAGGTGCCGGCGGTCAGTCATTGGCCGGGACCCAGTGATTGGCACGTGTTGTGACTTATCACGGCACATCTGGCGCAGCCCTTACTCGGAAGTGCTGGATCACCTATCTAGTATGCGATCCAGTGCAGGAGAGCCGCTCTGCCACCGTACACCTAGGTGGGGTGGTCAGCAAGCGGTTAATTTAACATTGTTACTTGCTTCAAGAATACAGGTGCTGGTCATATAATTAGAATATCATCAAAAAGTTGATTTATTTCACCAGTTCCATTCAAAAAGTGAAACTTGTAGATTATATTCATTCATTACACACAGACTGATATATTTCAAATGTTTATTACTTTTAATTTTGATGATTATAACTGACGACTAAGTTAAATCCCAAATTCAGTATCTCAGAAAATAAGAATATTGTGAAAAGGTTCAATATTGAAGACATCTGGTGCCACACTCTCATCAGCTAATTAACTCAAAACACCTGCAAAGGCCTTTAAATGGTCTCTCCGTCGAGTTCTGTAGGCTACACAATCATGGGGAAGTCTGCTGACTTGACAGTTGTCCAAAAGACAACCATTGACACCTTGCACGAGGAGGACAAGACACACAAGGTCATTGTAAAAGAGGCTGGCTGTTCACAGAGCTCTGTGTCCAAACACATTAATAGAGAGGCGAAGGGAAGGAAAAGATGTGGTAGAAAAAAGTGTACAAGCAATAGCGATAACCGCACCCTGGAGAGGATTGTGAAACAAAAACCATTCAAAAATGTGGGGGAGATTCACAAAGAGTGGACTGCAGCTGGAGTCAGTGCTTCAAGAACCACTACGCACAGACGTATGCAAGACATGGGTTTCAGCTGTTGCGTTCCTTGTGTCAAGCCACTCTTGAACAACAGACAGCGTCAGAAGCGTCTCGTCTGGGCTAAAGACAAAAAGGACTGGACTGCTGCTGAGTGGTCCAAAGTTATGTTCTCTGATGAAAGTAAATTTTGCATCTCCTTTGGAAATCAGGGCCCCAGAGTCTGGAGGAAGAGAGGAGAGGCACACAATCCACGTTGCTTGAGATCCAGTGTAAAGTTTCCACAGTCAGTGATGGTTTGGGGTGCCATGTCATCTGCTGGTGTTGGTCCACTGTGTTTTCTGAGGTCCAAGGTCAACGCAGCCGTATACCAGAAAGTTTTAGAGCACTTCATACTTCCTGCTGCTGACCAACTTTATGGAGATGCAGATTTCATTTTCCAACAGGCCTTGGCACCTGCACACTGTGCCAAAGCTACCAGTACCTGGTTTAAGGACCATGGTATCCCTGTTCTTAATTGGCCAGCAAATTGCCTGACCCTAACCCCATAGGGTATTGTGAAGAGGAAGATGCGATATGCCAGACCCAACAATGCAGAAGAGCTGAAGGACACTATCCGAGAGAAGAAAAAGCGGCGCCCCACTAAGTGTAGTAGTAATGATAAAAACAAGTTTTATTAATGCACTTACAAGATCATGCATATAAACAGGCATGTAGTAGAAGGTAGGTCCAGGGTGTCTCCTTCAGGATCGTCCGCGCACTGGGTGTCCCGCCAGTACAGGTGTCTGGCCGCACCGGTGGTCTTCGGAGCTCCAGGTAGGTGGGCGGGGAGGCAGCCACAGGCGTCTGTAGTCCTTGATGTAGGAGAAGGGTGGAAGTGGTACACAGTGCTTTTTCTTCTCTACTGTTACAGAACTGCTTCTGATCCATCAGCTGGCTGCCCCACGGATCACCCTTCCCTGTCCTTTCCCTTCCTTGCTGCCTAGGACCCTGAGGCTACACATCTCCCTTCCTGTGCCTGGCTCCATCCGCTGTGGTGACATCCTGCAAGCGCTGCATCTATTCTACTATTAGGCCACTATCAGAGCAACCTGGGCTCTCATAACACCTCTGAGCAGTGCCACAGACTGACTCCATGCCACGCCGCTTTGCTGCAGTAATTCAGGCAAAAGGAGCCCCAACTAAGTATTGAGTGCTGTACATGCTCATACTTTTCATGTTCATACTTTTCAGTTGGCCAAGATTTCTAAAAATCCTTTTTGTATTGGTTTTTAAGTAGTAATCTAATTTTCTGAGATTCTGAATTTGGGATTTTCCTTAGTTGTCAGTTATAATCATCGAAATTAAAAGAAATAAACATTTGAAATATATCAGTCTGTGTGTAATGAATGAATATAATATACAAGTTTCACTTTTTGAATGGAATTAGTGAAATAAATCAACTTATTGATGATTTTCTAATTATATGACCAGCACCTGTACAGAGCTGTTGCATTACTATCTGTAGCCTGCAGATGGCAGTCTAAGCATTTATTCTCTTAGCTATGTCTCTCTCTTTTCTGTAGGTCGTATGTTTATTTTCTATGGCAACAAGATGTCTTCTCAGTTCCAGAACTTCACTTCAACACTAATTTGTTCAGATGAACTTCAAGCCAATATCCTTTACAAAAATTGATTGTGTGAATAGCTGTGGTTATGTATACAAGTAATGGTACTTGCAGTGCAAAGAGGTTGTGCAAAGCACAGAAATGCTTTTGTGTAAAGCGTAACAGTGTAATAGTAATCCTATAGGACTGCTATAGTATATATGTATACATTGTTCTTCCCTCCTTCTCCCCACTGCCTTGATGTGATGCACCCTGAAAGACCACCTCTTGGCCTCTTTTAGGCTATCCACTTTGTTCTTCCTGCTGGTTCCCTGCTTCCTGCTCCACTATTGCCAGGTGGGTTAGACAAGTCTGCATTTAAGCCTATAGTCTAAAGCGGCCTTCCTCAAACTTTTTTTTTTTTTTTACCTTGGAGGAACCCTTGGCAAAATGTTTTAGATCTCTTAAGTCCCTGAAAATGTTTTCACATCTGCAGGTCACACAACGTTAATGTGTTCATTAATGCGCTGGTCAGTGGGGGTGGTAATCGTAGTGTTAAAGTGTATTTAAAGACCACATTTTTTTTTTTTTTGGATAGAGTAGAAAGAAATAACACCTGTCAAGTTTTTATTCCTGTCCTGCCCCTGTTAGGGAGATTCACCCTCTTTATTTTTCATGTTTACCTTCATCATCAGAAGTGAAAGTAAAAGAAAATCTGACATTTTAGATTGTCTCTAGAACAGTAATAGAGGGAAAATATTCCAATGGGGACACTTGTACAGGTGACAAGCAGGGACCCCTCATTTTGTTGGGAAATGATAAAAAAAATGTTTTGACTTTTGTTCTACTTTAACCATCTCATCTCTGTTATACTGGCCAGTGGAAAAGTTAATTAACCCCTTCACACTCCCCCTACCTACTTTGCCTCCTACCTGCTCCCACGTGGCACCGCTCTGTCTTTTGGTGTCTAAATGATGTCATGTCAACAGCCAGGGCTAATGGTCATCTATCATTAGGAGTTAATTTCACCTAACAGAAGTGACTTGTAGTCTTGGGTGCAGGATTGCAGAGATCACTGAGTGTTCTATGTCCTCCGTGCGGTGGTGCAGGTCTGAAATCTCCTTTTTGTGAGACCTCCAGCCTGTTAATATAGGCCTTAATGTTGTGCTTGGTTGGGAGAGATTTCATATAAGTCTCCATGAGCGGACCAATTTGGATTCTGAGCCCTGTGGTGTGTGTGAGCGCTGTCTGGAAGGAGGTACCGGTTAGTCGCTGTGTGCGGCCTTCCCATCTGCCGGCGCCATCTTGGAAGCAGGGGAGCTCCTCGTTGTGGGGCCGGATTTCTGGAAGAAACGGGCGATTTTTTTTCTGTTGGTAGCTCACTGGAGATCCTGGGGCACACCCTGTTGCTTCTTTTGCTCATAGCTGGAGTGGAGAGCGCGTTTAATAGCCGGTATATCGGTGTAAAGAAGCAGCTGGAGCGAGAGCTCAGAGTCAAAGCATCCTATCCCGCCATGCGCCAATCCATGCCCCCAGGATTGCAGAGATCACTCCAGCACTCGGCACTCCTCCTCGTCTGCACACTTCAAAAACACCATTGAGAGGAACCCCGGCTGAGATACTCGAAGGATAGGGATCCTCTCTTCCCTGTTAAAGGATTAGTTACCAGATTTGGCAGATTGCACTTTATCAGATTTGCTAGATTTTCTGCTCCCTGGTCTTCTGTTCACATGTGGTAAGTTCTACCAGGTGGATATTTAGGCCCCCACTGGTGCCAATTTTAGGAGTTGGGTCCTAAAAGCTTCTCACGTGGTCTGTGAAATCTTTGACGTGTTTAAGTGGGCCTGTTGGCATTTGTTTGCTGTGTTGCCCACCCTTCAGTTGAACTGCTTTTGGACATCCTATGATAGGCTAAAGATCCTGTGTCCTGTACTGTATGACTAAGACTTAACCAACAAAATCTCTTCAAGCGATTTTTGATCTGAGTGAGAAGGGGGTAAAGGTTTAACTTTACATATTCGGAGATCATTCGGGTGATGGTAATGCCCAAGTAGCGGAGGGAGGAGGCCCATGACAGAGGGAGAGAAGGATCCGCCCACGACCTGGCCTGTGAGTCAATAGGCACAACTTGAGATTTGTCCCAGTTGATCTGCAGCCTGGACAAATCTGTTAATTCTGATATTCTCTCTAGGGCCGCTCGGAGAGAGGGCCCTGGGTCCCAGAGAAAAAGCATCAGGTCGTCTGCATATAGTGCTATTTTTTCCACTATAGAGCCAACCCTAATACCTTTCACCTTTCCATAGCTAGGTTGAACAAAAACGTGGAAAGAGTCCACCCCTGTCTCGTACCTCGCTCATCTGGGGATGGTTCATATAAAGACCCCCCAATCTTAATTTGTGCCATTGGGGATTTATACAGCAGTTCTATCCATTTACAGAACTGGGGGCCAAATCCGAAGGCGTGTAGTACTGCTAACATGTAATTCCATGTAACCTTGTCGAAGGCTTTTTCTGTCAGGAGCTATCATAACTCTGGTTTAGGAGGGAGTGGGTGGAAGTTGTAAATGGGTGAAAACTCTCAGATTAACATCTGTGAATTTTCCTGGCATGAAGCCAGTCTGATCTATGTTGTTTAAGTCCAGTAACACTTTCACCACCCTAGCTGCG
Source organism: Glandirana rugosa (assembly GCA_018402905.1). Classification (NCBI taxonomy): domain Eukaryota; kingdom Metazoa; phylum Chordata; class Amphibia; order Anura; family Ranidae; genus Glandirana; species Glandirana rugosa. Next base: position 815,188 of record BLSH010280915.1, on the reverse strand, counting down.
AGGACCATTTAAAAAAATTAAATACTTGTGGCCCTTGCCCGGTTTGGGGATCAGGACTATGTGGGCATTATACATTGAGGGGGATAGGGCATATTTGGATTTTTTTAAAAGTAAAAGAATTACAGTACCATTATTCATATACAGAAATAGAAGGGGCAATGTAAATTAATCAGTCTGTTTAGTATCACTTTTACTAAGAATCTTACTGAAGGAGAGAAATTTGTAGCCTAGCAGTAACCAATGTTGTAGCACTATTGCCATTGACTCTAGTGGTTATATTGCTGCTATTCCTCATTAGTGATGTGTAGTCCTGACTAATCTCTGCCACGAAATTGCTCATGTGATATAAACCTTTTATTGAGTAAATATGATTTGCTTTGTTTTAGAAAAAAAAACACAACACACATTTGTACGTAAGGTTTCACTGATGGAAACCTCGAAAACTTGCTCTGCTTTGTAAAACTAATCCATCGATGATACATTTTCAATATTATATTTGCAGTGTAATATAAGCATTTCCAAGAGCAAGATCTCTCTATCAGCAATGCCGTATTTTTCCTTGACGGCCTTTCATGTCTGAATCTCCAGTCTAAGACAGTGGAGTGTACAGTTGATGGAGGTGCTCAGGTGCAGCAAGTGGTCAACATTGAGTGTGTGCAGGAGTTTGTGGAAGCCCCAGTCCTCAATATCCAGTTCAGGTATGGCCAACCTTTCATTTGTTGTGAAGGCTTCGGTCCTCCACATCCAATTCAGCTATGCTGTTCCTTTGTCTTGTTGTGTAACAATGTCACGTGTTGCTGGAATTTGTTGTACCTGTAGCATCCTGTGATACCATCCAATTTCAGCATGATTATTTCCTTTCCTATACAGCTAGCAGGGGATAAAAAACTAAAGCTGATAATAAAGTCAAACTGTGAATGAACATTCTTCATGTACAGCATATAGTACATAGTCCTAAGCAGAGGTTTTGACACCCTCGATCTCATGACATGTTTTGATGATTTAGCATTAAATACAGGCTCTGTATAATTGATTGTGTTAATACCATTTTTTATGCATGGTCCAGTTATTTCTTAATTAAAAATGTCACAGAAAATATGTCATGCAAAGTTTTGGGCACCTTGCCTGTATTTGTGAACAACCCCCTTGCTAAAAAAAAAAAAAACACTTGGAGGAGCTCCAGTCTCCTTAAGTAAAAAATAAGTCTGCAACTACAAATGCTGTATCTGATGTCTTTCAATATTCAGACACTTACCTGTACTGGAATCCAGTGGTGTCTTCACCCCAGTCGATTTTTCACTCTCGGGTGCTGCCACCGTTACTTCTTGTAAGGGAAACTGGCAGGGAAGCCTTGCGGCTTCACAGCTGGCTCCCTGCTGTGCATGTGCGAAGCACGCTGAGCTTTGTGAATGGCCTGGGGCAGGGGAAGGAGAAGGGTGGGCCTAACTTCTAGGTGACTTTGCCGCGGCGAGATCACTCGGAAGTGGGAGCGGGTACCTGTCCAAACCAGGTACCCGCTCCCCTCCGAAAGGTGCCATATGTGGCAGCGGAGGGGTTTGAAAGCAAACAAGCGGAGCTTCCCCTTTTGGGTGGAGCTTCGCTTTAAGTTAGAATACGAACAGTATTCTCCTCCTTGTATGAACTTTTGAACTTTCCCACTTTCCTTCGTGAACACCCCTATATAAATATATTTTTAAAGTGCTTGTAAAGCATAAACATTTTTTACCTTAATGCATTCCCTGCATTAGGGTAAAAAAATGTCAGCATCTTTATACCCCTCCTCCCCCCTCCCAACCTCCTCAAATTATCTCCAGATTCAAACAGAGTTCAGCAGCAAACTGACCTGGTCAGTTGCTTGAACCTGGAGATACGTTATGAGATCTTTAGATTTAAATACCCTGGAAAAGGATTTCTTTCCCTGCTTCTTTGGCCATTGGTGACTCCACATGGTCATTTGAGGATTCATATAATGGGAAAATGTTTTCCTCTTGAAAATATATACAATATAGGGCTGCTTTATGAATGATTGTGGTCCTGTGTTGCCTTCTCCTAAATCCTCCCTTTTGGAATAAGATATTTCACACTGTGTTGATTCCAGCAGACAGAATATTCTCTTGTTCTGGAAAAATTGGGTTCCATTATACTGTTCACTTGTACTCCTGAGTAAGATAATTCGAAACACGTTGAAAGAAAGTCTACTTGTGGATTATTTGGCTGTAAGTGATGTGTGAACCGTTACGGTAAGCTTACAGTGCATTAATAAAGTATTCAAACCCCCTTCATTTTTTTCAATTTTGTTATGTTGCAGCCTGATACTACAGTTATTAAAAAAAAATTCTCTTAATCTACACTCAGTACCTCATAATGACAAAGTAAAAAACTAAATTTTAGAAATTTCTGTAAATTTATTGAAAAAGAAAAATGAAAGGTCACATTGGCATAAGTATTCAGAGCCTTTGCAACAACACTTGACATTTAGCTCAGGTGTCTCCCATTTCTCTTGATCGTTTACAGAGATGTTTCTACACCTTTATTGGAGTTCCACCTGTGGTAAAATAAATTGATTGGACATTTTTTGGAAAGGCATGCACCTCTCTATAAAAGTTCTCAGCTGGCAATTCATACTGCATCAGAACAAAAGCCATGAGGTCAAAGGAACTACCTGCAGAGCTCAGACCGGATTGTTGCAAGGCACAGATCTGGGGAATGCTACAGAAAAATTCTGCTGCACTGAAGGTTCCCAAGAGCACAGTGTCCTCCATAGTTCTCAAATGGAAGAGGTTTGGCACAACCAGGACTCTTCCAAGAGCTGGTCATCCTGCCAAATTTAGCAGTCTGGGGAGAGGTGACTGAGAAATCCGATGGTCACTCTGACTGAGCTCCAGAGATCCTGCGTGGAGATGGGACAATGTTCCAAAAGGATAACCATCGCTGCTGCCCTCCACCCATCTGGGCTTTCTGGCAGAGTGGCTAGACTGAAGTCTTTCCTCAATGAAAGCCCGCTTGGAATTTGCAAAAAAACACCTGAAGGTCTCTCAGATTGTGAGGAACAAGAATCCCTGATTTGATGAAACCAAGATTGAACTGTTCGGCCTCAATTCTAAACATTGTCTTGAGGAAACCAGGCACTGCTAATCACATGGCCAATACTTTCCCAAGAAGTAATACAAGTGGAGAGCAGGGGGCCCTTCACAAAAGGTCTGTACTTCCAAATTAGGAATGGGATAACCCAGCAGTTTATATCAAGGCAAATCTTTATTCAAAAAAAGTTGAAACATAAATAGCAACAAGGTACCAATAAGTATTGAATAAAAGACAACGTTGTCATTTAATAGCACTGTACGGCCCCATTCATACTGAATTAGCAGTTGCTCATAACAATTCAAAAATGTGCAGTGGTAGGGACTGTTACATAGATCTTGGGAAACCCTTTTGCTACATCAGCTCTGTAAAGTGCTGTGTGTTTAGGTGGGGCATCCAGGTCTATCAATGCCCAATCCCAATTAAATGGTTAATGGAGAGCTAGACAGTGGTTTGGAGGATAAGAATGGTCTAGGTTTTAATCTAATTGTGCACTGTGTCTGGAGTCCCAAATAGAGATCAAATATGTAGCTTCAGTGTCGGTATCAATGTACATAGGTGTTCCTTTTAGCAGTTCAGTCACCTCTGGGTGAGAGAGCCAGTCGGCGATCTCGGTGGGTGTATGGTGTTGCAATCACAAAGCCGCCGGCTGCAATGCTCCTGATGCCAGTGTCAGTCTCCCCCTATGTGGGGGTGTTCACAGTTCAGTATACGGTCTGAGTGGAACAATGTTGGCTGTCAATCCTCTGTGTTTCACGCTACACCAATCTTAAGGTAGCGTCGGTATCAGGGGGACCTGGGATGCAATTGATCAGTGCGTCTGCAAGCTGGTAGTGGCAGCATCGTGCTGTGTTGTTTGAGGGAAAGCTTAGGGACAGAGCCCTGACTTAAACCCTATTGAACGGAGAGACCTACAAATGGCTGTCCACCAATGGTCCCCATCCAACCTGACTACATTTAAGAGGATTGGCAAAGAAAAATGGCAGAAAATCCCACAATCCAGGTGTGCAAAGCTTGTCCGGTCATACCCAAAAAGACTTGAGGCTGTAATTGCTGCCAAAAGTGCTTCAACAAAGTACTGTGTAAAGGGTTTGAATATTTAAAGGGTAACTCAACTTTTGTGGGGAAAAAAAAATAGCGAATAAAGAAAAAATGATATAGCGTATACAATTGTGACACAAGTCATATTGTGATTGAATGTTATTAAAAATGACCTTTCCTTTTCAATCTGCAGCCGCTCTAATTTTCTGAAAATGCAATGCAATATGTCTACCTGGAGGGTTCTGTACACAGAATGTGTACTGAACACACCCCAGAGCTTTCCTGCTTGTGTGGTTGGCTCACCAATTTTTCCAGAAGTCTGCCTAAGATACAAGTCAGGTTTCAGACTTCCCCTGCAACAAAATTGTCATTTTAGGTGAGATACTCCCAATAGGAACACCTCTAAAGGGATGCAGGCCCAGCATATTTTCTCATTAGTGCACTGCAGCTGCACAGCTGATAGATAATTATGAAACCACCCCCATTAGATCCACTTGGCACAGAGGAACAAACAAGGATTCAGTTTTTTATGGTTAAAAAATGTTTTTAAAATGTTTTCACTTTGTCATTATGGGGTACTGAGTGTAGATTCATGAGAAAAAAAATCATTTAAACAACTCTAGTATCAGGCTGCAACATAACCTAACAAAACAAAAAATGAAGGGAGTCTGAATATTTTATGAATGAACTGTATGCTAGATGAATTAATCTTGTTTTTAATAATGGATGTATAATAAACTTCATGTGTTTTTTTTTTTCTTGTTTTTCTTTTAATATATAAATGTATGTAGTGCTTTCCATCTACAATATATGTCCCTCAAAAAAGTTCATGGCTACATTTGAGTGTTGTATGTATTTATTACACAGAGCAGGTAAGCAGCACGTTTGTTATTTAAAAAAAAAAAAATGATATAGTGCTCAGCATAAATGAGTACACACCAACAGATTTGTCAGAAAACCTTTCCTTTGGGACACTATATACTGTACTATAAAATACTCCCACAAATGCTGGCCATTGACTGCAACCATGATTTGTTAATTTGCGCACACAGTATTTTTCCTATCAAATTAATTCAACGCCATGTTGCAAAAATGAATAGACCCCAATGAAAGTCTTAGCGCCTGACAAGTCGCCTCCATGCATTGCAATGGAATATCTAATAGGAGCGACTCAAGTTTCTGGTATGACTTTGGGGGCGGTTTGCGGGCGGGGTCCGCAAGTTGGATCGCTTGTGTGTGAACTGGCTCTGAGGAGCAAAGCTAAGTTTTAGACAATAAAATCCTAATTAACAAGAATTCAACTACAGATGAGTCTAATTAAACAGGTGTCCAGACAGCTGATTATAAAGGGGCATTACTTAACAAAGAAAACCACTTCCCATTTCATGCTGCCAGCAATGGCACCACATGGAAGAGAAATGTCACAAGACCTGAGAAAGAAAATTATTTCTTTACACAAGAAATGTGAAGGCTACAAGAAGATCAAGAAAGCCTTACTTATCAGTTAGAATACTGTAGCAAAACTGATACAAAAATTTAACAAAGATGGAACTGCAACCATCTCAGAGATGTCATCCACGGAAGTTAACCCCTCGACAGGTGCGTCTTCTGAAGAGAGGGTTGAAGAAAATCGCCATACAGTTTCACTGCAGTTTGCTAAAGAAGTAGAAAGCCAAACTGGGGTGCTTGTTTGCCGTGACACATTGCAGAGGAGTGGCATGCATGGTTGTCGTCCACGAAGGAAGCCTCTCCTAAAGCCCATTCACAAAAAAGCCTGTCTAGAATTTTCCAGGGCCCATGCTGAAAAAGACTACTACTGGGACTCTGGAGTGATGAGACCAAGATAAATGTTTTTGGAACTGATGGCTTCAACACTGTATGGCTTCGCAAATGTGAGTAGTACAAAGAAAATTGCATGGTGCCTTCCGTGAAACGTGGTGGCAGTGTACTTCCGTGGGGCTGCATGAGTGCTGCTGGTGTCAGAGAGCTGCATTTCATTGATGGCATCATGAATTCACTGATGTATTGCTCTATATTGAAAGAGAAGATGTTACCATCACTCCACCGTGCCCTTGGTCGTCGTGCACTTTTCCAACATGACAATGATCCAAAACACACATCTTAGGCCACTGATACAATTCTGAAGAACAACTGTGTGAAAGTGATTCAGTGGCCAGGTATGTCTTTTGATCTGAACCCAATCAAACCCCTATGGGGAATTCTGAAGAGAAAAGTTGAGCATTGCTCTCCATCCAGGCTCTAAAAGAGGTCATTCTTGAAGAACGGAGAAAGATAGATGTTGCAATATGTCACCAACTTGTTCTTTCCATGCCTAGAAGACTTGGTGTTGTCCTTACATATCATGGAGGTCATACAAAATACTAGATGTAGTAGTTTTTGTTGTGGGATGTATTCATTTTTGTATCAACTATTTTGAGTAAAACTGAAGATTTTGTAATCTGTTATATTATTAACCTTACTTTCATGTAATGAGCTAAACAAAAGTTCTATAAAACCGTTTTGTCAAATTTTCTAAATTGTTCTCGTGTTCATTGCGATATTGATTGAAATCTTACTTTTCAAAAGGGGTGTACTTATTTATGCTGAGCACGTATATAGATAGAGCTCTATCTTTACAATCACTTTAAATGTACACTTAGCTGATGTGCTAAATTCTGTTTTGTTAGAGATTAACAAGGACTGAGTTAGTCTGTGAAAGCTAAGGTAGCATGGTGAAAAAGAACTGCACCATATTAGGCTAATTATTGGTGGAAGGATTATCCCAAACATATCTCAGAAGCTATATTTGATTTAGGGACATTGGGGATTCCATAGAAAGCAAGGTAGATACATTGTAGTATTGACAAAGGGAGACTGCATGTTCCCAAAATGTCAGATGTGTGACACCAGTTGCCAAGAGTGCTGGTCTTTACTGTGCTGTCTGAAGAGTGAGGCGAGAGACGGGCCTTACTGTGAAGCAAGGCAGAGCATGCCACTGTGTATGAAATTACAGGGGTAGCTGGGATACCAGTATGTACATATATCATAAATGTGTTAAGACATTTTAGGGTGCCAGGATTAAGCTAAATGATGTGGGGAGGCAGTTTTTGAACACACCATTATAGGGATGTTGCAGTGGTTACAGTGTAAAACAGCTTGACTTTGCTATCTTCCCCAGATTACAAAGCCCAAAGTGGTATTGTGTACAACTAGCAAGTGTACCTTTAGAGAACCTTCACCACCAGATCATCTGAAGCTCTGTGTATGGCAACCCCCCTACGCACTATGAATTGGCACTTTTTTTTCCCACTTTAGTCCTGGCCCTGCCCACTCACTGCTTTTCTTGCCCAGGCAGAAATGGCATATCCCTGCTGCCTCAGCCTACTAAGACTCCATGTCACATATCCCAGGAGGCTGCAGAAGTAGGTAATAGCACAGGAGAGTGGGTAAATCTGTGGTTTGTCATTAGAGCCTCCTGCCTGAACTCGGAAGAGGCATCTGCCTTCCGATGACTGAGGACAACCAAGTTGGCGGATCTGTGCCCTGACTTGCTACACCTTATCAGTGGATCACAGCGACACAACACTGGATCCGCTGGGCAGGTGAGCGTGTCTGAATCAAGGATAATGCTGTATGACAGATAAGGGGAGCTAAAAAAAAAAAAAAATCAGGAGTGCCTGAAGTTTCTCTTTAATCTCTTTAAAGTGATTGTAAAGGATTTTTTTTAATAACCAACATCTTTATACTTACCTGCTCTGTGCAATGGAATTGCACAGAATGGCCCCTAACCTCCTCTTGGGTCCCCTGCCAGCCCTTCTGGCTCCTTCTCTGTCCAGTTTCCCCCACTCCCTCGTCACTGGCTTTGATTGGCGGCACTGCACTTGGCGCCAGTGGCTCCCTGTACCCCAATAAGACATGGAATTGAGGGGAGAGAGAAGAGACGTGCACAGTGCTGGATCGAATGAGGGCTTGGGTAAGTATAAGAAGGGGTGAGGGACCAAATTCGATGTCCAAACTTTTTTTTTACCTTAATGCCAGGAATGCATTAAGGTAAAAAAATGTTTAGGCTTTAGAACCACTTTAAATAGTCCTAAGATGTGACTGTGAAAGTGCAAAACTTTATGGGATATTGCAGATTTTTACAGCCAGGCAAAGTACAATATGCTTCGTTCATCCTGGGTGATCAGGGCCGTCTTTAATGTTTATTTCTTGGCCCCCCGCTCTGTGACATACAGTAATTCGCAGCTAGGCTCATAATGAGTTTACTGCAGCAGATCAGGCAGCAATTGCGATTGGTTGCCAGAGGTTACAGCATATCATTACCGCTCACTGATTAGTTGCTAGACGTTACAGCACATAATTTCTGCTTGCTCATTGGTTGTAGAGGTTACTGCACATCATTACCTCTGCATCAAATTGTGGGTGTGGCCAAACTGCACTAACATTCAGGGGTTCCCTATGTACAGAGTGCAGGGTTGAGGGGTGCACTATGTACAGAGTGCAGGGTTCAGGGGTATGCTAGGTACAAAGTGCAGGTGTGCGCTATGTACAGAGTGCAGAGTTGAGGGGTGCGCTACATGCAAGGCTTAGGGGTGTGTTAAGTGCAGGGTTCGGGGTGTGCTATGTGCAGAATGCAGGGGGGCACCAAGCACAGAGGTGTGCTGAGTGCAGGGGTAAGGTAGGTGCAGAGTGCAGGGGGAGTTGAGTGCAGGGTGGGGAAGGTGCAAAGTGCAGGGTGAGGTAGGTGCAAAGTGCAGGGGTAAGTTGTGTGCAGGATGAGGTGGGTGCAGAGTGAGGAGGGTGCAGGGGGAGGTGGGTGCAGTGCATGGCTCTCCTTCCA
>BLSH010280915.1:750912-786522 GCA_018402905.1 Glandirana rugosa | reverse complement strand
ATATATATATATATATATATATATATATATATATATATATATATATATATATATTGGCCAAAACTGATGAATACATTTTGTTTTTTTTAAATTTTTTAGGATATGCATTTCATCAAAAAGTAAGAAATATTTTTTTTTTGCAAAATTGTCGCTCTGTTTATAGCGCAAAAATAAAAACCACAGAGATGATCAAATACCAGAAGAAGTTTGGGTACAACGTCGCACGACCGCGCACTTTTCGGTTAAAGCCATGCAGTGCCGAATCGCAAAAAGTGCTTTGGTCATAAAGGGGGAAATCCTTCCGGGGCTAAAAAAAAAAAAAAAAAAGTATATATTGACTTAAAGTTACTTTTATTCAACCAGCAAGTAATTTTTTGACGGGAAATGACATAGGTGTCTCCTAAAAGATAAGACGATGTACAAGAGGCATTATTGTGGAAAAAAAACATTTCTCAGCTTTTATTTACAGTTGAGCAAAAAGTGTCCAGTCCAAAATTATTCATACCCTTCACAAACTGTCAGTGTGTGGGAAAATCAAAAGTTCTATACCATTCCAAATGGTCCAAGCTGTTCTAAAGCATCCTAATTACCCTGATTAATTGGGAACAGCTGTTTTAATCAACTCAACAGGTGAAAAACAGCAGCTCTCTGCAGTTGGTTTGTGGACAGTCATGGCTAAGACAAAGGAGCTCAGTGAGGACCTGTGGCTGCGCATTGTGGCAGCTCACAAGTCAGGAAAGGGCTACAAGGTCATTTCTAATGTGGCTACAGTGCAAAGTATTATTAAAAAATACAAGATGTTCCGCACTGTGGAGAATCTCAGAGGACATGGTCGGAAGCCAAAAGTGACACCTGTGCTGGTCAGGAGGATAGAGAGGTGACAAAGAATCCAAGGATCACCACCAAGGCCATCCTGGTGAATCTGGGCTCTGCTGGTGGCAATGTCTCAAGGCGGACAATCCAATGGACACTGCACACTGCTGGGTTCCACGGATGCAGACCAAGATAAGGCACACAAAAGCTCACTTGGCCTTTGCAAAAGCTCATCTGGACAAAGAAGAAGACTTCTGGTCTTCTGTGTTCTTGTCAGATGAAACAAAAATGGAATTGTTTGGTCACAATGATGTTTCCTTCATTTGGCATAAAAAAAAGGAGAAGCCTTCAACCCAAAGAACACCATCCCCACTGTCAAACATAGTGATGGGAACCTAATGCTTTGGGGGTGTTTTTCAGCCAATGGATCGGGGAACCAAATCACAGTAAACGGCACCATGAAAAAAGAGCAATACATGAGGATTCTCAACGACAACATCAGGCAGTCTGCAGAGAAACCTGGCCTTGGGCACCAGTGGACATTTCAGCATGACAATGACCCAAAACACACAGCAAAAGTGGTGAAGAAATGGTTAGCAGACAACAACATTAATGTTTTGGAGTGGCCCAGCCAGAGTCCAGACTTGAATCCAATTGAGAATCTGTGGAGGGAGCTAAAGATCAGGGTGATGGCAAGAAGACCCTCCAACCTGAAAGATTTGGAGCTCATTGCTAAAGATGAATGGGCAAAAATACCTGTGGAGACGTGCAAAAAGCTGGTCTGCAATTATAGGAAACGTTTGATTGCTGTAATAGCCAATAAAGGCTTTTCTATTGATTATTGAGAAGGGTATGAATAATTTTGGACTGGACACTTTTTGCTCAAATGTAAATAAAAGCTGAGAATTTTTTTTTCAAGGTCTTCTGTGAATGACTGCTGTGCCAAATGAGTGGCCCCCTGTGTTCACTATGCAGCAGGGCAGCCAGAAACAGGACCCGAATAACAGTGGCGACTACTAAAATAATTCTTTGTTTCCACAGCGATCCCACAGCTTAATAAGAAAATCATGTTTCAAAGGATAAAATGAAGCCTAAATTGACTGTGAGCTTTGTTTTTAACCCCTTCCCATCCGGCCTATTGTAATAAGACAGCCGGGTGGGAGTCCTATTATCCTGGGAAGACGTCATATGACTTCCTCCAAGGATCGCGCCCCATGGGTCACGCTCTAATGCGATCTGTCACCTGCTGTGTACGCCGGACACGGCCGATAATAGATCACTGTACCGGGCTGCTGCCGGCACCATGTGATCGCTGTGGCCAATCACAGCAGGTCACATTACAGTTGTACACAATGAAAGGCTTTAATTGAGCCCCGTTCACACCGCTGTAACTTGTCATGCGATTTGACAGTTCCAAATGGTATGACAAGTCACAACCTATTTGTGCATATGGACCCATTTAAATCGGTGCGACTCTGACTTGCACAGATTTGATAAAGGTTCCTGCACTATTTTTGCCAATTTATTCAACAACTTGCATTGACATCTGTGCATGAAATCGCATAGATGTTGGCAAGCCGCAGATGAAGTTCACTGTCCTGCGGCTTTGAAATCGTGTTGAAGTAGCACAATTTCAAAGCTGCATTTAGTGTGAATGGGGCTAATGTCTTTCAATGTGTACTTTTGTAATGAGCTCTGTGATTGGTCACAGTGATCACATGGTACATACAGGACCAATAACAGACCATCTGTACCATGTGATTTGATGTGGCCAATCACAGAAGTAAACACTGAATTAATAGTTTTCATTCAGAAAAAATGGTTGTTTATAACTGTAAAATTCAGTTATGAGCAATCGGTGTGTAAAGAAAAAAAAAATCCTCATCACCTGCCCATAGTACAATGTTACTATGGTAACACTGTATTCTGGTCACTGTATATTAAAAAAAGTTTTTTTTTTTTTCCCCATACGGGTACCAGTCAGTGTCTCTGATCACTGCCACGCCAGTTATATGATACTGTACTGCACTGGTGAAAGTATGTAAAAAAATTTCTTGTGAAAAAAACTTATTAAAATTTTTTTTTTAATTTTCATTTAAAAAAAATTGTGACAAAATTTCAACTTCAAAAACTTGCCATGCCTCTTACTAAATGCCTTAGACTATCAACTTTCCTAAAATGGGTAATTTGGGGGATATTTGTACTGTCCTGGCATTTTCAGGCCTCAAAAAAATGATAGTACATCAGTATTGACTGACTATAATTTATATATATATATATATATATATATATATATATATATATATATATATATACACACACACCCATACCATCCTGCCATGGCTTGTAGATGCTATAACTTTCATGCAGACTAGATAATATAGATTATGTGAAAAAGAAATATGAGTACAATTCTGCATGACCGGGCAATTGCCATTCATAATGTGACAGCACTGAAAGCTGGCCTGGGCAGGAAGGGGGTGAAAATGCCTTGTATTGAAGTGGTTAAACAAACTTGCATTTACAGTACTTTCCCTCTTGAGAAGTGCAGGTCCCGTGATTGCTCTTGCTTCCACAGCGATGTGGAACTGCCAATGGGAGTGTCCAGCATGGGGGCATGTACGTCAGAACAGGAAATGACGTGGCCACCGAGCTTCTGTGTTTCCATGACCATGGAACGCAATCAGACATGGAGGCAAACGTCACACCCCCCTTTCTCCAGCCAAGAGCAGGGTGCTGTCATGCGGGGGGTGTGGCTTTATACTGACAGCAGAAGATACAGGAGCGCTGTGCAATTATACAGCACGCTTGTATGTTCAGCTGGATAACAAGACGTAAACAACTGACCACGGTAGCATGAATCGGTTGCCATGTTAATGTGGTCAGTTTACTTGGAGGAGTGACACATGCAGCACCAACCAGGTATATTAGAGCCCTTAAGTACCACCAACAGGCCCTGTTTTGGGAATTTCTCTTTGATAAAATAGCTTTCCAAAATACCAAGCCATTGACTCTGATATAAAGCACCTGTGCAAGATAAAGGAAAACCTGGCCTGTTGGGGGTACTTGAGGACTGAGGTTAAGAACCTCTGTATTAAGAGCATTAGTGGGCAGAAATATAATAGACATGAGAAATCACATTGAGGGGGCACATGCGCAGAGCTTATCGGGATGGTTGGTCGGTTTCATTCCATCACGTCAAGGGGGTGATACTGTACGTAGACCTACGTTATTACATGTAGCAAAAGCGCGTAAAATTCCATTATGCCTTTCATCTTTTGATATTAAAAAAGCTTTTGATACAGTGTCCTGGCCCTATTTGCAATACACCTTGCAACGTTGGCCCCACTTCCTTTGGGATTTCTTCAATATACAATAAACCTACAGCATATGTAAAATATGCCGGTAACAAATCTGCTTCATTCAACATTTGTAGATGTACGCGACAGTGATGCCCCTTATCCCCTTTATTGTTTGCCCTACTTATGGAACCTCTGGCCCAATACATTAGGTCAGATTCTTCAATTAGAGGCCTTGAACTAGCTGGCCATCAGCATAAGCTTTGTCTTTTTGCTGATGACACTCTTATCTTTATGTCCTCCCCACACATTTCTGCCCCCAACCTAATCTCTAAACTTGAAAACTTTGCCCACATCTCAGGACTAACAATTAATCCTCATAAATCCACTGCTTTAAACATATCCCGTCCTCCACTTGTTTTACAACAAAAACCCTGTTGTGAACCTGTAGTACAATTAATGTCCTGTCTGTTAGCTTACCTCTTTGGTTGTGTCAGCTTAGAGGCCGTGCACATCGTCACCTGTGTGCTAAGTAATCTTCCCTCTGTAGAACTCCACCTCGGTCTCCAATTAAAGTGGTTGTCAACTTGTGACAACCACTTTAACCTACAGGTAAGCCTATAATGAGGCTTACCTGTAGGTGCCCTCCATATCTCCCAAACCTGCACGGTTCAGGAGATATACAGTGTACTGCTGTTGCCAACGTCATTTCGGCACATGCGCAGTGAAGAAACTGCCTCCGTGCCGTGACTGGCGGCTCCCATGCGCAGGAGTGACATCATGCTACTCCGGCCGGTCACAGAGCCAGAAATCGTGGCCCTGGAAGGAAGAGGGGCAGAAGATGGACGCGGCCAGCACAGGGGACAGCGCTGGACGTTGCAGGCTTCGTTTGCTGGTAAGTGACACATAATGGGCTACTATGCGATGCATAGTAGCCCATTATGCATCTACTTTACAGGGGAATACAGAGGAATTAAACCCAATCTGGGTTTACTTCCTCTTTAAGGAAACACTATTTAAGACCATGTGCTGCAACCCTCGTTGCCAACCAAATACTGTGTTAGGCTTGTGTGGTTGCTTCTGCTGTGTTCTCTTTGTTTCACTGTACCGATCTCGGCTTGTTCTTTGACCTTCCTTGTCTGCTAGTGACCCTGACCTTGGCGTGCTTCCTGTCTGTTTGGCTGCTTGTAGCCCTGACCCCTGGCTCTCCCACTGACCATCTCTTAATATCTTGCACTGCTGCTTTCTCCCCATTTCACCTGTAGCCTGCCGTGAGCGTGAGCTGGGGGACCCCGGGGGCCGCGACATGGATCTAGTTGCAGCGAAGTCCATCCTCACCACCAGAGGCCCTGGTGAACACCTGCTGGTTCTTAGACTTCGCGCCCTGGGGAAACCTATGCTCTAGCTCCCTGTGCAAACTGTGTCTGGTTCCCAGCAGTCCTGCTTCCCTGCACCATCCTTCTCTTTAGTGGCAGCAGTCAGCTAAGGTTTCACGACCTTAGCGGTGTGCTTCGCACTTCAGCGGTGCAATTCGCACCCCAGTGGGACACATCTGTCACCTGACCCCAGGTGAACTGACACATCCTTCCCGTTCTCATGGTCATCTACACATCTCAGATATCTAGGTATTCCTCTTATGCCTAACTTTTCAGGATTTTATACTGCTAACTACCCCTCAATGCTTTGTCAAATTACTAAGCTTTTATCTCAATGGTCCTATCTTACTTTATTACTATTTGGCAGAATAAATGCTATAAAAATGGTTATTCTATCCAAGCTCCTTTTATCTCTATCGGGTTTTGCCCATCCCTGTTCCATCACATTTCTTTAGAATAATGCAATGTAGAGTAACTTCCTTTATTTGGGGCACCTTGAAACCTCGACTACCAAACCACACACTACTTACTTGAAATAAAGGAAGCCTTGGCCTCCCTAACTTCACTACCTATTATTACGTGGCCCAATTGGCACATCTTCCTAAATACCACTCTACTCATGTAATTCCTCTCTGGGTTTCACTAGAATCTATCGATTGTCCAGTGAAATTGGGTCACAATCTCCAATGGATTCGCCCATTAGATCTTGGTAAATTTACAAATCCAGTCACCAAACATCTACTTCATCTCTGGGATAAATTTAAACTAATGCATGATTTGCAATCTCCACATATTCCACTTCAATCATTTTTGAAAAATCCCTTTTTACCTGCCTGGATCTCTCCCACCTCCTTTCGTATATGGTCCACCTCAAATCTAACTAAACTGTATGATTTGACGACTTCTACATCATTTAAATCATTCTCTTCATTTATCGAGGATCACGGAATACCAAATTCAGAAATCTAACGTTATCTTCAAATTAAAAATTTTTTTGCACCATTTATCCAAGATGGAATTGATATTGAGAAAATGACTCCTTTGAAAATATATGTAAACGTGATCCTCATGTAAAAGGTCTCCTCTCAATCTTGTATACCTATCTCATTGCTAAACCTGAACCACCTACATACAGTTGTGCTCATAAGTTTACATACCCTGACAGAATTGATAATTTCTTGGCCATTTTTCAGAGAACATGAATGATAACACAAAAATGTTTTCTCCTACGTTCACTGACAGACACAGCTCTTCATGACATGTGGGTTTATGCTTGTCCTATTAGGAGTTAACTAGGCAGGGGAAGAAAGCAAGCTGGCCCCTACCACGGGGCTGTCCTCTCTTCCCACATAAACCCCCTACTCTGCTTAGCCCATCAGTTTTACTATGCCTAGTCGCAAGGAGTTGACCTGGCTCCCTTATGGGACCTACGGTCCGGATGATGACCGTTCTTTTATTTTGTTTGCTTTGCCTTTTATTTGCTTCTATCAAGCTATCTGAAGTCTGCTATCAAGAAGCAGGCTGGGGCATAGAGGATCATTACAGGTCCTGTACTTTCCCCAGCACGGCCGACCAATGCGAGCTAGTCCCGGTGTATGGGGTCCCGCCGCATCGTGCCCGTTCCGTGCGGGCGGCCTGTGCGTACCCCACTTGCGCCCAGGTCCCAGACTGCGATCCGGTTCGTAGGCGATTTTCGGCCGGCAGTATCCCGCCCCGGCAGGGGTGGAAGTTCTGCGACCGGGTGGCTACCCGCTACGCTCGACAGGAGTGGTGAGTGCCCCCCTCTCCCCTTTTCAGACACAGGGGGGGGGCAGATGGGTGTCCTAACATGTTTGGAATGTAGCCACCGGTAGGTGGTCCTTCCCCCCGCACCCCACCCGTATCGTTTACACCCTTTTTTGGGGACTTGGGTTGCCATGCGGCGATCCGCCGCCATTTTGTGGTGGATCGCCGCCATTTTGCCATAGCCCCAGACATATTTCGCTAAGGGAGCCTTCCCTCTAGTGATCAGAGCAGCCATTTTACTGTAGCCACGTTCCCCAGCAGGTTTTTGGCCTCTAGTGCATGACCTCGGCGGCCATATTGGAGTCCCTGCATGCTGTAAAAACGTGCTACAGACGTTTTTATTTTCAATTTGGAACGGTGGCTTCTACGGCGCAGCTCTTCTGGCGGTCCTCAGGACAGTTGTTGGCAGAAAACTGCAAGTATAGCTGGGCCCTCCTGTGGGTGCTAGTGGTGGCGGGTGCAGTCCTCCTGGGTCTCCCTGGTGTTCTGTGGGGCGGTGGTGTGCGGCATTGTGGGGGTGCCTCAAATAGGTTTTCTCACTGCATTTAACTCCAATTCAGGGGAAACGATGGCAGACTACCCTGCTGGGCCTGCTGAGGAGGAATCAGCAGCAGCGCAATCTGCGCAGGGGGCATTTCTGGACCAGCTGAGGGCGGTTTTTGACGAATTTCTCCCCCGGTTGGAGCCGAGCATCGCTTGAGGGGGCCCTAAGAAACACCCTCCTCCCCCCTGGGATTCACACTACTCTGCGAATGGACCATGAGGGTGAGTCGCAGACGTCTGCATATGTTTGCGGGTCTGCCATGCCTCCTAGGGCCTACCCTTATGATCAGTTCTTTGAGGGCGTCCCCTGTGGTGGACCCCCCGATAGCTCGTCTGAATAAGGCGACGACCATTCCCCTGGAAGGGTCTCCTTCTTTTAAGGATCCGGCTGATAGGCGGACAGAGGCAGTGTCAAAAGCACTTTCTCTGTTAGCAGGATCGGCTCTGAGACCGGCCCTGGCATCTGCCATGGCGGCGCAATACTTACCTGAGCGTCTGGCGGAGCTTCAGAATGATCTGGACTGCGGCCGCCTGCTTGATGCGCCGCAGAGGGCTGAGTTTTTGTTTCAGGGTATCAAATACCTGTGTGATGCAGCCCTGGATCTACTCCCTATGTTATCCAAAATGGCTGTGTTTGCCGTCATTCTCAGACGAGTCCTTTGGTTGCGCTCATGGTCGGGTGACCACGTGTCCAAGAAAGGTCTTGCGGATCTCCCCTTTCAAGGTGGCCATCTTTTCGGACCGCATTTGGATGAAATCATCAAAGATTTCACTGGTGGGAAGAGCACCTTCCTCCTGGAGCCCCGGAGGCGAGAGTTTCGCCGTAGACAGGGGCCTGTTTCTTCGGGTCAGAAGAAACTTTTTCGCGCCTCCGGCGCAGCAGGAAAGGGGGGCGTGATCCGGCAAGGCCGCTGCAGGGGCCGGTAATCGGCAGTGGCAGCGCAAAACTGAAAAGACAGAGGGTAAGCCCTCCTCGGCATGAGGGGTTGCCCCCACCCGAACGTCTTCTGGGGTTCGCAGACCGGTGGACTGCCCGCATTTCCGACCGATGGGTTCAGGAAGTGGTGTCCACCGGCTACAGGATAGAGTTCAGCACTCTACCCCCAGACAGGTTCTTCCCATTGAACTTGATACTCCCTCAGGGGCTTCGGGAGGCCCTCTTAAGGGCTGTTCATACACTCTCCGACCAGGGGGTGATCGTGCCATTACCTCAAGTGGAGAGGTTTCGAGGTTTCTACTCAAACCTGTTTGTGGTCTCCAAAAAAGGAGGGGGGGTCAGGCCAGTTCTGGACCTGAAGGCCCTGAACCGCTATGTAAAAGGGCGGAAATTCCAGATGGAATCTGTTTGCTCGGTAGTGGCTGCCCTCCATCAGGGGGACTTCCTGGCGTCTCTGGATATCAGGGATGCGTATCTTCATGTTCCCATCTGCCCCCGGCATCAGCGTTTTCTTCGCTTTGCGGTGGAGGACCTCCATTACCAATTCGTGTCACTCCCTTTCGGTCTAGCCTTGGCTCCTCGGGTTTTCACCAAACTGGTGGCCCCTGTACTGGTGTTACTGCGGCAGAGAGGCATTGTGGTGGTAGCTTACCTCGACGACCTGATCCTGAGAGCGGAGTCTGCCTCGGCTCTGGAGGAGAACGTGAGGATCACCATGGCTTCGTTGAGGGACTTCGGCTGGTTAATTAATCTGCAAAAGTCGACGGTGTCTCTGTCCCGTCGCCTGGAGTACCTGGGTCTGATTCTGGACACAGCAGGCGAAGGTGTTCTTACCTCCCACCAAGTTGCTGTCGCTGCAGACAGCGGTGCAAACCTTACTGTCACACCGGCAGACGTCATTACATTTTTGTATGCGGGTGCTGGGGCTCATGGTCTCAACCTTCAAGGCGGTACCTTATGCCCAGATCCACAATCAACTTCTCCAGGGAGCGATTCTGTCTCGGTGGGACAGGTCTCCATGGTCCTTGGATCTCACGATCCACTTGAATCCTCAGGCCAGGGGTTCGCTGGCCTGGTGGCTTCGGGACCCGGCCCTGACTCGGGGGAAGTCATTCCTGCCCTTTCACTGGTTGATAATCACGATGGACGCCAGCCTGACGGGCTGGGGAGGGGTCCTGGGGCAGCTGTCTGCCCAGGGCCGTTGGTCTGCACAGGAAGTGCGCCTCCCGATAAATGGGCTGGAGCTGAGGGCGATCAGGCTATGCCTATCTCACTGGACGGGGAAGTTACGAGGATGCCCGATTCGGGTTCAGTCGGACAATGCCACGGCAGTGGCGTATGTGAACCATCAGGGCGGCACGAGGAGCTCGGCAGCTGCTGCAGAAGCAGCTCTGATTCTGCGTTGGGCAGAACTTGACATACCGGCAATCTCCGCCGTTTACATTCCAGGCATGGAGAATTGGCAGTCGGACTTTCTAAGTCGCCAGACGCTGGGTCAGGGAGAGTGGTGTCTCCATCCAGAAGTGTTCAGCCAGATTCGCCGCAAGTGGGGGGACGCCGGATGTGAACCTCATGGCGTCTCGGTTTAATCACGTGAATCAAGTGAAGACCTTTGTGTGCAGGGCGAGAGATCAGTTGGCGGTCGCCACGGACGCTCTCGTGGCCCCTTGGGGCCGGTATCACCTAATGTACGCCTTCCCTCCAATCAAGCTTCTTCCGCAGTTGCTACGCAGGGTAGAAGCGGAGGGAATTCCAATGATCCTGGTGGCTCCAGATTGGCCTCGGTGTCCGTGGTACGCCGACGTGGTGCGAATGGGAGCGGACGTTCCCTGGCGGCTCCCGCTGCGTGACGATCTACTGTCTCAGGGACACATCTTGCACCCTGCTTTACCCTCGCTGGCTTTGACGGCCTGGCTATTGAGTCTCAGGTGCTAAGGGACAGGGGTGTCGCTGACTCCGTGATCCCTACCATGCTAAAAGCACGCAAGTGCACTTCTCGCAAGATTTATCACCGCACCTGGAAGGCTTACATCGCTTGGTGTGAGGCGAAGGGTTACAACCCTTGCTCTTACGTGGTGTCCAGGGTCCTGACCTCTTTACAGCAAGGCCTGAACAAGGAGCTGGCCTTGAGTACTCTCAAGGGCCAGATATTGGCTCTTTTCAAAGACCTCTGGCGTCACATTCGTTGATTTGTACCTTTATACAAGGTGTGCGCTATGTGGCACCTCGGGTAAGGTCCCCTATGGCACCATGGGATTTGAATCTGGTGTTTTCTGTGCTTCAGAAACCGCCATATAAAAAGATCAGAGAGATTCCCTTACAACTGCTGTCACAGAAGGTGGCTTTCTTGGTAGCCATTACATCTGCTAGGCGGGTGTCCGAGTTGGCTGCATTGTCTTGCAAGTCTCCCTATCTGGTCCTGCACAAGGACAAGGCGGTCTTGCGCCCACCACCTTCGTTTCTTCCAAAGGTGGTTTCTTCCTTTCACAATAATGAAGACATTGTTCTTCCTTCGTTGTGCCCACGTCCCTCGCATCCTAAGGAATTTGAGTTGCATTCCTTGGACGTCGTAAGGGCCTTGCGAGTGTATCTGAATACTACAGCTTCCTTCCAGAAGTCTGATTCTTTGTACTGACGCAAGGGTTTGGCGGCCTCGTCGGCTACTGTTTCCCGTTGGATCAGACAGACAGTGACTCATGCTTATTCTGTTCGGGGCAAGGTCCCCCCTTTTCCAGTCACAGCTCATTCTACCAGGGCTATTAGCACTTCCTGGGCGTTCAGACACCAGGCTTCGGTGTCACAGGTGTGCAAGGTGGCTACTTGGGCCTCGGTGCACACCTTCACTAAGTTTTATAAGATTGATGTGTCGGCATCCTCGGATGCTGCTTTTGGCCGTAAAGTTTTACAGGCTGCAGTGTAGGCGCGTCTGGCGCCTCCTTAGAGGTTCTGTTGGGTACAGTTGTTATCGTTTACCCACCCCTCTTTTTGACACCGCTTTGGGACATCCCCAAATGTCATGAAGAGCTGCGTCTATCAGTGAACGTAGGAGAAAAGGGGTTTTTATTAAAACAAATTAAATCCTTTTCTCCGAATACACTGACAGACGGGGCACCCACCCCTCTGCGCTCTGTTTTGGTACGGCTTGTTTCGAACTGATGGGCTAACCAGAGTAGGGGGTTTATGTGGGAAGAGAGGACAGCCCCATGGGAGGGGCCAGCTTGCTTTCTTTCCCTGCCTAGTTAACTCCTAATAGGACAAGCATAAACCCACATGTCATGAAGAGCTGCGTCTGTCAGTGAACTCGGAGAAAAGGATTTTACGGTAAGTTTTAATAAAATCCCTTTATTTCACTCATGGTTAGTGTTTGACTGAAGCCATTTATTATCAATCAACTGTGTTTACTCTCTTTAAATCATAATGACAATAGAAACTACCCAAATGACCCTGATCAAACGTTTATACACCCCAATTCTTAATACCGTGTATTGCCCCCTTTAACATCAATGACAGCTAGAAGTCTTTTGTGGATGAGGCTCTTTATCGTCTCAGATGGTAAAGCTGCCAATTCCTCTTGGCAAAAAGCCTTCAGTTCCTGGAAATTCTTGGACTGTCTTGTACAAACTGCACGTATGAGATCTCCCCAGAGTGGCTCAATGGTATTGAGGTCAGGAAATTGAGATGGCCACTCCAGAAACTTAAATTTATTCTGCTGTTGCCAATGACAGATCGACTTGGCCTTGTGTTTTGGATCATTGTCATGTTGGAATGTCCAAGTACGTTCCATGCGCAGCTTCCTGGCTGATGAATGCAAATGTTCCTCCGGTATTTTTTGATAACATACTGCATTCATCTTGCCATCAATTTTAACCAAATTTCCTGTGCCTTTGTAGCTCACACATTCCCAAAACATCAGCGATCCACCTCCGTGTTTCACAGGCCTTGTTGACTTGTCTCCAACTGTAGCATTTATGGTTGGGGCCAAAAAGCTTAATTTTGGTCTCATCACTCCAAATGACTTTGTGCAAGAAGGTTTGAGGCTGGTCTCTGTGCTGTTTGGCGTATTGTAAGCGGGATTCTTTGTGGCATTTTGCATAGTAATGGCTTTCTTCTGTCGACTCGTCCATGCAGCCCATTTTTCTTCAAGTGCATCCTTATTGTGCATCTTGAAACATGTTTTCAGAGTCCTGTATTTCACCTGAAGTTATTTGTGGGTTTTTATTTGCATCTCAAGCAATTTTCCTGGTAGTTGTGGCTGAAATTTTAGTTGGTCTACCTGACCGTGGTTTGGTTTCAACAGAACCCCTCATTTTCTACTTCTTGATTAGAGTTTGAACACTGCTGATTGGCATTCTCAATTCATTGAAGATCTATTTATATCCCGTTCCTGTTTTATACAGTTCAACTACCTTTACCCAGGGGTACTTTGACAATTCTTTTGATTTCCTTATGACTCAGAATCCAGAAATGTCAGTGCAACACTGGATGAAAGATGCAAGGGTCTGTCAGAAGTCCAGAAACTCATTGACCTTTTATACACACACACTCATTGCAAGCAAACAGATCACAGATGAGGATGGTTACCTTTAATAGCCATTCAAACCTCTGTGTCAACTTGTGTGCATGTTAACAGGCCAAAATCACCAGGGTATGTAACCTTTTTGATCAGGGTCATTTGGGTAGTTTCTGTTGTCATTATGATTTAAAAAGCGTGAACACAATTGATTGATAATAAATGGCTTCAGCCAAACACTAACCACGATTGAAAAAATGTTTGATTTCTTGGCAATTTTTCAGAGAATATGAATGATAACACAAATTCTGTAAACTTGTATGCACAACTGTATGTGGAGAAGTGAGAAACTGATTTTGAAATTAAATTGGAGAATTATCTGGGACTATACTAAAACATCACAAAATACTGTGACTTTAGAAACTAACTACAAAGTACTCACGTGTGGGTACTTGGTCCCTGCCAGAATTGCAAAATACTCCCCAAATTATTCAGCTTTATGCTTTCGGTGTTGTACATCTGTCGGCTCACAATTTCATATATGGTGGGATTGCCCAATCGTTAAAAAATTTTGGATCAAAATATTTCATATTCTATCCACACTGTTTAAGGAAACTATTTTCCCTGATCCTTTAATAGCAATTCTAAATTTAAAACTGGCTATTCTCACTCAAACCCAATTCAAGCTATCTCTTCAGGTTATTACTGCTGCTAAGCAGACCATTGCTAATGTTGATTGAGACTAAACATAGAATTAATCAAGCTATGGTCCATGCTAAAATCAAAGTATTTCATCATGACAAAATAAATAACTTTAAAAAAAGGCTGGCATCCCAGGATTAAACATTACTTACCTTCCATCATTGATGCATCTTTAAGGATGCCTTGGTAATATTTTCATGCCTCTACCTCTTTTGGGTACGACTGGAGCCTTGGGACACACACTTCCCCTTTTGCTTTTATTTATCTTTCATTTATTACCTACACCCCCACTGCAAATTTTCTCTTTATCTCCACTACTTCTCTTATCTTTTCCCTTATCTTCTTTAACTTTAATAACAACATTTATTTCCTTATCTAATGAATTTCACCTAAACCTTTGTGACATAGATATTTACCATACTAGCCTATCCTTTCCTGCATGTCACCTACTATAAACCTTTTTGTAATTTCCATCAGTAGCTAAATTCTGGCTTATACTGTATATAATATCATTAACCTTCCTTGTATTTTATTATTCTAACTTCGAAATTATTCTGTTATTATATACCTATTGTTGTATTTATATTATTTCCCCTTGTACTTTGATATTGTCTTTATCATTTTATTTGCCTAAAACTAATAAACAAATTTGACAAGAGAAATCACATTGAACTCCTTTAACCACTTCAATACCATGCACTTAGAACACTTCCTGCCCAGACCAATTTTCAGCTTTCAGTGCTGTTGCGATTCGAATGAGAATTGCGCGGTCGTGCGACGTTGTACCCAAACAAAATTTTTATCATTTTGTTCCCACAAATAGAGCTTTCTTTTTAGTGGTATTTGATCGCCTCTACGTCATTTCTGATCACCGCTATAAACAAAAAAAGACCGAAAATTTTGAAGAAAAAAAAAACATTTTTCTTTGTTTCTGTCACAAAAATTTGTATAAAGTACATTTTCTCCTTCACTGACGGGCACTGATGTGACTACACTGATGGGCACTGATGAGGCTACACTGACGGGCACTGATGAGGCAGTACAGATTGGCACTGATGAGGTGGCACTGATAAGGTTGCACTGATGATGGGGCACATATGCAACACTGATGGGCGGCACTGAAAAGCAACACTGACGGGCACTGATACGTGGCACTGATATGCGGCACTGATGGACACTCCTAGGCGGCACTGATAAGTGGCACTGGGCACTGATAGGGGGCACTTTTAGGTGGCACAGGTGGACACTTTTAGGTGGCACAGGTGGGCACTGATAGGTGGCACAGGTGGGCACTTATAGGTGGCAGTGGTGGGCACTGGTGCAACAAGCACTGTTTGGGATGGCACTGGCAGGCATCATACATGGGCACAGTGCCATCCCTACAGTGCATAATAATTCCCTTACCTGGTGGTCTAGTGGGGGCTCCCTGGTGGTCCTGGGCGGCCTCTGTGTAATTCCCCTGGTGGTCCTGGGCGGCCTCTATGCGATGTCCGGGGGGGGTTCCCTGGGGGTCCTGTTCCGGCTCCCTGGTGGTCCAGTGGGGTGATCCTGAGGGTGGCTGCGCTGATGAACGTTCAGCGCAGCCCCCCCCCGTCAGGAGAGCAGCCGATCGGCTCTCCGCTGCTCAGGTCTGCAGACCTGAGCAGAGGAAAAGCCGATCAACGGCTCTTCCTATTTACACTGTGATCAGCCGTGATTGGTCACGGCTGATCACATGGTAAAAGGCTTCGGGTCGAAGCCTTTTACCTCGGTCGGTAATGCGGTGGGTCAGCCTGACCCACGGCACTACCAATCGCCGCGATGCGCGCCCCCAGGGGCGCGCGATTGCGGATTATCCTGAGGACGTCAATAGACGTCCAGTCAGGATAATGAGCCACCCGCCCGGACGTCATTTGTCAATGCGCCGGGCGGGAAGTGGTTAACCACCACAGTACCAGGCACGAAAACCCCCTTCCTGTCCAAGCCATTTTTCAGCTTTCAGCGCTATCACACTTTGAATGACTATAACTCAGTCATGTAACACTGTACCCATATGAAATTTGCGTCCTTTTTTTCACACAAATAGAGCTTTCTTTTGGTGGTATTTAATCACTAGGGGTTTTTTTATTTTTTGTGCTATAAATAAAAGATTGAAAATTTTGTGAAAAAATGCCTTTTTCTTTGTCATAAAAATTTAGCAAATTAGTAATTTTTCTTTGTAAATTTTGGCCAAAATTTATACTGCTCCTATCTTTGGTAAAAATAATCCAAATCAGTGTATATTATTTGGTTCTTTTGTAAGTTATAGAGTCTACAAGCTATGGTGCCAATCATTGAAAATTGATCACACCTGATATACTGATGGCCTATCTCATTTCTTGAGACTCTAAAGCCTCGTACACACGGGACGACGATTGCACGTCCGACCGTGTTGAATCGTATGTTGCATAGTGTAAATAGCATACTGACATGCACCCGACGGTCGCACATACAACTTGTGGCCGGTCGAACGTGATGACGCGAACGAGCGTATAAAGAGGAAGTAGCGCCACCCTTTGGGCTCCTTCATCTAATTTCGTGTTAGTTGAAGTGGACTTGGCACATGCGTGTTTAGCACTATACAACTTGTTGTACACAACTGCTCTACACACGATACAATGATCGTATGCGAGCTTGTTGGTACGACCAAGTTTTCTAGTCTGCACATACAACTCCCATGCACGACCGTCGTATGTTCAACTGTTGAAAGAGCGGCCACAGACGATCGATTCCGCATGCAACGGTCGTGAGTACGACGTGTTGAATATGATCGTCGTCCCGTGTGTACGAGCCATTACAAGCCAGGAAAGTACAAATACCCCCCAAATGACCCCTTTTTTGGAAAGTAGACATTCCAAGGTATTTAGTAAGAGGCATGGTGAATTTTTTGAAGTTGTAATTTTTTCCCACAATTCTTTGCAAACTGAAGATTTTCTTTCTTTTTTTTTCACAAAATTGCCATTGTAACAGGTTATTTCTCACACACAACATATGCATATCACAAATTACACCCCAAAACAAATTCTTCTGCTCCTCCTGAGTATGGAGATATCACGTCTGAGACTTTTTCACAGCCTGGCCACATACAGAGGCTCAACATGCAGGGAGTGCCGTCAGGTATTCTAGGGACATAAATTACACATCTAATGTCATGATGCCCTGGAGCATCAGAACAAAGGAATTGCCCACAAAATGACCCCGTTCTGGAAAGCAAACACCCCAACAAATAATCTATGTGGCATAATGAGTCTCTTGAACGGTTCATTTTTTTCCAGTAGTTTTGGAAAATGTGGGAAAAAATGAAAACCCATTTTTTTTACACAAAGTTGTCCATTTGATATTTCCAACACATAGCATGTACATAGCAAAAATGACACCCCAAAATACATTCTGCTATTCCTCCTGAGTATGGCGATACCACGTGTGAGACTTTTACATAACCTGACAACATACAGAGGCCCAGCATTGAACTAGCACCTTCAGGCGTTCTACAAGCATAAATTACACATCTCATTTCTCAACCCCCTATTACGCTTTTGAAGGTCCTGGAGCACCAGGACAATGGAATTGCCCACAAAATGACCCCATTTTGGAAAGCAAACACCCCAACGTATAATCTATGAGGCGGCATGAGTCTTTTGAACATGTCATTTTTTCCAGTAGATTTGTGAAAATGTGGGAAAAAAATTAAAACTTTTTTTTACACAAAGTTGTCTATTTATATGATATTTCCAACACATAGCATGTACATAGCAAAAATGACATGAGTATGGCGATTCCAAATGTATGAGACTTTTACAGGTGATGTTTACTCATAGGTTATGATGGTCTCTGACAGGTGATTGGCGATGGTCACTGATGGGTGACGGGTGTCTGGCGGTGGTCACTGATGGGTAACGGGTGTCTGGCGGTGGTCACTGATGGGTGACGGGTGACTGGCGGTGGTCACTGATGGGTGACGGGTGACTGGCGGTGGTCACTGATGGGTGATGGGTGACTGGCAGTGGTCACTGATGGGTGATGGGTCTCTGGTGGTGGTCACTGATGGGTGATGGGTCTCTGGTGGTGGTCACTGATGGGTGATGGGTCTCTGGTGGTGGTCACTGATGGGTGACGGGTGGTGGTCACTGATGGGTGACGGGTGGTGGTCACTGATGGGTGACTGGTGGTGGTCACTGATGGGTGACGGGTGACTAGTGGTGGTCACTGATGGGTGACTGGTGGAGGTCACTGATGGGTGACTGGCGGTGGTCACTGATGGGTGCTGGGTATCTGGTGGTGGTCAGTGATGGGTGTCTGGTGTTTTTCACTGATGGGTGACAGGTGACTGGTGGAGGTCACTGATGGGTGACTGGTGATGGTCACTGATGGGTGACTAGCGGTGGTCACTGATGGGTGCCGGGTGTCTAGTGGTGGTCAGTGATTGGTGTCTGGTGTTGGTCACTGATGGGTGACTGGTGGAGGTCACTGATGGGTGACGGGTGACTGGTGATGGTCACTGATGGGTGCCGGGTGTCTAGTGGTGGTCAGTGATGGGTGTCTGGTGCTGGTCACTGATGGGTGCCAGGTGTCTGGTGGTGGTCACTGATGGGTGACGGGTGACTGGTGGTGGTCACTGATGGGGTCTGGTGGTGGTCACTGATGGGTGCCGCGTGTCTAGCGGTGATCACTGATGGGTGACCGGTGTCTGGCGGTGATCGCTAATGCATGATAGGTGACTGGCGGTGGTCACAGATGCGTGACAAGTGACTGGCGGTGGTCACTGATGGGTGACGGGTGACTGGCGGTGGTCACTGATGGGTGATGGGTGACATGCCACGGTCACTGAAGGGTGACAGGTGCACTTTATGATGGCAGTCTGATGACAGGTACACTTTATGATGACAGGTGCACTTTATGATGACAGGTGCACTTTATGGTGGCAGATGGGGTAATTGTTGGGTGACAGGTGCATTGGGGGTGCAGGGGGATGTGACAGTGTGTGTTTGGTGTTGTACAGATCAGTAACCCACTGATCCTAGCTCTTCTCTCCTCACACTGGAAACTGTGTGAGGAGAGAAGAGCTGGTAACAGTGAGTTACCGCTCTTTTTTAAATTACAAATGATCGGCTGAGAAGTAGATCACAGCCGATCACAAGGTAACAGCCGCCGGCCGGCAGCTGATACCAGTGTCGGTGACAGGCAGTGTTCCCTGGGAACACGCCGCCACCGACACGCACGCCCGAACGCGCGCATGCGCTGTGCGAATGGGGGAGAGTGCCATTTGTGATCTGCCGTGACTTTGTGAGTGACTGTCCTGAGTCTCCAGACAGAATTGAAGCAAACATCCCCTGCCACTGCATGCCTCTATGATCATCATCGACCGATCTGTCTCTCTGAGACTCTCTGGTGATCGTCCCAGTACAGGCCAGCTCTCCCTCTGCACTGGGATGGTGGGTTGGCAAGCCCAGATGCTTCCTGTGGCCATGTCTGCCTGTGAATGGAGAATATACAGTATATAGAGTAGAATATGCAGGAGACAGCTAATGACTGTGCCAGGCTGTATTCCACCTTCTCCATCATAAAGACCTGATCATGTTTATGTGGAAGATATACAACACGGAGAGATCGCCATCTACACCTGGAGTGGATTGATGAGAGTCTATGGAACTCCCTATGTGATCTATGATGTCATCTATGTGACTTGCATCTTTCCATGGATATGGTACATATTGTTGTAGGTTGTGATGTCTTCTCCATATTTCTATGTAGTTATAATCACTTCCAATTACCATTTCCACTTTTCAGTATTCCTCCATTAACCTGTAATTCCTCTATGGGATGATCCCAATCAGGAGTTTTCTCTGTACATGGAGTGTTGGGATTCTTTTTCCCAGGAACGTCTCCAGAAATCATCCCACATTACATAAGACCCCTTTAGTTGGAAGGTGTTTGGTAACATCATGGGTGTGTGCAGCCCAATGCTCAAACACACATGCCTTTTTCTGCATCCTCAGCTGCACTGGACAGTGAATGAATGGGAAGTGCTCTGTGCTGAGTGTCTTTCTGTTCGTTCAAAAACAAGCATAGTAAACAGTTTACTATGCTTCAGTTATGCCTGAACACAGTGAGCGAGTGTGTTCACTTAGAAAAGAAAGGGGCTGGTAAATGGCATATTGACTAGCCCCTTTCCCCAATCTACATATGAAACACCCCCCCCCCCACAGCAGCCGGGGGGGTAAAGGAGAGGGAAGGAGGGAAACCAGCACTGTGGTGGGGTGGGGGGCGCATCATGGGGGGAAAACTCTGGCAGTAGGGGGAATCAGCACCCCGCAGGGTGATTAGGATGTACCGAGGCACGCCTATGGGTAACATGTAAATGTTTATCAGGTCATAGCTTCTAAAGCTCGGTTTACACCAATGTGGGTGGAGGAATGTATGCAACTCACACGTGTTCCCACACCCGCAGGCAAAACGCATTGCTCTATATTAGACTCATAGGGTTGCCAACCATTGTTAATGTGAGCCCTACGCATCTGAAAATGCAGAGCGTTTGGGAGTGCATAAAACCACAATGTGCAAAAGGACCATGGGGCTTCAGTGCAGCTGCAATTTTGAAAAGGTGCAGGGACCTTTCTCCTGGAGGTACAGGAGTCCATTCAAAAGAATTGGCTTCTGTACCCACACAAATGTGAGGAAACTCCTAGATATGATCGATGTTTAAGGATAGGTTCACAAACTGAGGAAGATGCTGCATCCTTAGATGACCACTCTACAGCCTCCTGGTAAGCAGGGAATAGTTTCTATAATTTGGGTGTCAATAAATAGCAAAAGTTCTCCACACAGTAATAATACTTGTATCCCTTCCACGAAATAAGGGCGCACCTGCCCAAAAGTATAAACTTTTATATAGAATCTTGATGTGGATCCTGAGGGTTCTGTAATGCAGAGCTGCTTTGAATCATAGGCAAATGTTTTTACCTTAAAGTGGATGTAAACCCTCTCCTATACCCAGTGAAATGAACAGTCTCAGATGATACACAGAGATGAAACAAATCCTCCTTTATAAGTTTTACATGTATATCTGCTGTCTTCAACTTACTATATTTTTTAGAAAGTGCACACAGTGTTAGAGATATTCTCTTCCTGTTCAGCACTGGGAGTGGATTTGTGGCATACAGCCAAGACAGCTGATTGGAAGAAATGCGCACACACCCCACTCCACATAGGCAAAGGAAGGAAGATACTTGCAAAGCTGTGCTGTGACGTGAGAAGACAAGCTCTCTGCCCATCTATTTATAGCAACCTCCCCCGACACAAATTTCAGGCTGGTTTTATCTTGGTTGATGGAGAACTTGTCAGACATTATCATGCTGATCACATTAGAATGGAGAAGCAGAAACGTCTTGGTGCTTTGGAGAAATATAAGAAAACACTGCAGATAGATGTGCCCAGGTCAAATTTAAAATTAAGGTAAATTACTTTTCATCGTCCACCCCCCCCCCCCCCCCACAGCCCCTTTAGATACATACTAGAATCCTATCTCGATCCAGCACTGTGCCCATCTACAGCAGCTCTTCTCCCCTCTCTCACATGATGCTGGGGGGGGGGCCAGAAGAGGAGGTTTGGGGCTACTCTGTACAATACCATTACACAGAGCAGGTAAGTATACCATGTTTGTTATTTTAATAAAAAGAAAGTACCTTTACAATCTAAATATGAAGCTACCATTGTATTAGGTTTGGATTTCTTAACATTTATTTTTAGATATTTATGTGTAGCTTTCTGTTTCCTCTTCAGGAAATACTTTTGATTGAGAAATTTCCAAGTAAAATCTTTCCTTGCTGTTTTTGTCATTGTAACATATTTGATTCATTTTGTCATGTAAGCGTACAAATACCGATTTGTGAATTAAATTGATTTACAGATGACTTGTTTCATTGTCTTTTAATAGCTCAGATGCAGAGTGTGCAGAGGTAACTGCCAGGCTTCAAAGTTGGCCAAAAAAGTTCTTTCTAATTGTTGCGAACTGTTCAAGAACTGAAGTATTCTGCAAATGGTAAAGTGGTTGTAACGGCGGTTTAAACTCACCATTACTCCAATGGTACTGTCCCTTCCTGATGCTGTCATCATTTCCTGTGTGTTGGCTTTCAGCCACCTTTATTGGCAGGCACAGCATGACGTCACTCCTGCTCATACACTAGAGACTGTCATTCCAGCATGCAGGGATCGGGCCGGCCACAGTAAGCTGTGCTGCACATGCGTAGCTCAGTATACATGCTGAGGGAAGCTGCAAACAGGCAGGCAAGTGTATTTTATTACTCATCAAAATGTATTTTTTCCCCCCAAAAAAATGCATTTGAAAAACCGTTGCGTATATACCGTGTGGCATACAAAAAATTGCAATGTCTGCCATTTTATTCCCTAGGGTCTCTGCTAAAAAAAAAAAATGTATGTTTGGGGGTTCTAAAATATTTTCTACCAAAACATACTGATTTAAACTTGTAAACAAAATGTGCCAGAAAAAGCCTGGTCAGCAAATTCAAGGTCTTCTGTGAATGACTGCTGTGCCAAATGAGCGCCCCCCTGTGTTCACTATGCAGCAGGGCAGCCAGCAACAGGACCCAAATAACAGCGGCGACTACTAAAATAATTCTTTGCTTCCACAGTGATCCCACAGTTCTAGCATATGCATTTTTGAATTGGTCCAAGCTGAATTCCAGGTATGGATTTTACTGCATAGTGAAAGTGGGGTCTTAACTCGCATCAGTAAAAAAATGGTGAACAGGTATGATATTTTATGCAAAAGTAACTTGTTATTGTCTTCTGAATTAAAGTAGTAAGCCTTGCTAATAAGAAAATAATGTTTCAACAGATAAAATGAAGCCTAAATTGATTGTGAGCTTTGTTTTTAACCCCTTCCCACTCTGCCTATTGTAATAAGACTGCCAGGTGGGAGCCCTATTATCCTGGTAGGGCGTCATATGACTTCCTCCCAGGATCGCGCCCCACTGGTCACGCTCTAATGCGATCTGCCACCCACTGTGTCCACCGGACAAGGCCGCTGACAGTTCACTGTACCAGCCTACTGCCGGTACCATGTGATCGCCGTTGCCCATCACAGCAGATCAAACAACAGTTCTACACAATGAAAGGCTTTGATTGAGCCCCCGTTCTTACCGCTGTGACTTGTCATGCGATTTGACAGTTCCAAATCGTATGACAAGTCGCACCCTATCTATGCCTATGGATCCGTTTTAAATCTGTAAGGACATCACCAAAAAACATTACTCAAGATTCTTTTTTTCTATGCTAAAAAGAGTATAGTTTTACAGTGGAAGAATCCAGACCCTCCTGGATTTGGGATCTGGATAGAATTGAGTAATAAAGTTTTACCGATGTACAAATTAACTTACCTTGCTAGAGGTTGTCCTAAAAAAAATTGATAAATTATGGGCAGGTTAGGTGAAGACTGTGTCAGGTGATCCAACAATATAGGCGACAGGATTTCAAGCACAAACTTGGCTTTGAACAAGAAATTTGGCTCATAGACCTTCTGGTACAAGTTAAACGCCACTATCTATATATCCCCCCAAGAGGAGCTCTCCCCACTAAGATACTCATCCTACAACAAATGTGATTGTGATATTGAAAGCAGATAGGTCACCTCAGAGGTCTGTTTTATGTTTTATTTTTCGGTTTTGTTATTTTTTAGTTATGATTGTCATGATAAATATGTGCTCTTTAGAGTAATTCTGAAGAGTCTGATGAATGATGAGGAATGTTCACCATGATATCCATTAACAATTGTTGGATGTATATTGTCATCAGTCAATGTGCACAGTCTTCCTTTCTGTATTATTTTTATGTAAGATGATAATGAACTTGCCTTTAAAAAATAAAAACTTAATTTTCCAAAAAATCGTGATAAATTTTAACTTCAAAAACTTGCCATGCCTCTTACTAAATACCTTAGACCAGGGGTGTCAAACTTGATTTCATCGTGGGCCGTATCAGCATTATGGTCGCCCTGAAAGGGCCGGTTGTATATGTGAGATTAGATGTCCAGAGCACCACCCCCCTTACATCAGATGCCTAGAGCTCCCCCCCACCATCAGAAGTCAAGGGTCCCCCACCCTTCCTTGCATCACAGTAGGGGCAGAGCTGGGAAGCAGAAAGTGCAGGGTCTAGAGGAGGACCAGAGGAGAGCTGGAGTCTTCTGAATGCTGAGACCAGGGGAGGTGAAGATGAGGGGGTGCTGCAGCTGCACAGAGTGGAGCAGGATCTGAAGGAGTTCCGTCCTCCACTCTGCGACCAACTGCTGAGACAGGGGTGGTGGAGATGAGGAGTGCTGCTGCTGCAGGAAAGCTATGAGGGCCACATGAAATGACCCGGAGGGCCGGATTTGGCCCCCGGGCCTTGTGTTTGACACCTATGCCTTAGACTATTAGATATACATATACACACACACACACACACACACATCCACCATGGCTTGTAGACTCTCTAACTTTCACATAGACTAAATAATATAGACTGATTTGGGTTATTTTCAGACATGCAACAATACATTTTGGTTCTAGCTTTACCACCAAAAGAAAGCTCTAGTTGTGTGAAAAAGAAATGATAAAAATATCATATGAGTACAGTGCTGCATGACTGTGCAATTGTCATTAAGTAAGTGGGTGAAAGTGCTCATTCAGTGTATATTGTATAGAGTCCATTCAGGCAGTGTAAGAATATATATGTACCTTCCATAGTATATATATATATATATATATATATATATATATATATATACATACATACATATACACACACTACACTGCCTTTAGTGTAGACTTTATACAGCTTATTCAGTGTATAATTTATAAAGTCCCTTCAGGAAGTGTAAGAATATATACAGTATCTCACAAAAGTGAGTACACCCCTAAGTGAAAATGTCCAAATTGGGCCCAATTAGCCATTTTCCCTGTCTGTTGTCACGTGACTCGTTAGTGTTACAAGGTCTCAGGTGTGAATGGGGAGCAGGTGTGTTAAATATGGTGTTATCGTTCTCACTCTCTCATACTGGTCACTGGATGGTCAACATGGCACCTCATGCTAAAGAACTCCTGAGGATCTGGAAAAAAAATTGTTGCTCTACAAAGATCGCCTAGGCTATAAGAAGATTGCCAAGACCCTGAAACTGAGCCACAGCATGGTGGACATGACCATACAGGGGTTTAACAGGACATATTCCACTCAGAACAGTCCTCGCTATGGTTGACCAAAGTTGAGTGTACACGCTCTGTGTCATATCCAGAGGTTGTCTTTGGGAAATAGACGTATGAGTGCTGCCAGCATTGCTGCAGAGTTTGAAGGAGTGGGGGGGGTCAGCCTGTCAGTGCTCAAACCATATACCACACACTGAATATAAAGGGCCAACTCATCAACAAAGCAAGGGTTAATGGGTGTCCAATCAGCGCTCTTGGTATGACAATCAATCCTTACTACAAACATAAATCACAAAAATGATCTGCTGCTGCTATAAATAAAGAAACATATAAAACAATATCATAGTATAACCAGTACACTAAAATATAAGCAGCGCTGATTAAAGTGAGAAAATCTTGACAATGTCCCAGCAAGTTCACAGTACACACACAAAGATAGGGATCTCGTGATCTTATTAAGTGTCCAATGCTGTTCAGTGAATCACCTCCACC
This sequence comes from Glandirana rugosa, assembly GCA_018402905.1. Lineage (NCBI taxonomy): Eukaryota > Metazoa > Chordata > Amphibia > Anura > Ranidae > Glandirana > Glandirana rugosa. The sequence goes on along the minus strand of BLSH010280915.1, from coordinate 760,852 downwards.
ACACCATGTGAAAATCCGGGGTTTCCCCCCAATATGGAGAGATTCACCAGATGACAATCAAACTTCAGCATTAAGAACTTTTAAATGCTCCTTCATGTCACTCAGCTGTGGATCATCGAATATATTAAAAGGTCCATGTGTATCCCAAGGAGTATCCTCAGTCTTGCAGTCTTTCTCCAGGCACTGCACACTTAGTTTAAAGAAGCTTCTGTAAATCGGGGGTATTGACCTCAGTCCGGTGTCAGTACAGGGTGTCGGCAAGAAGGAATCTCCACTCCGGGTGTCACTTCCAAGTTGACCGGTAGTGACTTCCAAGTAGTCACTAGTCTAGTGAGTTCAGCTGATGAGGAAGGCACAGGCTCACCTACAGGGGTGCCGGGGATGCGCACTTTCACTGAACACAGACAATCCAAGATGGTGACTAGTATGACGTTTTTCTGCTAATCGGTCCACTTGGAAGTGACACCTGAAGTGGAGATTCTGACACCCTGTACTGTCATGATACCAAGGTATTTAAATTGCGAAACCACCGGGACTGGGCAGTAGGACTCAAATTGAGGATGCACCTCCTCATCTAGAGGAAGTAGAGCAGACTTGGTCCAATTGATTGTTAACCCAGAGTATTCTCCAAACTCAGATATGATGGCCATGGCCCTTTTTAGGGAGGAATCAATATCCCCCAGCAGTAGGAGCATGTCATCCGCGTACAGGAGAATTTTCTCCTGTCTGCTCCCATATCTGAACCCCTCCAACCCATCATCTGCCCTAATGCGTGCTGCTAGCGGCTCTATTACAAGAGCAAAGAGTAGCGGCGACAGTGGGCACCCCTGTCGCGTCCCCCTTTTCAATTTGAAACCGTCCGAAACCAGTCCGCCTTCCCTGATGGACGCGGTCGGCTGGCTATATAACAAGCGTATCCACGATATAAAGGTATCGCCAAATCTAAACTTTTGCACTACCGCCCATAGGAAATCCCACTCCACACTGTCGAATGCCTTGTTGGCATCTAATGATAGTAAAGCTCTACCTCCTTCATTGTCCGCTGGAGTCTGCATATTAACATATACAGTGCCTTGCGAAAGTATTCGGCCCCCTTGAACTTTGCGACCTTTTGCCACATTTCAGGCTTCAAACATAAAGATATAAAACTGTAATTTTTTGTGAAGAATCAACAACAAGTGGGACACAATCATGAAGTGGAACGAAAGTTATTGGATATTTTAAACTTTTTTAACAAATAAAAAACTGAAAAATTGGGCGTGCAAAATTATTCAGCCCCTTTACTTTCAGTGCAGCAAACTCTCTCCAGAAGTTCAGTGAGGATCTCTGAATGATCCAATGTTGACCTCAATGACTAATGATGATAAATAGAATCCACCTGTGTGTAATCAAGTCTCCGTATAAATGCACCTGCACTGTGATAGTCTAAAGAGGTCCGTTTAAAGCGCAGAGAGCATCATGAAGAACAAGAAACACACCAGGCAGGTCCGAGATACTGTTGTGGAGAAGTTTAAAGCCGGATTTGGATACAAAAAGATTTCCTAAGCTTTAAACATTTTTACAACTGTCTATGCATATCAGGGCCTGATAATTTGTCATGCTGCGCTGATTTTTTTAAGTGTAAACCAAGCAAATTACTTGATATGGATATTGTCAGTGTTTCCATGTTGTGTTTGAATATCAATTACCTTAGTTTTTAATAGGAGTTCTATTATTTTTTTAGGTTGCCAGTAAAAAATGTGCTCTGCCAGCAAATTTTCCATGTTTGCCAGTAAAAAACGCTGTTGGCAACACTGGGTTAAGGTCAGGCGAGTTTGCTGACCAATTAAGAACAGGGATACCATGGTCCTTAAACCAGGTACTGGTAGCTTTGGCACTGTGTGCAGGTGCCAAGTCCTGTTGGAAAATGAAATCTGCATCTCCATAAAGTTGGTCAGCAGCAGGAAGCATGAAGTGCTCTAAAACATCCTGGTATACGGCTGCGTTGACCTTGGACCTCAGAAAACACAGTGGACCAACACCAGCAAATGACATGGCACCCCAAACCATCACTGACTGTGGAAACTTTACACTGGACCTCAAGCAACATGGATTGTGTGCCTCTCCTCTCTTCCTCCAGACTCTGGGACCCTGATTTCCAAAGGAAATGCAACATTTACTTTCATCAGAGAACATAACTTTGGACCACTCAGCAGCAGTCCAGTCCTTTTTGTATTTAGCCCAGGCGAGACGCTTCTGACGCTGTCTGTTGTTCAAGAGTGGCTTGACACAAGAAATGCGACAGCTGAAACCCATGTCTTTCATATGTCTGTGCATAGTGGTTCTTGAAGCGCTGACTCCAGCTGCAGTCCACTCTTTGTGAATCTCCCCCACATTTTTGAATGGGTTTTGTTTCACAATCCTCTCGAGGGTGCAGTTATCCCTATTGCTTGTACACTTTTTTTCTACCACATCTTTTCCTTCCCTTCGCCTCTCTATTAATGTGCTTGGACACAGAGCTCTGTGAACAGCCAGCCTCTTTTGCAATGACCTTTTGTGTCTTGCCAGGCTCGTGCAAGGTATCAAGGGTCGTCTTTTGGACAACTGTCAAATCAGCAGTCTTCCCCATGATTGTGTAGCCTACAGAACTAGACTAAGAGACCATTTAAAGGCTTTTGCAGGTGTTTTGAGTTAATTAGCTGATCAGAGTGTGGCACCAGATGTTTTCAATATTGAACCTTTTCACAATATTCTAATTTTCTGAGATACTGAATTTGGGATTTTCCTTAGTCGTCAGTTATAATCATCAAAATTAAAAGAAATAAACATTTGAAATATATCAGTCTGTGTGTAATGAATGAATATAATATACAAGTTTCACTTTTTGAATGGAATTAGTGAAATAAATCAACTTTTTGATGATATTCTAATTATATGACCAGCACCTGTATACTATAAAAGTGCATGCAGGGCACTGGGCAAACCACTAGGGACAAAGGGGATGTGAAATGATTTCATACAGTTAGGTAATCTTACAGATTACAGTGTACTGTATGTGCTGTGTGTGTTTCACTATTTGAATTTCCCGTCGGTCTCCGCCCCCGTGCGACGCAACGATCGCAGGGAACGGAGCCCGGCACACACAGTGAATCAGGCGGAAGACAGCCCGCTGACACAGCGGGGGGGGCGGGGGGGGACATTGCTAGATCCAGGGGGCAAGGTAAGTAATGTTGCTTGGATCCAGCGATGCGATCCCAAGTGTGGCTCGGGGTTACCACTCTTGGTACAGAAAATTCACCCCGAGCCACACTCGAGAATACCACCGGAGGGGGAGTGGGGTTAATACATAAATATAAAGTGCACACGTGTTGAAAATAACTCAAATAAAACAAATAAAGCAATACAGTTCTTGTAAAAATGAGAATGCTGCAAAACCTAGCGTATTCACAATATACAAAAAGAAAGGGGATTTGGGACTTTGAAAGAGGCTGTAGAGTTGGATGTAATTAGTAGTATAATAACATGTTTATTGAGCATGATGAATGTGACAGTGCACAAATTCATAATGGACAGGTATAAAAGATTCATTCATATATATAAATTTATACACACACACATGTACATACATTCACAAAGCATAGCATCAGATTTCATAGTATATACATAACACCTCGGCAACACATAGCAGAATTAGATAAAATTATATACATGATTTGGAAGTAAGAGAAGATGTACATGATTAGTCATAGTAAAGGCTTGGTAAAGGGGTAGAAAGTGCTGTGAGGCCAGGGCCCCAATAGTCTGTCCCGGGATTTTTGTGTCCGCACTGGATTTAGATTGCATTTATGTTAAAACCCATGCGATCCGATTCCACAGTTCGCACTGCATTCTGCAAACTGATTTGGAGGTGTCATTAACTTTATATTGACACCCGCAGCAGTTTGCAGAGCACAGTGCAAACTGCCTGTGATTCTGATGCGGTGTGGTAACTGCACAGGAATCTCTGTGGTTCCCGCACCACATCAGTGTGAACCCAGCCTCAAGGATTCTGCTGACAGAATATTTGAGACAGTCTTAAAAGCTTTCTTTACCCTTGCAGGACCAGCCCTGCAATCAGCTATCACTGCTATATGTGTGTGTCATACCGCAGTTAACTTGACTAGGACTATGAATAGCCAAAAGGATCCTGTATTTTAGCTGTAACAGAGCAATTGCAATGGTAGTCTTCTGCTCCTCTTTTTTGTGTAGATGTCTTGGAACGCATCATAAAACAAATTTCCAAAATTGCTCTGTAGCGGTACCCCCTGTAGGCGCTGCTGAGTGTTGTGGTCCACCTGTCACCCTGCCCAGCCAGTCATACTTCTCACAGACATCCAAAGTCATGAATCAGTCCAGAAATGTGTTTTGTTTTTTTATTAGGGGATTTAACTTGGATGGGGATAGGGATTATGAGATGCCCAGAAGAATTTTTGTTGGAAAGGTGGGACAACTATGTACACTCCCTGTACATTCAACTACAATTTCCTCCTGCACAAACTTGCTTGAAGAAACTCACACACTTCCTCCTGCACAATACTTCCTTTAGGAACAGCTAGCACAGGGTTAGGCCTGCCTCTGACTCCAGCCAGGCCTTGTAGGACGCCCTTTGCAGGCAGCAAACGCGGGTCCCTCTGATGTAGCAATTAGTTGAAAGAGTTAAGTGCTAGCTGCCCTTGGTGGACTACTGCTCCCAATCAATCCTCTTCAGGCCCTGCCAGCCCTCCTGGCTGCAGCTGCCCAAATCCACTGCCTGTGACCCCACAGCCCATGCTGGCTCTACACACATCTCAGATCGTCGCACCCCAATCCGGCGTGCCTCTCCAACTTTCCTGACTGTGTGTCACTCACCGACAGCCCGATGGATCCCTTCTGGAAGACTTGCCTGGCAGTATGTTCCACTGTTTTCCCTGCTCCTGGTCAGGACCCCCTTTTGGGTTGTGATAAGGGCCCCTTCCACTCTTGAGTTCCAGGTCCAAGGTCCCCCCCCCCCCAGACTGGGGAGCTCCCTCAAAGGCCACAACAGCTGGTACTCCATCTTCCAGTTCTTCCACCCGACAACTCCTCCCCAGCTGAGCTGACCCCAGGTATTTAAGGAGGCCTGCCCCCTGTCAATCCAGGTTGGGGATTGGTCAGGGCTCCCAAACACCTCAGACAGCTCCACCTCTCCTCCCCTCCTTTTCTAGAACACTCCAGAAGCCTCTGGAGAGAAAAGGGAGGTCTCAATGATGCTGCCTGTGAGTTACCATCTGCTACTCTAGGTCACTCCTAGCCCACACAGATCAAAACAAAGATGCCTGGCTTCCAGTTAGGCCTGTTTAAATGTATCTGTACTAAAAAAAACTAATACAAATCATTTCTTATCAAAGAAGGTTTTTTGTGGGATTTTAAGGTGCCATGTATTAAGTAATAATTCAGTTTTATATTAAAATATACTTTTTATTTTTACAAAAATAAACATATAGACAGAGAACAGTCCAAGTGATTTAAAAACGTAGCCTTAGTACATTACATCACAAAATCATTTCAGGTGTATGCTCTACATCCGTGTCAAGGAGGAAACAAAAACACTCAGGTGCCACTCAACACCCCTGCCGATATACTCTTACCAGAGAGCATGCGACCCCCTGATAAGAGTGGTCTAACACGCTTTGTTTACAAGTATGGATGGTCTCCTTTCCTGCTGCTGCAATCAGGTAGTCTCCTGCCTGGAGCAGACAAAATAAAAAGAACCTTTTTCTTTTTATTTTGTCTTCTCCAGGCCACCTGTGGATTGCAGTTGGTCTGGGTGAGCCGTCCACTTGAGAGATTTGGAGGTATCCACAGTGGGAACAAGAGCCGATAGTGTTTGCAGCGGCAGGAGGGGAGACTACCTGATTGCAGCAGCAGGAAAGGAGACCATCCATACTTGTAAACAAAGCGTGTTAGACCACTCTTATCAGGGGGTCGCATGCTCTCTGGTAAGAGTATATCGGCAGGGGTGTTGAGTGGCACCTGAGTGTTTTTGTTTCCTCCCTGACACGGATTGGGACTTTCTTCCTGTGTGATTTCATCCTTGAGCACCTATCATTCCCTGGATGTATTGACTAATAGACTGTTGATTTATTGATTGAACTAGCGCTGCACCTTTGTTCTATTGTGTCTTTTTGGGGTTTGTTCTGATGTATGACCTTGTGCATAGCTGCTAAATATTTATGTCCATATTAGCTGGGTGGTCATTAAACTCAGATTGCGCGGATTTTTACACATTTTTTTACTGTATGCTCTACATGTTTCGCCCTACAAGTTTGGCTTCTTCAGGAGTCTTTTGACACCGATTTTGTTATTGTTTGTAACTGGAATAGAAGAGAATCGTCAGAGAATATATACTGTGCTGATTGTCCAACCCCCCAAACTGTCCAACATATGTTAGGGGGAGGAGGGCAGGAGGCACACCATAACATAATCCGTCTAAACTCTATACATAATATTATTTGTGCCGATCACCCTATCATCCACCAACCCTCACCTCAACACCAAGCACTAAGAAGGCAGGGCCAAGGACACTTCTGCAATCCAGCCATCCAGGGGGGTATCTGACAGGCCACAGAGAGGGTAAACCAGCTGATGAGTAAAAAAGAATATATTATATGTCTTTTGTTTTATATTTATTTAATTATATAAGCTGCCTTGGGACAATCCCAAGGAAGCTTATTCAAAAGGCAAATAGTTGGGTTAATTCAATATGTAGCATTATTGTGTATTCATTTTACTTTGTAGACCAGAGGGTCATTTTATTTTAAATTTATATTTAATATTTAAATCTTATTTTCAATTTAAATCTCACCTATAATGTAGGAATTTAAAATCAGGTCAGAATTTCTGAACCAAATTTTTTGTTGTTCGCCAAAGAAGAGGGTCAAATTCTTGAAATGCTAAAAAACAACAATAGTATAACTCCAAAAACTTGAATTTAAACAAACAGCAGACTATCAGTGTTAGGAGAAAAACTCCCCAGAGAGACGTCTGCTATACAAAAATTCTCCATAATTATATTTAATTATTTTGTTACCTGAAACCAGTTCTCAAGAAGGAATAATATCTATTTCCTACTCGAGAAATCGTTGAACAAGCTTCCCCGATGAGGAGCTTTCAAGCTGAATTAAATTTGATACTGCAGAAATTCAAGGAGCTATAAAAACATACAAAAAAACCATGAGTTGCCACATTCCCTATAAACTCCTGTTTCAATCAACAAGGAGTGTATGAATCACAGCAAGGCAGGGTTACTTCATTACCTTTTACAAATGTTGGTGTGTCCACTCATCAGAGCCCGCAGCCATGTGTCATGCTGCCGGCTAAGCTAGGGAATTATATACCCCCTCCGAACGAGCGGCGTCTGACGTCACCGCTCGTTCGCAGACGCTTATTGGGTACTTCCATATTCCCTCCCATTAGCCCCCATTGGTTTAGATACTTGCGGCCAATCGCGTTATATCCACGCGATCAGTGTGTGGTGATGTGGATAAATTACTTTTACAGAGGGAAGTTTAATGGATTTATAATCTTTCCGCCACAAAATATCCTGGGTTAAATGAAACTTGCAGCTTTAAGCCTTTTCTTTGACCTAAATGGAAGGTGGCAGGCAGAATTGACTTGATGCCGAGGGTGACCTTGCTATTGGGGAGGATTTGTGGAGAGGGCCACATACGGAGCCGATCACTAAACATGGATACATAGGGTTAAGACAATTTGTCTCTAATAGTGTTGAGCGAACCCGGACTGTAACGTTTGGGTCCGTACCGAACTTTCGGGTGTCCGGGGCCCGGACCCGGACATTTCAAAAAATGTTCGGGTTCGGTCCGGGGTTCTGCTATTTTACTCCACGTGTTGAGAAGCTGCAGGGCAGCCAATCAACAAGCGTTTCACTGGTTTGCCCTTAGAAGCCATCACAGCCATGCCTACTAATGGCATGGCTGTGATTGGCCAGTGCATCATGTGACCCAGCCTCTTTATAAGCTGGAGTCACGTAGTGCTGCAGTCACATGCTCTTGGGTTAGTGTAGGGAGAGGAAGTTGACAGCGTGAGGGAGAGAATAGAGACATTATAACATCTGATCCTGCATCCTGAGAGAGATTACTTTACTACTGCTGTGCTGTTGCTCTGAGGACAGATAGCAGAAATTAGGGATTTCACATACCGCTGCTTTGAGTTGCAGATCAAACTCTGCATAAAACAACGATCGCTACGATCGTGCTCAATGATCAGATTGTTGGAGGAATTTGAGATTTCAAATACTGCTGCTTAGAGTTGCAGATTAAACTAACGCAACGATCTTACGTTCGTACACAACAATCAGATTGTGGGATCGTACACAACGATCAGATTGTGAGAGTAATTTGAGATTTCACATACTGCTGCTTTGAGTGATCTGACTGCACTAGGTAGAGGCTTCTGCTTAGAGGGACAGATTCTTGTTCAAAAACCATTGCCTACTCCTATAGGGCCAGCTGTTGCTGTAAGTGACACATTATTGTTGAAAAATCATCTCCATCTCCTAGTTCTAAAAGGAGAGTTTCCATGTGTTGCTTAGAGGGACAGATTCTTGTTAAAAAACCATTGCCTACTCCTATAGGGCCAGCTGTTGCTGTAAGTGACACATTATTGTTGAAAAATCATCTCCTAGTTCTAAAGGGAGAGCTTCCAGCTGTTGGTGTGAGCAGTGCATGTCTTGCACCAAAATAAAAAGTCCAGCTACGTTGGTGTTTTTTTAAAAAAAAAGGTATTAATTGGTATTAATAAATACTTACATAGGGCTACATAATACATTTGCGGGACCAATGAGGAGAGCAAATAAGGGACGTGGTCATGGTGCTGCTGCTGGTGTTGGTGGTGTTGGTGAACCACCTGTTGGAAGGAGAGGACGTGGTCGAGGTGTGCCAACGCACAAGGGAAACGCCTTCCTCAGGTAGCCAACAGAACCTTCACCGGTATATGGTAGGCCAGAATGCCCCTCAACGATTGGTGAGGCCAGAACAAGTACAGGCGATAGTAGATTGGGTGGCTGACAATGCATCCAGTTCCTTCACATTGTCTCCCTCCCAGTCCCTTGATGAAAGCTCAGAGTTGGCACCTGAACCCCATGGCCATCTGTCTTTCACCTCAGCCCCTTGTAAATTAGCCAAGCAGTCTGAGCCCCAAGTTCTGCAAGAGACTCTTATGCTTTTTGATGACTCTCCTGGTGTGCTTTCCATGGGCCATCCACATAGCGCTGCCCCAGAAGTGGAAGACATTGAGTGCACCGATGCCCTGTTGCTTCTGTTGCAGGATGAGGACATGGAAACACCAGCGCAGCACATTTCTGATGATGACGAAACACAGGTGCCAACTGCTGCAGCTTGCCTCAGTGTGCAGACTGACAAGGAGGGCAGTGGTGAAGGGTGGGTGGAAGATAATGTGGAGGATGATGAGGTCCTAGACCCCACATGGAATGAGGGTCATGCGAGTGATGTGTGGAGTTTGGAGGAAGAGGTGGTTGTCGCACAGAGGCACCAGCACAGCAAAAGAGGAAGCAGGTTGCAAAAGCGGAGCGAGCGTCCCCTAGACAGTAGGCCTGCTACTAGCCACCACACCCAGGGACCTAGCACACCAAAGGCAGCTCAAAGGCATTCCCCCGCGTGGCAGTTCTTCAGACAATGTGCTGACGACAAGACACGAGTGGTTTGCAAGCTGTGCAATGATAGCCTGAGCCGGGGCATAAATGTTCTCAACCTGAGCACAACCCCCATGACCAGGCACCTAAATTCAAGGCACAAGCTGCATTGGAATAATTACTTCAAAATCCAAGAAAGTTCTCGGCCTCCTCCTGCTTCCTCTTCTGCTGCTGCCTCGGCCTCTTCCTCCACCTCTACAGTGACAGCGTCACCTGCCACCCAGCAAACAGACG
>BLSH010280915.1:724716-746704 GCA_018402905.1 Glandirana rugosa | reverse complement strand
AACTGTGTTCCCTGGGTGTGTTCTTACTGTGGGGGGGTTGGGCTAACATGGGCATGAGAGATCTAACTGATCCCAGTGACAGGGATCAGTAGATCACCCATGCCCCACTGACAGGGCGGGGAACCGCCGTGTTTACATCGGCGGTTCCCCTTCTTTTCCCTGTAGCCGCTCATCGCGGCTCGCCGGCGGACATCGGGTCCGCCCGAGCCGCGGGCACACTCCTCAGGAGTGCGGCGGGTGCGCGCGCGCGCCGCCGGCGGCGCGCGCGCGCCCCCTGGTGGCCAATATGCAAATCGCCGTATATTTACGGCGATTCGCGCCCAGCTCCCCGACTGCCGCCGTGAAAAGACGGCGCGCGGTCGGGAAGCAGTTAAATTCAAGTTTTTTGAGTTATACTATTGTTGTTTTCTAGCATTTCAAGAATTTGACCCTCTTCTTTGGCGAACAACAAAAAATTCTGTTCAGAAATTCTGACCTGAATTTAAATTCCTACATTAGAGGTGAGATTTAAATTGAAAATAAGATTTAAATATTAAATATAAATTTAAAATAAAATGACCCTCTGGTCTACAAAGTAAAATCAATACACAATAATGCTACATATTGAATTAACCCAACTATTTGCCTTTTGAATAAGCTTCCTTAGGATTGTCCCAAGGCAGCTTATATAATTAAATAAATATAAAACAAAAGACATATAATATATTCTTTTTTACTCATCAGTTGGTTTACCCTATCTGTGGTCTGTCAGATACCCCCCTGGATGGCTGGATTGCAGAAGTGTCCTTGGCCCTGCCTTCTTAGTGCTTGGTGTTGAGGTGAGGATTGGTGGATGATAGGGTGATCTGCACAAATAATATTATGTATAGAGTTTAGACTGATTATGTTATGGTGTGCCTCCTGCCCTCCTCCCCCTAACATATGTTGGACAGTTTGGGGGGTTGGACAATCAGCACAGTATATATTCTCTGACGATTCTCTTCTATTCCAGTTACAAACAATAACAAAATCGGTGTTAAAAGACTCCTGAAGAAGCCGAACTTGTAGGGCAAAACATGTAGAGCATACACCTGAAATGATTTTGTGATGTAATGTACTAAGGCCATGTTTTTAAATCACTTGGACTGTTCTCTGTCTATATGTTTATTTTTGTAAAAATAAAAAGTATATTTTAATATAAAACTGAATTATTACTTAATACATGGCACCTTGAAATCCCACAAAAAACCTTATTTGATAAGAAATGATTTGTATTAAATAAATTAGGGAGATGCTGCAAGAATATAACACTTATCCCTTGAGACATTCCAAAAATTCCACTTAAAAAAAAAACTACCTCTAGCACACTACCATTGTAGAGGGTGCTACAGCTCTAAGTTCCATTCATATACACAGAATCTTATGGCCAAAGGCTTGGACTGCAGATGCTGCCCATAAAAGGCACCTCATATTTATGCCCTTTCAAGGAGATATCTGTTTGGTGAGACACTTAACTGATTCATCAAATAGGCCACCAAAAAAGGTACCAAAACTTCCCTTATCAGGAGTTCCAAGCTCCTCTATGTGCATTCCCACAGGCTTCCACTTTCAAAAGTTCAGTTTTGGTACAAGGCTAGGCCCACAAATCCCACCAAGCCTTCCGCAAGGTCCTCTGCACAATGAAGGGGTGTCCTAACTCCTAAGAGTTGGGGTACGTCTGTTACAGTTTTCCTCTTTGGGTTGTAAAGGCTCCAGTCCTGTGGGTTCCATCTCTTTTGCCAGGGAATTATTGTACTGGTACCGCCACAGGACAAGTTAACGGGATTCTATGCCAAACTGTTCATGGTACCAAAGTCCAAATGGGCTATTCATCCCTTCCTATGCTTAATCCCTCAACACGTTCCTTTAAATTCCAAACTTCCGCATGGAATCAACAAGCTCAATAAATGCCTTTGTGAGACAATGGTAATATCTAGCATCTGTGGACATCCAATATGCATATCTACATGTTTCCATTTACCCACCTTTTCATTGCAGTGGCAAACAATCACTACCAGTTTGTCATGCTACCCTTCTGCCTATCATCAGCTCCCAGGGGGTTCACAAAGGTCTTAGCACCCTTACTTGCCCTACTCAGAACATCCAAGTTGCAGGCTATATGGACAACCTCCTCCTGAAGGATTCACCCCCCTTGCAACTCTCAGCAGATGTTCAAAATACAATTCAGCTGCTCTAGGTTTTTTTGTGATCAGTTAAAAAAAGGACTGCTCTTCAGCCTCTCAGCAAAAGTCTTTCTTCCAGATAAAAGAAAACATGATTTAAGAGCCCATGCTTAACAGCTGATACCCAATAATAATCTCACTGTGAGATTTGCTATGAAAGTTCTATGTCTCATGGTTGCTTCCCTCCAGGCAGTACTTTTCACCCAGTTCCACTCAATAACTCTCCAATTATACAATCTGTCAGTATGGAAAAAGTGGGCTTTTTCCCTAGACTTAACCATGCTCTTATCTAACCATAGCTCCTTGTCCTGGTGGACCACCACTACCAATCTAACAATGGGAAAAGATTTCCTTCCTTAAAACTGGAAAGTTTTTACAACAGATGCCAGTCTGTTAGGTTGGAGAGGATGTTCCCATTCCTTGACAGTTCAAGGAACTTGGTTAAGAGAGGACGTCAAACGTTCCATAAATATTTTAGAGCTCGGAACAGTCAGGTTGTCCCTCCAATACTCAACCTCCTTCTACAAGGACAACCATTTTGACTGCAGTCAGACAATACCACTACAGTGGACTATATCAATTATCACAGGGGGCACGAGGAGCCTGGCTGCCTTAAAGGACCCAAACAAACCAGATTCTTTCGGGGACAGAATCTTACTGTCCATCAATTCTGCAGTCCACATCCCAAGAGTGGACAACTGGCAGGTGGATTATGGACCAAGGGAAATGGTCTCTTCATGCAGATGTGTTCAATCTGATATGCCAAAGTGGGGGACTGATGATGTGGACATCCTAGCCTCCAGATATAACAACAAGCTATCTGTTTGTTGCCAGAAACAGTGACCCTCTAGCTCTGGCCTCAGATGGCCTTGTTATCCCCTGGTTCAGGCTAATTTATGACTTTCCTTATCAGCAGATTCTACCTCACTTACTCTACAAAATAAAGCAAGAAAGGAAAACTGGCTCAGAAAAACCTGGAACACGGACATGCTTAGACTCTTAGCAGACGACATTTGGCCTTTTTCCAACAGGCCAGATCTCCTGCCTCAAGGCCCCCTATTACACTTTACTTCACTATCACTGGGATGGCTGTTGAAACCCAGGCTTTAAGGGATAGAGGAATTTCTGAATTTGTAATCCCTACAGTGGTGGCTGCTGCTAAACATTTTTGGTGGACGGCAAACAAACCCCCGCATGTCCACACTCATACCTCCAGTGGTCACGGCACCCCGGCTTCTACGGGGCTAACCCGGTCTTTTTTTAGATCCGCCTCCTATCCTGATTGGCCGGGATGCAAACCAATGGTGAATATTGATTTTCTAGTATGACAAGTGGGAGGGTTGCGCCCCGAGGACAACCTTTTACATGCCAATTAGAGCCACAGGCTCTAATCATGTGCTTGTAAAAAAAAATGTCAGACCTCATAGAAAGCCATTAGTCCGGCTTTTCGCATGCAATCTAGGGGGGCGACGGCCCTGTGCCCCTTATGGACTGGTCACCACTGAATTCCTACCTTGCTAAAACCAAAAGCCAAAAAAAGGCCACTTCCAGGAAGTTCTACTATCGCACCTGGAAATCTTACTTTGCCTTGTGCAAACACAGTAAGTTTAGCTCCAGGGACTGCTCTGTGCCTTGTTGTTCTGGTCTTCCTACAGACAGGTCTTAACCATTATCTAGCTCTCAACACTGAAAGGACAATTATCAGCCTAATCCATTCTTTTCAAAAGGTCTCTGCCCTCCCACTCCCTTGTTAAAGCCTTTATTCAAGGCATTTCTCATACTAGGCCTTCCTTGCAGGACCCAGTACGTCCGTTACACCTTAATCTGGTTCTCTCTGCCCTGCAAAAACCACCCTTTGAACCCATCAGGGATATCTCCCTGGAGATTCCTACAAGCAATGAAGCCTTTTGCTAGTTATGTCAGACATGTTCTGAATTGGCAGCCCTTTCCTCTAATGAACCTTTCCTCATCCTTCACAATTGTTGGGATGTGTATATGCGGAGTGGCACCTGGTACAAAAGTTGATCTTACTAGAGGAGGGGCCGTGGCCTGGACATGGCTGAGTGAGGATGCATCTTGCAGAGCTCCTAGCTTCCCCTTCTCCTTCCCGGTACATTGCAGCCACTCAGACCAGTATGCTAACAGCCAAGAGGCACAGAACCAGATCCACTACCTGGGGGACCCGCTCAACCACCCCAAAGGGGGAATTACACCGCTTTTTTACGCAAATCCACGTGGCTTCACCTCACTCTCCGGGGCCCTCCGCAGCTGCAGACCAACTGATGGGCATACCACAGGCATTCCGCCCGGACGGATTAGGATCGCCGCCACATTTGGGTATGTGCAGCCTGGACCAGGATATCCGGATCATGCTACAAGCCCCCCCGACAAAGGCGGATATCGAGGCCCTAATCTTCCGCTATGAATCTCATCATAGGGACATCCAGGCCGTGAGGGAGGAAGTGACGGTGCTCTCCACTTCGGTGTCGGCGGGGACGGCCGCGTTGACCGCCCTGGAGCACAGGGTATCCACACTGGAACAGGCCCAGACCACTAACGCGGAAATGGAGGTGGCCCTACAGTTACACCTGGAGGACCTGGAAGATGGGAGCTGTCGGAACAACCTAGGGCTCCGGGGGCTCCCCGAGGCAATGGGCAATGAGAACTTGCCCGACACGGTCACGGCCATCTTCCATAAAATTTGTGAGTCCCCCCCGCAGGCCCTGGAGATGGACCGCGTGCATAGAGCCCTGGGCCCCCGATCTCCTGATCCCAACAGGCTGCGTGACGTCATCTGCCGCCTGCACAGATATGCGCACAGAGAGGCTTTGATTCACCGAGCCTGGGAACACGGGATATCAACTTTGATGGGGCCTCCGTCCGGATCTTACCGGACCTCTCCCACACCACGTTACAGCGACGTGCCCTTCTTCGCCCAGTGCTCGACCTGGCGAGGTGGCAGGGCTACACATACCGCTGGGGGTACCCACTAGCGGTTACATTCTGGAGCTCCACTGCTTCCTTCAACTTAAGGGCCCCAGCTGAATTGCCTGCATTGTTTACCTTCTTGGAAGTGAGCCCCATCCAGGTTTCAAATTGGATGGCGTTACTGCTGCACCCGATGGGTCGCCAGGGCACAGCTCCTCCACGAGCGCCTATGCAAGCAAGACCACAGAGACCTCAACGGAGACCTCAGCCGACACACGTGAGTCATGATAGGGGTGTTCCTGATGTCCTCCCCCATGTTTGTTGCCCATTCGCTATGGCCTGACGCACGCTTATTGTTTTATGTGACTAATATTATATCATCCCTTGACACCCCTCTATCTTCTCTTGCTGTCCATCACAATTGAGACTTGAGGCCCCCACCCTCATATGCCATATTGAGACCCTGCTTCCCAGGCAGCCCACTTGCCTGCTCCTAGATGTGAGTTGTTCGGGGACAGAGCTGATGGGAACCCGTCATGAGCGGACAAGACTGCAGGGGGCCCTGAATGTTTTATGGAAAGTGGGGGAGGGTGAGCTTTTTGTCCCTCATCACCCGGCCAACCACGCTGGACAGTGGAGAACCGACTCACACAGCATCTGTGGGGACCCCCTTCGGGGACATTATGCTAGCTTCTTCTTATATCCTGGGCCCCCTACTCGTCCATGCCTGGCCATCACCCACCCACCCAACAATGGTCTGGCTCCCATTGAGCAGTTCAGGCATTTGGCTCCTCCAGGATATGAACTGCCTGCCACACCATAGAGACATACCTACCTGAGGAGCTTACATGGCAGGGCAGATGGTCATCTGTGTAGCATGGTACAATGCAGAACTATAATTGCAGGTGGTGATCTCATTATAACACGTGGTATATGCATGAAGACATTGAAAATGGTGGTGGGCACTTGGGGAGGGGCCTGGGATGGGGATGTTGAACACTGTACCTTCATGCCGGGGGTCCCCCCCTACCCTGGACTGGTGCAGACTCTACGTAAGGACCCCCACTATTGGGGCGGGTCACACAAGTACGGAGCTGTCAGTCAAGGCTTATGAGAAGCTGGGTGCTGGAGCAGGGATGGGGGGATACCTCATGTGCCTATCCTCACTCCTCCGCTGGGGATGAGCCACGGTCTTGGCTGGGGTGCCCTCAGTTGGAGGATAATTAATGTTTAGTATTGTGTGTCGGGACATATTGGCCTAGAGCGAGGGACGGGTTGGGGACCTCCCTGCATATGCCAATACTCATTGCTCCGTGGAGTAAGGGTTCTGATTGTCATTCTTATGACACCTGTTATTATTGTTGCTTGCTTGGTTGTGAGTTATAAGTTTATATTGTTTTATTTTGCACTTGCTGGGGAGGGGGAGGGGGGCGTGACAGGCACTCAGACCTCCCTGACCGTCTCCTTCTGCTCCCCCCACATAGACCTGCGCTCAGGTACTTTATACTGAGCGCATTAGAAAATAATTGCTGAGTCTGAGGTCTCCTTGCAGAGGTTTGTCCTTGAGCAGGGACCCCTTGGGCCTATAGGTACTTCTACTTTTCCTCTTATTTCTTTGTTCTCTGTTTCTTAGATTCTTGCTGTGCCTTTCTCCCACCCTCTTGACAACTAGACTCTCTGCCTATCAAACTTGATTTTTTTCTCCCCTTTGGTACTTTCCTTTCTTCTCTTTCACTCACTTTTTCACCTTCCCCTCCCCCTCTGTCTTTCCCCGCGGAGAGACGATGGATGCTATCAAAATACTTTCTATGAATGCTAAAGGACTGAATATGCCTGAGAAAAGACGTATACTCCTCTCTGACCTTAAACAAGCTCGAATTGATGTAGCATTTATCCTGGAAACCCATTTTAGGGATGATAAGCTACCCATACTCAAAAATAGATTCTACCCTTTGGCCTATCATGCCACTAATGCGACAGCCAAATCTAAAGGAGTATCTATCCTACTATCTAGCGGCCATCCCTGGAAAGGTAAGGACGTTCTCAGAGATCCCGCTGGGCGATACTTATTTTTCAAGGGCCAAATAGGAGACGACATGGTGACACTTGGGACCATATATGCACCTAACACCCAACAGGACACCTTCCTTACCCACACACTGGACATTCTCACGGATTTCCAAGAGGGACAGTTGTTACTCGGGGGAGATTTCAACGTCCCATTGATCCCTTCCATTGACACTTCCTCAGGGGGTTCCTTTGTTCTCCCGGGCGCCAGGAAGCGAATAGCACATGCTCTACACAGGGCTCAATTGGTCGATATATGGAGACTGCAACATTCAGGAGAACGCGATTACACATTTTATTCGGCCCCGCACATAACATACTCTAGAATTTACTTTTTCCTGCTATCCCACTCTCAACTTCAGGCTGCTCGAGCCACCTCTATTGACGACATAATATGGTCTGACCATGTCCCAATCACGGTAGTCTACACCCTTTCTGAACTGTCCACATCTAGGCCCCAATTCTGCCACCTGAACGAAAGTCTCATCCAGACACTGGAGGTATTGGCAGACATCAACAAGGAATTGATGTTTTATTTCCAGACCAATGACCACGGGGAATGTGACCCAGGGATTCTATGGGAAGCCCATAAGACGTTCATCAGGGGAGTATTTATCAAACGTGGCTCCCGACTTAAAAAGGAACGAACCAAACAATTAGACTCCCTTTTAGATAAACTGCACACGGTAGAATCCCGACACACACATGCCCCATCGTCCGCGACAGAAACCATAATTCTTCTTCTCCGCAAACAAATAACAGATCCCCTCCATTATAAGGCCAAGACAGCGCTACAATCCTGCCGTAAGGTTGGATATGAATCCAGTGATAAATGTGGGAAGTTGCTGGCCAAGCTAGTGAGGGAACAACGATTGGCCAACTACATCCCTACCATCACTAATGCTACAGGGCAGAAAATAACACTCCCTAAGCAAATATCTCAAACTTTTCACAGTTACTACTCCACCTTATATAATCTGCCAGAAAGCACTTCAACCCATAATGAAATTGAAGAGTATATTGACCAATCCCTACTCCCCTCCCTACCTGAGGAGGTAAGGGAGGAATTAAACTCTCCCATTACACCCAGGGAACTTCAGCAGGCAGTGAGCTCCACAAAGTCGGGGAAAGCCCCGACACCTGATGGACTGACTCTTCTGTACTACCAAATGTTCCTACCAATTCTCAGCCCTTTCATGATCAGACTGTACACCGATATCGGCTCGGGTAAACCCTTCCCCAGGGACATGTTAACAGCCCACATATCTGTCCTCCCCAAAGAGGGGAAAGAAAAAAAAACTGGAGAGCTCCCTCTAAGGGTGGGACTTTTACATAGGTAAGTATAGTAAAAAGTACAAAAAGGTTTATTAAAAAAAAATAAAAATCACTGGAAAATTGATGTTGCACATACAATAACAAGCAGAATTGGAAATGGGTTCTAAATTGTTGTAAACAGTTACATCAACAACACATGATGATAGCAGCTAATTACATGAACACTTAATGCATTTCGGAAACATCCTTCTTCAGAGGTGTTTAAATGACGAGGAGAGCTGTTTATCACTTGAAAGCAAATCTAAAATATAATAGGAAAATCATATATCACACAAATAATTGACAAGTACATGCTGGTGAATAGAAAGGAAGCACATAAAGAGCAATGACCCACCTTATATCTGTGTAGTAACAAGGATTGTGATACAACAAAATAATTTTTCTTTAAAAACAGATAGAGAATAATCTGAATGGCAGGAGAGGAGATAGGGACCTTAGGCCCAACACCCTTCAGGCATCTCACCCAAGCATGCTCCACAGAGGGTCCAGGTGACACCACCACAAGAGCAAAAACATGTCCAGCAGCACTGACTCTCCCAAGACAATTGTGGTTATTTAAATGGGCCAGGTGTTTATCTGAGAAAATATATATGATCTATATCAGACATGTGGTGTAATGATATATCACAATACATATATAGCATGTAGTGAGTGCATATTCAATGCATACAGTCTTATGCTGTATAGATGCAGCACATCGCAGAGCATAAATAACTGAATTTAGACGGAACAAATGCAGTAGTTGGTCAGCAAATGATTTAATTAATAAAACCTACCTGACACAGTAAAATAGCAAAGCGAGGCTTTCACTGTTATTGCAAAAAGTTCACTCTGAGGAAAAGAAGTGATATAACGAGTAAGTGAGAGATGGGTAGGGAACACTCTCAGAGATCCAAAAATAAAAGCTACATAGAAAAGATAAAACATAGCAGGGCAGTTACCTGTAGAGTCAAAGAAAATTGTCTCTCCTCCCTCTCCAGAAAATCAGCTGGAGTGCTGGGAGTGGGGCTGCTCTATTTAAGGGAGGATCGCCCAGGATTGGGTGATGGCTCCCACCTGAGACGAGTCAGTGCTTATGCTGGGCAGGTGATCGTCTGCGGGCAGGTGTAGAGGAGGGCCCTCCGAACAGGCGGCGCACAGAGCCGCCCCGCATCATCTGTCCGCCAACGGAAAGAACCCACGCAATGCACCAGTTACAGACCTACAGTCAGGTCCATAAATATTGGGACATTGACACAATTCTAATCTTTTTGGCTCTATACACCACCACAATGGATTTGAAATGAAACTTGCAAGATTTGCTTTAACTGCAGACTTTCAGCTTTAATTTGAGGGTATTTACATCTAAATCAGGTGAACGGTGTAGGAATTACAACAGTTTGTATATGTGCCTCCCACTTTTTAAGGGAAAAAAATAATGGGACAATTGGCTGCTCAGCTGTTCCATGACCAGGTGTGTGTTATTCCCTCATTATCCCATTTACAAAGAGCAGATAAAAGGTCCAGAGTTCATTTCAAGTGTGCTATTTGCATTTGGAATCTGTTGCTGTCAACTCTCTATATGAGATCCAGAGAGCTGTCACTATCAGTGAAGCAAGCCATCATTAGGCTGAAACAACAAAACAAACACATCAGAGAGATCGCAAAAACATTAGGTGTGGCCAAATCAACTGTTTGGAACATCCTTAAAAAGAAAGAACGCACTGGGGAGCTCAGCAACACCAAAAGACCCGGAAGACCACGGAAAACAACTGTGGTGGATGACCGAAGAATTATTTCCCCGGTGAAGAAAACACCCTTCACAACAGTTGGCCAGATCAAGAACACTCTCCAGGAGGTAGGTGTATGTGTGTCAAAGTCAACAATCAAGAGACTTCACCAGAGTGAATACAGAGGGTTCACCACAAGATGTAAACCATTGGTGAGCTTTAAAAACAGGAAGGCAAGATTAGAGTTTGCCAAACAACATCTAAAAAAGCCTTCACAGTTCTGGAACAACATCCTATGGACAGATGAGACCAAGATCAACTTGTACCAGAGTGATGGGAAGAGAAGAGTATGGAGAAGGAAAGGAACTGCTCATGATCGAAAGCATACCACCTCATCAGTGAAGCATTGTGGTGGTAGTGTCATGGCGTGGGCATGTATGGCTGCCAATGGAACTGGTTCTCTTGTATTTATTGATGATGTGACTGCTGACAAAAGCAGCAGGATGAATTCTGAAGTGTTTCGGGCAATATTATCTGCTCATATTCAGCCAAATGCTTCAGAACTCATTGGACAACGCTTCACAGTGCAGATGGACAATGACCCGAAGCATACTGCGAGAGCAACCAAAGAGTTTTTTAAGGGAAAGAAGTGGAATGTTGTGCAATGGCCAAGTCAATCACCTGACCTGTATCCGATTGAGCATGCATTTCACTTGCTGAAGACAAAACTGAAGGGAAAATGCCCCAAGAACAAGCAGGAACTGAAGACAGTTGCAGTAGAGGCCTGGCAGAGCATCACCAGGGATGAAACTCAGCATCTGGTGATGTCTATGCGTTCCAGACTTCAGGCTGTAATTGACTGCAAAGGATTTGCAACCAAGTATTAAAAAGTGAAAGTTTGATTTACGATTGTTAATCTGTCACATTACTTTTGGTCCCTTAAAAAGTGGGAGGCACATATACAAACTGTTGTAATTCCTACACCGTTCACCTGATTTGGATGTAAATACCCTCAAATTAAAGCTGAAAGTCTGCAGTTAAAGCACATCTTGTTCATTTCATTTCAAATCCATTGTGGTGGTGTATGGAGCCAAAAAGATTAGAATTGTGTCAATGTCCCAATATTTATGGACCTGACTGTATATCACTTTTAAATGTAGATCTATATGTATCTATGTAAGCTATTTACGAAAATTCTGGCTACCCGACTACTTCACCATCTGCAGGATCTGATTCACCTCGATCTAATGGGATTTATCTCCACGAGGGAGGCGCGGGACAATACAACTAAAGTACTCAACCTCCTGCATGTGGTCTCCACTACTCACACTCCCTGTGTCTTTCTTAGCACAGATGCCAAAAAGGCGTTTGATCGGGTGAGTTGGAGATTCATGTTTTCAGTACTTAAACATATAGGCGTGGGAGATTCCATGATGAACTGGATAGCTGGGGTGTACTGGTGCCCTCCTGCCCAAGTGATAGCCAATGGTGTTCTCTCTGACCCCTTCACCGTTAGGAATGGCAGGCGTCAAGGCTGCCCCCTCTCTCCCCTCCTTTTCATTCTATCCCTGGAACCCTTTCTTTGTAAAATTAGGCTAAACCCTGACATTACAGGACTGATGGTAGGACCTACCCAACACAAAATATCAGCTTACGCAGATGATCTTTGCTTTACATTGACTAACCCAGTTATCTCCCTACCTAACGTATTTGGGGAGTTTGAATGATACGGGTCCCTCACGAACCTGAAGATAAATTTCTCGAAATCGGAGGTACTGGGAGTGGCAATTCCTCCAACGCTGCAAGCGAGCCTTCAATCTAATTTTAATGTTAAGTGGACGTCGACTGCATTAAAATACCTGGGCACGTATATGCCCTTAGATATTACTCGTACTTACGAATTGAATTTCCCGCCCTTACTATGTAAAATTCACATCCTATTAGACCAATGGCACAAAGGCCTACATTCCTGGTTTGGTAGATTAAATCTTGGGGGACTTGTATTACCTGACGCCCGAAAATATTACCAAGCAACACACCTGGGTAGGTATATAGACCGGTGCCGACATTCAAACCTCAAGTCATGGGCACAACTGGAACAACAACAAACATAAATCCCTCTAAAAAAATACACTTTGGTGCTACAGTGACCTGCCATCAGATGTAAAACCGCACCCACTAATTAGTACCACTTTAGCCCTGTGTCTTCGGGCCTCCAAGCAAAGCCATCTGACCTCAGATGCTTCCCCTCTATACCTTATTCTGGGTAACCCACAATTTTCCCTGGGCCTACGCACCTCAGAATACCATGCATTACAGCTCGCTGGCCATACACAGGCATCTAACTTCATACAAACAGATCTATGGCCCACTATAGCAACCTTGATGAACGCCGCCGGACCTTCCGGCCTTCCTTTATGGCAAGCCCGCTGACTACATCATTTCCTTCATTCCATCCCCAACCCTGTGGGATTCAATTGGGATCTGACTCCATTCGAGGAATACTGTTCTGGTACAGATGCCCTCTCGCGAACCCTATCCACACCTCTATCCACACCCGTGAAACCTCACAACTGCTATCCTACCACATCCGAACAGGGGAACATTCCTCCACACGTTTTGGTCTTGTCCTGGGCGACGGTGAGGGAAGTCATACAAAAATTCACTGAGTATCAGATACCAAACGAACCAGCATTCTTCCTTTTACATGTATCTAACATATCATCTAAAGTCTACAAAAAATCTATCCTCCTAAATGCGGCTAAAGCCTGTATTCCATTGTTTTGGAAAAAAAACCCACCCTCCATCAATAACAAACTGGCTACACAAAGTAGAGGATATTAATAGAATGGAAGATTTAGTCCTGACATCACAACATAAATGCGAACAATACACCAAGACATGGGGAGCATGGAATATGTTCCTCTTATCTGATGAAGGCAAATCCCTTTTCGAGCCCCCTGTCTGGACCTAAAGGCACCTCTTGATTGCCTGAGCTGACTTGTAGCCGAAGGTAATCGGTCACTCCATCGTCCCTCCGCTTTTCTTTTCTGATCAGTTGCTCCTTTTTTTTTTTTTTCTTACTACACCTTTTAAGTCTCTATTTCTATGTTCAGTAAATGGAAAATGTAGCTGGGCTGGGGTTCTACAATTCTTTACGAGTCACGTAACGAGCAGAACCGGACGCACCCTACAACAAGCGAGGATATTTCAAATGGTTGTGTTGACTCTAGATGTATACTCCTGCGAACAGACGATTATGTTGTCATCATACTAGATAAGACATCTTCGTTGCATCTGATTCTGTACTATGTATGTTGTCTTACTCCTGCCTAATGCTGTTAATAAAATTTATACTTGAAAAAAAAAGTTCATCTTACTTAAAGGACTTTTTGAATCGTTAATTGCTTAGATCATCAGATACTGTCAATGTGTTTAAGGGGGAAAAGCCTAGAAGAAGTCTATAGTGTTGACAGAAGATGTGAGTTTTCAACAAGCCTTAACACAGGTCCCTTTGTATATTCTGTTCTGATTTCATTAATATCAGCTGCCCAAGCCCTGAAGAAGGGGGAGGCTTTCCCCCAAAAACATGTTGGCTGTATCTGATACTCATAACCATTAATTGATTCAATAAGTACTTTAAATGAGATGAACTTTTGAACCAGGTGTGCACCTCCATACACATCCAATCATTTATCTTCTTGTGAGTGCTTCCTTTTTCGCTGTCAGTGAAGTAGCAGTCTAGCACCAGAACAGGGTCCACCTATACTCTATGCATTTTTTTTTTTAAAAATTACAGACGCCTATAAACGAAACGCTGCCAAACACGAGTTACCGCGTTTATCCATGTTTACAAGCTATTACAGGCATTTGGCGTTTCAAATGCTTCTGAACATCTGTCCTGAATGCATTTTTTTGTTTTACAAAAAATGCTTCTAAACTCAACTGCCTATAAACGATTATAAACCTGTGTACATGTACTGATAAGTAGACATGTGCAATTTGTTTCGTTCCGCATTAGTCTTTGGTCAAAATTTGGAATTTTCGTTAATTCGGAAACGTCCAAATTACGAAAAACCTTTTCCCAAATGTTTGAAAAGAACAAAAATCGGAGAAACGAAAATCCAAACGAACGAAAATCCAAAATTTGAAAATCTGGATGAACGAAAAACCGAAATTTGAAAATCTGAATGAACGAAAATCCGAAAATTCAAAAGAATGAAAATCCCAAAGTAAGAACGAAAATCCGAAAATACAAATGAACGAAAATCCGAAAGTAAGAACGAAAATCCAAAAATTTGAAAGAACGAAAATCCAAAAATTCGAAAATCCTAAAGAACAAAAACATTTGGATAATTTCTATTAAAATTATAATAATATAATTTGAAAGGAAATTCCAATACCTACCTATAATTCAATAGTTTATAAACATTATTATAGTTTTTTTATAATTCTTATTATTAATTATTAATAATAATAATAATAGTTATACTATTAAATTATAGGTAGGTATTGGAATTTCCTTTAAATTTGGCTGTTAGTGAATGTAATGAATTATTAACCATTATTATAGTTTTTTACTTATACTTATTTATAATAAATAATAATAATAAAAACTATAATAATAGATATAAACTATTAAATTAGCTAGGTATTGGAATTTCCTTTCAAATTTGTCTGCCTGTTAGTGAACTAATTTTTCCGAATACCGCATCTATATGAATGGAACGAACCAAATTCGAATGTTTCCGAATTCACAAATTACTGAAAATAAGGAATAACGCATCTATATGAATGAAACAAACCGAATTCACATTTTTCCAAATTCCCGAATTACACATAACGAATACCGCATCTATACGGATGGAAAGAACCAAATTTGATTGTTTCCGAATTTATTTGAAATAATGAATTTCGATCATAACAAAAAATCCGAAAAAAACAAACAAAAAAAAAGAAAACGAAAAAAAAAAAAGTTTTTTTTTAGCTGTGCACATGTCTAAGATAACATAGAGGAGATTTCAGGGGCAGCTGAAAAAAATACCCAACTGCTCCTAAATGTCCATTTATCAGCAGCAGTATGAGGCCTAGGGCAGCGGTTCAGGGCGCACTGCCGCCTAGGGCACAGCCACAGCTGCTGGTTTCCTTTGCTGTCCACAGAAGGGGCAGACGGCCACATTTGCCTCCTCTAGTGCTGACTGCAGCTCTGTCACAGCAGAGTAACCTGTCCTTGCACAGCATTACTTCCACTGGGACCACTGCTGTGCCAGTGCATGCTGGGAGTCTGGGGCTGTCAGTGGTATAGCGCGGGGGGGGGGGTTGACGATTCCAAGTGAGAGCACTTTCACTGACCAGAGCCTGCTCCCCCCTTTCTCTCTCTCTCCCTGACCCCCCTTTCTCTCTATTTCCCTGACCCCCCTTTCTTTCTTTCTCTTTGACCCCTCTTTCTCTCTCCCTTAACCGACTCTCTCTCCCTGTCCCTCCCCCCTCTCTCTCCCTGAACCTCTCTCCCTCTCCCTGACCCCCTCTCTCCCCCGGACCCCCCTTTCTCTCTCTATCCCTGAACCCCATTCTCTTTCTCTCTCCCTGACCACCTCTCTCTCCCTGACCCCCCTTTCTCTCTCTATCCCTGAACCCCATTCTCTTTCTCCCTGACCACCCCTCTCTCCCTGACCCCCCTTTCTCTCTCTCCCTGCCTCTCTCTCTCTCTGATCCCCTTTCTCTCTCTCTCTGACAGCCCTTTCTCTCTCTCTCTGCCTCTCTCTCTCTGACTCCCCCTCTCTCCTTGCCAGCATTGGAAATTGCTTTACCCCAGTCATTTTATTATACCCCTTCTTTCCTTTCATCTACCTATTCATTGATGTACAACAGAATTGCTTTATTAACCGGCAATTGACGGCGGCAAGGTGGCTCTGTAACGCGGATCGCCGTCATACGACGGCGGCCGCGTGATCGAGCCTAGTGAGCGCGCGCCGCCGGAGGCACGCCCGTGCGCTCATTGTGTCTGGGGAGGGCCAGGGAGCGGGTGCGGCGGCTTCGATTGCCGCCGGCTACCCGCGATGCCCCCCCCGGAGCGAAGGAGCGGAGGTCCGTGTATGTAAACACGGACCTCCGCTCTGTGTGAGGGGGAAGGGCTGTGATCACAGCCTTCCTGTACATGAAGGCTGTGACCACTTCCCTTCCCCTGTTAGGGCAGTCCCCCCACAGTTAGAACACGCCCAGGGAACATAGTTAACCCTTAGCGCGCCCCCTGCAGGTTAACCCCTTCAATGCCAATGGTATTTACACAGTAATCAGTGCATGTTAATAGCACTGATCGCTGTATAAATGCCAATGGTCCCAAAAAAGTGTCAAAATGGTCCGACATGTCCGCTGAAATATCGCAGTACCGCAAAAAATCGCAGATCACCGCCATTATTAGTAAAAAATAAAAAAATAAATAAAAACCCCAAAAATGAATTCTCATCACCCATAAACGCGACCACTTTTGCGCAAACCAATCAATAAACGCCAATTGCGATTTTTTTTTATCGCAAATATGAGGAAGAATATAAATCGGCCAAAAACGGTGAAAAAAAATGTTTTTTTATATTTTTTTTGGATTTGTATTTTAGCAAAAAGTAAGAAATTTGGGTTTTTTTGCAAAATTGTCGCTCTTCTTTTGTTTATAGCGGCGATCAGAAATGACGCAGAGGGGATCAAATACCACCAAAAGAAAGCTCTATTTGTGGGAAAAAAAGGACGCAAATTTCGTTTGGGTACAACGTCGCACGACCGCGCAATTGTCAGTTAAAGCGACGCAGTGCCGAATCGCAAAAAGGGCTCCGGTCCTAAAGCTGGAAATCCTTCCGGTCCTTAAGTGGTTAACTTTATCCACTTAAAGTAGTATTAAAGCAAAGTATATATTATATTGCATCTTACCATTTCTTAGATGGGTGGCTACATTTGTTTTGTTTTTTTAGGTTTTCTTTTATTTTCACCTGGTGATCCTGCTAGTAAGTCTGTTGTTTTTCAAAAGAATGAGCTGTCTTGCAGATGTAGCAGTTCGAGGGTTGAGTCAAACCATTTAACACTGGCAGAGGTGCTTACAATGATCAGTTTTCGTTTATTTGTGTAAAACCTTTATCCCATAGAAAGATTGCAACCTCCAGTCCAGGGGCCCCTCCATAGAAAGATTCCCACGTTAACCTCTAGCAACCAATCGGTGAACAGTTATGATGTTCAGTAGCCTCTAGCAACCAATGAGTGAGCGGTAATGATTTGCAGTAACCTCTAGCAACCAATCAGTGAGCAGTAAGTATGTGAAGTAACCTCTAGCAGCCAATCAGCGAGCAGAAATGATGTTCTGTAACTTTTAGCAATGAGTCAGGGAGCAGTAATAATATGCTGGAACCTCTGGCAACAAATCGCAATCGCTGCCTGTTCTGCTGCAGTAAACTGATTTTGAGTCTAGCTGCTGTATGTCCCAGAGCATTGGTTTTGGCACACCATCTTCCATTTCTGTTTGTCTTTTTCTTGGGATCCCACAAGGGGTACATGACCTCAAAATCCACCATTGAAAGATGGATCAGGAATGTTTACTAGAGTTTGTGCAATCAAGTACAAGCCTTTTCCTGCCCTATTGCATGCCCACTCCACCAGATCTGTATCTGGAGCCTATACACACTAAGTCTGTTTCCCAACTCTATAAGACCACCACCTGATCTTCTGTTCATGCTTTCTCAAAGTTTTACTAGATGGATGTCCTGCGGACTCAGCTTTTGGCTGCAAGGTTCTCTCAGCGGCACTATGAACTTGTTGTTTTTGGGCCTGTGGGCACAGCTTAGTTTTCCTAGTCGTTGCCCACGTTTATATTTATCTATTGGGATGTCCCATGGTGTATGAATAAGTTGCCTGTGTCTTGTACTGTACGATAAAGACAAGAAGAATTTTGACGTACCTGTAAATTCAATATCTCAGGGTCCTTTCACATGGGCGTTCCGATCAGGTCTGCATGGCAGTTTTTAAGGCGGACCTGATCGGACGCTCCATTCAGCCCTATGGAGCAGTGGATGTCAGCGGTGACATGTCTCTTGACATCCGCTGACATCCAATCAGATCCTGTCTGTGAAATCCAGACAGATGAAAACCCTATTTTCCATCCGTCTGGGGAATTGGATTGGATAGGATTGAATGAAAACGGACAGGCGGTCTGTTTTCATCCGATCTCAAATAAAGGACAGTGGGGCTTTGACAGGTCCATCTCCACACAGTGAGCAGATGGACTTCCTTTCCCTTTCTCTGCTCCAAGAGCCCGCACCGAAATACCCCTTTTTATCTCTGTCTTCATCTATCTTTCTTAATGCAGTTCACCCACCTCTTGTATAATCCATCTTCCCCAAATCCGCTCATACTCAGCTATCTTACCTCCTCTCCTATACTCAAATTTTTCTTTCCTTATGACCCCATTCGCCTCTTTCTCCCACTCTCCCCTACTTGGAGGTTCTACCGCTAACCACTTTCTGGCAATCAGCTTCCTTGCCAGGAAGAGGCATCTAATTATTGCCACTCTACTACTTCTCTTTTTATCCTTTATCACATATCCTAATATGCATATTTTAGGGTCTACTCCAAGATCTACCTCAAAGACGTCATTTATTTTGTTAATAATTCCCTTCCAATATCTTTTAAGCTTGGGGCACCTCCTCATCATGTGAATTAGGTCTCCCACTGAGGCTCCGCAGCGTGGGCATTCCTCATTTTGCCTCCTCCCAAACCTATACATTTTTTGGGGGGTTCTATACGCCCTATGTAGAAGCATCAGGTGTGAGATCATTTGTGAGGGGGCCATCGTACATTGTGGGCCTGCTTCCAAAATCTGTTTCCATTGTTCCCCTGATATTGGTTCTACATCACTTTCCCTTCCCTTTTTACAGGGTAACTCTTCATTTTTTGTTGTTTGTTCCCTTATTTTTTTATACATGTGTGAGATCAACCCCCTGAGGCTGTTTGCTTGGGTCATTTTCCATAGCAGAGGGGCCTCGCACCATCCAATCGAATTCTCCCTGAATTGTGCTCTCAGAGCGTCCCTCGCCTGCAGATACTTGAAGAAGGTCTGTTTGGGGATATCATATTCCTCTCTTAATTCTTGAAAAGATTTCAGTGCTGTTCCAATATATAAGTGGGCGAGTCTACATAACCCACACTGATCCCAGACCCCACTTCTATCTACTTTTAATAATTCTGGGAGTTTCTTATTACCCCATATTGGCGAGTATTCTGTAAATCCGTGATATTTCAAAATATTTTTGACTGTCTTCCAGACGTTCCCTGCCATCTTATTTGTCGGGAGCGAGTTCAGAAGAGAGTCTGCCTCCAAGGCCTCTATCAATGTATTCTGACCTGATCCCTCTCTCATAATTTCCCCCGTATTATTCCCTATATTAAGATGTTGCATCTGTGCTGCTAGAAAATAGCTCCATGGCTGCGGGATATCCAGACCCCCCCTTTCCCTGGGTAGCTGCAATGTATGCAGCCGTATTCTTGATTGTCCATTTTTCCAAATTAGCTCCCTGAATATGCTGTCTAACTTTCGAAACCATTGTTTATTTATCCATACTGGGTTATTGTACAGCACATACATCAATTGCGGCATCCAGATCATTTTTATTAAATTACATCTCCCGGCTACTGATAGTGGTAGTCGTCGCCACACCTTCCCCTTTTCTTTAAATGTATCTATCAGCGGGGCCATATTATTGTCTGTGTAGTCATTTGGATACTTTGTTACATACACTCCCAGGCACTTCATTTTATCCACTACTTTCAGCCTAACTGCTTCCAACGGTAATTCTATCTTATAAAGGTCTATGGGCATCAGGATTGATTTATCCCAATTAATTTTTAACCCAGATATTCGTCCAAACCTTTCCACTATTTTCATAGTGGCCACCAGGGACTCACCTGTGTCCCCCAAAAATACCAATACATCATCCGCATATAAAGCTAGCTTCTCCTCCCCTCCTGGCCTTCGGAATCCTTGGATCTCGGTTGATGCTCTTATGACTATTGCGAGTGGCTCTATGGCAAGTGCAAAAAGCAGGGGCGACAAAGGGCACCCCTGCCTTTTGCCCCGCAACAGCTGGAATACTTCTGAACACCTGTTATTTATTTAAATTTTTGCTCTGGGGCTACTATACAACAGCCTGACCCACCGCACAAAATTAGGGCCCACCTGGAACGTGGCCAAGGCCCTCCAATGGCGTTTTTAAGCGCTTTTCAAGCATTTGTGTTTCAATCATGTGACCTTTCCACAGCCTCAGTACACATTTCATGCGCTTTTCAAGTGTTTTTCAAGCGCTTAACCATTATTTTCAATGGACATGGGCGTTTTTGAAGAGCTATTTTGAGCGCACAAAACAAGCTGAAAAGATGCTGCTTGCAGGACTTTTAGCAACGCCTAGCAAGCGCAACGCCCCGGTGTGAAAGCATCCATTGAGATGCATGGGGAGCGTTTTTGGTGCGCTTTTTATGTGCTAATTTTAGAGCAAAAATGCCTGAAAAACGCCTTGGTGTGAAAGGGAATTCTCTATTATGTGGATGATGACAACATTTAAACTGTGAAAGAAAAGTTACAACATTGATCAAAAATGTTTCTTCTATTTTTACTAAATTGCTTTTAGTAATAGCTCCTAGGCCACCCAGAGCATTTGATAGTAGTAGCGGAGCTTAGGTGTAGCCTGGGAGGTCCTGAGCCCCAAATGTAGGAGGCAAAGTGCTTATTCTATGATCCCTGCACTCATTCTGGCCGAGCTGAGCACTTGTGCAGTGAGGCCAGTGACATCGTGATTGAGGTGAAGCAATCTGGCGGCAGCCATCTTGCACTTTTGAACGGCCACAGTGCTTCATGATGGAGTACAAGTTATAGCACCTCAATTTAAAAGATTGTGTCATTTCAGTGCAGTGTGGGACTACAGGTCACATCAGAACCTTGTAGTGTAGGACTACAGGTCTCAGCAAGTATTCAAAGACTAAAGGCTGAGAGCGCTGAGCTGAGTGTTCTGGCTGGGGGGGCCCATCAAAACACAATAGCACAGCAGGGGAGATCGCTGTACTAGCATCACATAGTTAGTACAACGGCTCCTCCTGAGCTGTCAGCCCTGCTGGGTTGAACGAAGAAACGACTACTGTGTACTACCCTTTATGGTATCAAGGATCAATAAAGTTCTCCCTTTTACTTTTAGGCCTCATGTACACAGGGCGTTAAAAAAACTTTCTAAAAATAGCTTTGTAGTGAGTTTTTCAGCTTTTTTCAGCGTTATTGCACTAGCGTTGTTGAGCATTATTCAGCAGTAGAGTTGAGCGAACCTCTGGAAGTTCGGGTTCTGCTGGTCTGGCCGAACTTCGGGACAAAGTCCGGGTCCGGACGGAACCCGAACGATCGCACGGACACCGAACCCCATTGAGTGATGTTTCGATAAAAATCTTTCAAAAAAATTGCGGGACACATGTACTCCGGATTTTCATTTTCCCTCTTGAAATAACTAGGAACTATGGTATTTCCCATCATGTGTCATCAGCAAAGAAGCAAGTTGGGTCGTCCCGACTGTCGAGTCCTCCTCGGCAACATGATTGATACACTACGATCATGTCGCTAGAGGGGACGACACGATAACACAAAACTACCCGGGGGGGTCGGTCTTGTGAGTCGAGTCGCGAGAGTCGGAAATCAGAAACTTATGAACGACTCTGGACATCAGGATGTGATGT
>BLSH010280915.1:691964-720238 GCA_018402905.1 Glandirana rugosa | reverse complement strand
CTTACATCAACAGCTGGCCCTATAGGAGTAGGCGATGGTTTTGGAACAAGAATCTGTCCCTCTAAGCAGAAGCCTCTACCTAGTGCAGTCAGATCACTCAAAGCAGCAGTATGTGAAATCTCAAATTGCTCCCACAATCTGATCGTTGTGTACAATCCCACAATCTGATCGTTGTGTACGAACGTACGATCGTTTCGTTATACAGAGTTTAATCTGCAATCTCCAACTCTAAGCAGCAGTATTTGAAATCTCAAATTCCCCCAACAATCTGATCGTTGAGCACGATCGTGGCGATCGTTGTTTTAAGCAGAGTTTGATCTGCAACTCAAAGCAGCGGTATTTGAAATCTCAAATTCCCCCAACAATCTGATCGTTGAGCACGATCGTAGCGATCGTTGTTTTATGCAGAGTGGTGGTCTGCAAGAAATAATTTTTATGGCGAGTACAAACATTCTATCTATTCTATCTATCTATTGAGTTATTTTGAGGGGACAGCAAATTTACACTTTTATACAAGCTGTACACTCACTACTTTACATTGTAGCAAAGTGTCATTTCTTCAGTGTTGTCACATGAAAAGATATAATAAAATATTTACAAAAATGTGAGGGGTGTACTCACTTTTGTGAGATACTGTACTGTATATGTGGTGCAGAAAATGCAGCAAATCCTGTGCATTTCCCGCAACGCATTGAAATTGCACCGCGTTCGTGTGATTTTCTGCGGGTGTCAATTTTAAATTAATGACACCCTAAAACAGTTCACAAAACGCAGTGCGATTGATTGCCAGAATCAGACTGCTTTGGTGTGAACACCAATACAATCCAATTCCGGTGCGGCAAAAAAAAATGCCAGCACCTTTTTTCAGGTGGTGTGGTGCGATTTGAACCCATACAAAATAAATGGGCTCAAATCGCACTGGAAAGAATCGCATGTGATTTGAACAGGAATGCAGCGCAATTCCTGTTCGAACCACATATGGTTTCCCACACTGCTCCTGTGTGAACCCAGGCTCAAGCAATATTATCAGGTGTGATATCTTCTAGGACAGGGATATGCAATTAGCGGACCTCCAGCTGTTGCAAAACTACAAGTCCCATCATGCCTCTGCTTCTGGGTGTCATGCTTGTGGCTGTCAGTCTTGCTATGTCTTGTGGGATTTGTAGTTTTGCAACATCTGGAGGTCCGCTAATTGCATATCGCTGTTCTAGGAGAAAGGTTAGCACAACCGAAGTGCTATCACAACTTCTTGAATTAGCGCCACTGTGCTGCTTTTAAAGCTATAGGCTGCAGCTAGTGGGTCATAAGGTATATAGAAGAGAACATGTTACAAACGGTTCAATTTTTATACATAACAACTTTCTGTTCAACATCCAGATAACGCAAGCTTGTGTCTAAAACCAAACACAGAAGATGACACTTATGCATAAAGACAACAGTTTATTATTTAAACTGTTAATAAGCATTTCAGGTTGAGCACAAAGGTCTATTTTACAAACTATTTTGTGATCTGGTAAATAAAATTGGTTTGAATTTATAAGACAGGATACATATTGATGAAAGAGAAAACATTTATTTGCTGGTGAAAATGCAATTAATGGTAATTGTCATTAGAACATGGTACAGTGTTACATTCGCATTCTTCAATTACTTTGATCTGTATAATAGATTTTGATGAGTCGGGACAGTTAAGTTCCATTGATTGTACTGAGGTGCGCACTGGACTGCAACAGCGGCACCTTCCTTCAACTGCTTCAAATCCATCGTGATACCTGAAATAAAAACACAAAGAATGTGAGAATGGCAGTCAATGTTACAGTAGTGGTAGAGGACAGAAAGTAAAATGCAGCCCTGTTTTATATATTATATTAGGGCAGCCTTCTCAACCTTCTCAACACAGAGGAACCCTTCAAATAGCTTTCCGGTCTCAGGGAACCTCTGTTAAAAATGACTATATCTACAACTCATGATACATTAGTGTGATGGTCAGTGGGAAGAATGCTCCTTATACTTGTGATCATTGGGAAGAGTTACCCCTTACAAATACCTAATAAAATAATCAATGGTGTCAGTGGGAACTTATCTGAGAGGCAGAAATTGCTCATTGCTCAAAGAACCCCTAACAACCTCTGGAGGGACCCTAGGGTTCCATTGAACCCTGGTTGGGAAACCCTGTCTTAGGCTATATTTATGCAAGTGACTCCCTTTTAAGTCTGGAAGCACTGTTTATGTGTTCTTGGCACCTCCTCTTCTTCCCATGCCCCTATGATGGCACACGTGCAGGCTTGATCCCAGGGAATGCGTACTAGTTTTCAGAGACTCCAAACTTCCTGGCAGAGTTTAGCCAACCATTCTTTTGTATAAGAACAGAATTTTGGGGCTGTAGTTCTGTACACCTAATATAACTAAGTACACTTTATGGCCTATTATGTCTTACACATGGAAAGATACAGCTACATTATGTGGACACTTGACCATCACACCTATGTGAGCTTGTTGGAAATTCCATTCCAAAACCATGGTCATAATTATGCGTTTGTTGTTATAATGGCCTTCACTCTTCTTGGAAAAGATTTTCACAAGATTTTGGAGTGTTTCTGTGGGAATTGGTGCCCATAAAAAAGCATTTTTAAAGGTCAGGTACCAATGTTGGATGAAAAGACCTGGCAAGCAATCTGTATTCCAAATTAGCCCAAGGGTATTTAGTAGAGTTGAGAACTAGTGAAGAGCTTAGGTGGGTTCAGACACGAGTTCTCCCGCTGGGAAGCTGTGAAAGCCTATAGCCAATCATAGGAGGTAGAGGCATTCACCGCCCCAAAGCCACAAATATGCATGCCCCTTCCATACATGTGGTTGTGGGGTGGGGAATGACTCTTCCACTTATGCCTGTTGGCTTTGACAGCTTCCTGGAAGGAGACCTCAGTCGGGCTCATGTCTGAACATGCCTGAGCTCAACCCTATTGAGGACTGTGTTTATGCAAGTGGTGGAGGGAGACTGGTCCTGCAGCCTTCTGAGATGCATGATTTGCCGCTAGGCAAGGACTGAGAATGTGGGAGTGTGTACTGACAAAAAACAGTCCCTGCCTCCCCCCAAAAAACGTGCAACTTGGTTACAGGCTAAAGGGAGGGAAAGAATTAGTGGTACTTCACTTTTTGAGTGGAGGTCAATTATAAACTATGTCTTTATGGAACTGACTTTGCTCACAGGGGGGAACAGTCATGCTGGAACAAAAAGCTTTTGCCACAAAGCTGAAAGTGCACAATTGTCTAAATATCTTTCAATGCTGTAGTAATAACTGTAGTACACACTAGTGCAATTTCTCATGCGTCTGCCATCACATTGCAGAGCATGAGAAAGGAAATCACATTATTCTCTATGGTGTCTGGTCACATCAATGCAACATGGTGCAGTGTGATATTGGCAAAGAAGTTGGCGCTTCTTTTGGTGCAGCTCAATGTGTTTTTGGCCCCCATAGACTTCAATCAAAAAGCATGAAAAATGCATGTAGGTGCATTTTTGACAGGGTTTTGGGTTTAGCAACCAGTCTCCTCCTCTTATAAAAAAATAAATAAAAAATCCACGAGGCATGGAAAAGCATCAAAAACGCGAATACGTGCTATGATAATGCAACAGCACTAGTGTGTTGTGAAGGATGGCGAATATTTTGAAGGCCAATAAAAATTATTTGTGTGTATATTCTGTTTTGTTTGTTTTCTGATACCATTCACCAAACTTTTTAGACACACTTCGTGTAGCTTGAAATCAGCTTCTTGTCATCACTTGCACAGCAGCACTCAGACTGAGAGAGGGAAGGGCAGCACTTGGAGCCAATAAGACCCTATTGCATGTACATGGGCTGACATAGAAAGATGAGCTCAGGAGCGTTCATATACTTGTCCGAACCCATCTGAGCTATCCTGCCAGGAAGCTGTCACTGTGAACCACCAAACATCAGAGGCCACGGCACGCCCCACTACCGAGCAAATACTAAGCCCCTGTATACACATGGCTATGGGGCAGGGAACACCTCCTTTGTTTCCGATTGACAGTCTGCAGTGACAGCTTACTGGCGATATACAGGTGCATCCCAAAAACCTAGAATAACTTCAAAAAAGTTAATTTATTTCAGTAATTCAATTCAAAAAGTGAAACTCATATATTTTATATAGATGTGTTACACACAGAGTGATATATTTCAAGCATTTCTTCCTTTTAATTTTGATAATTATGGCTTACAGCTAGTGAAAAACCAAAATTCAGTATCTCAGAAAATGAAAATATTACATAAGACCAATAAAAAAAGGATTTTTAATACAGAAATGTTGGCTTACTGAAAAGTATGTCTATGTACAGTATAGTATGCACTATATCAATA
This sequence comes from Glandirana rugosa, assembly GCA_018402905.1. NCBI lineage: Eukaryota > Metazoa > Chordata > Amphibia > Anura > Ranidae > Glandirana > Glandirana rugosa. The sequence goes on along the minus strand of BLSH010280915.1, from coordinate 715,862 downwards.
CTTGGTCGGGAATCCTTTTGCATGAATTACAGTCTGTGATGATTTGGGGAGCCAGCTGCTGTTGGTCCACTGTGTTTTATCAAGTCCAAAGTCAGCGCAGCCCTCTACCAGGAAATTCTAGAGCACTTCATGCTTCCCTCTGCTGACCAGCAGGGCTTGGCACCTGCCCACACTGCCAAAAGTACCAATACCTGGTTTAATGATCATGGTATAACTGCCTGATTGGCCAGCAAACTTGTCTGACCTAAACCCCATAGAGAATATGTGGGGCATTGTCAAGAGGAAGATGAGAGACACCAGACCCAACAATGCAGATGAGCTGAAGGCCACTATCAAAGTAATCTGGGCTTCCATAACACCTCAGCAGTGCCACAGATTGATCACCTCCATGCCACGCTACAATGATACAGTAATTTATGCAAAAGGAACCCCAACCAAGTATTGCTATAGTGCATACTATACTGTACATGCTTTTCAGTAAGACAATGTTTCCGTATTAAAAATACTTTTTTTTTTTTTTTTTATTGGTCTTATGTAATATTCTAGTTTTTTGAGATGCTGAATTTTGGGTTTTCACTAGCTGTAAGCCACAATCATCAAAATTAAAAAACAAAGAAATGCTCGAAATATATCACTCTGTGTGTAACGCATCTATATAACATAATATGAGTTTCAATTTTTGAATTGAATTACTGAAATAAAATAACTTTTTGATGCGCACTTATTTTTTTAAATGCGCCTGTAGCTCAGGAGGGTTTGGACTAGTTTCCAAATATGCCTAAGCTCATCTCTACTGCCATGGAACATGCTGGCAGGACGTGTGAGCACAGCTGATGACTTAGCAGTATGTTTCTGCTCCTTCATTGTCTAAGTAGCAGACTGAAACCATGAAGGGGAGACCACCGTATCTTTGCAGTCAGGCAGAGGTGTGTGAATCACCAAACTGGTTGGGCAGGCAGATAAGATGGCTATATGTGTATTTCAACATTGTATTTATTTGTTTGCCTGAATTTCAGCTTTACTGTCCTATTTTATTCAGTTATTCAGCTGAGTACATTTTACTATTCTGCCAGTCAAACTAAATAAAAGCCATTAGAAGCCCCCTAGTAATAAAATGTCTGTATAATGTATTTGTCCCTTACCATGATTCAGACTCGCAGTATCCCTGGCACTTGGTCAGTAGCACTTCAGCCGTGCAATTATCCTTAGTGATGGTGTGTTTGTAATGATGAGGGTTGCAGCTGGTATCTAAAAAGAAGGACATGAATGAATATGTTGCTTTGAAGGAAGGATCCCTTACATCATTTTCCTTTCTTATAATACAGTATGCAAGAAGAGGGCTTCTCCTCTATGCTTGTGTCTGTTCTAGGTCTACATAAGCATACAAACACTCCGGCTGTGTAGTAGTTTTATCTCTGACAACTTGTGTCTTCTCAGCCAGAATTAACATCAGCAAGATTCCCAAGTTAAAGAGGAAGTAAACCCAGATGGAGTTTACTTCCTCTATGTCCCCCTGTAAAGTAGAAACATAATGGGCTACTATGCATTGCATAGTAGCCCATTATTTGCCAATTACCTGCAAACGAAGCCTGCGACGTCCAGTGCTGTCCCCTGTGCTGGCGGCGTCCATCTTCAGCCCCTCTTCCTTCTGGGGCCGCGACTCTGGTGCTGTGACTGGCCGGAGTCACGTGACGTCACTCCCGCGCATGCACGCGGGAGCCACCAGTCACGTCACGGTCGCAGTGGAGGAACGGCACAGATGTCGATTCTTCACTGCACATGTGCCAACATGACGTCGGCACAGCTTCAACACTGCATATCTCCTGAACTGTACAGGTTTAGGAGATATGCAGGGCACCTACAGGTTACCCTTATCATAGGCTTACCTGTAGGTTAAAGTGGTTGTCACAAGTTGACAGCCTCTTTAATTGATGGACTGTATTCTCCTGACAATCGTGCCATTTCACAATACAGTTCACTGCTCGAATTGCAAACATATGTTAAAGTAGAACTATATATAACACTTTTTTTTCATTTTGGATAGAGTAAGGGAGGGTTATAACCCCTATCAGGTTTTCTTCTCACCATCTGTGCCCCATTGCGGAGATTTCCCTCCACTTTCAGTCCCATAGCCAAACAGGAAGTGGGAGGAAACCCCTGCGAGTTAAGGGAATTCCTTGGGGACATCTAGGTGATCAGAACTAGTGTCCCCATTGGAAGATTTCCCCTCTATTACTTTTCTGGAGACAACCCAAAATTTTTTTTTTATTTTTTTTACTTTCACTTTCAATGATAATGGTAAACAGAACAAATAGAGAGGGTGAATCTCCGTAAGTTGGGGTACAAACAGCACTAAAAGCTGATGTCTGTCCTAGTCCATCTACACTCCAAAACTGAAAAAAAAGTTCTGCCTTTAGTTACACTTTAAGTTTTTCTTTTCCATTGCCAAATTAAAACAGTTCGCAGCAACCAGGGTGCCTTGTTGGTATCTATACTGGCACTTGTATGACATGTATACACAATGCAACATCTGTGTATTGGGCTTCAGAAACATTTTGAAATAACAGACACATGGCAACTTCCGCATGGATGATGTAATCCCTCCATTAGTTTTGCATTTGAAAGGAGAACTTCAGATGTTTGCCTGGAGCAGGCTTAAATATATATTTCAGCTTATAGTACCAATCATTAAGATGTGGTGACCTGCATTAGTTTTCTTTTTTTTTTAGGCTTTTTTTATTCCCTTGGTTTTCGCCTGGTGATCTGGCCAGTGAAATTAGCCCTTATCACTGCTGAGGTTAGTAACTGTCATTATTTATGAAAATAGAAGAAAAAAAGCATAAAAAAGAAAACTACTGCAGTCATTGCATCTATGAAATGGTTAGCTGCAATACAATACATTTTCCCTTTTGGGTTTAATACCACTTTAGCCTGGGTTTACACTGACAGCGGGAATGAAAGAGTGCGAGTTCAGCTGACTTGCACAATTTCATTCCCCCATGTCAGTCGTGGGCGATTTCAGAGACATCGCGGGTTGCTGCACAGATATCTATGGAAATCGCACCCCGAAGTCACCAAAAGTAGTAAAGAAACTATTTTTGGGAATTGGTGTGATGCCGCAAATGTGGCGTTGCACCGATGCAGGTGGTGCCATTGCCAGCAATTGCCGCTGATTTGACATGTCAAATCGCATGCCGAATCGCTCAAATTTGTTAAAACATATGCTAAAATAAAATGTTAAAATCTTGACTGTACGAGGATTTGTATTTTGTCTGACTGATTTTCCCAGTTGTGCAGGGCTGCCAGAGCTAGTGTGCCCATTAGAAGATTTCCCCTCGATTATTTTTTTGGGACATCCCAAAGTTTGGGATTTTCTTTTACTCTCACTTTCAATGATAAGCACAAATAATGGGGACACGTACAGTGTTATAAACTTGACAAGCATTCTAATTCCTCTGCACTCTCTCCAAAACTAAACAAAAAGTTTTGCCTTTAGTTATACTTTAAGCCAGGATCAGCATAACAGTTTAGCCAAGGTGGCCCTCATTCTTGTATGCTCACGGGTCCCTTAATAGTATTGTTATTAAAAAATAAAAGGAAAGAAAAACGATCTCAGAAGCAATCCAGGAGCACAGGCTCCTTTCCTCCTTACACCTGTGCTCTGCTCTGAAAAACCACACATTTACCTGTGGTTATATGCAGATCCGTGTTTGCTAAAGTATCATTTTGGCAGGATCTATGTGACCCCGGTAATTATGCCAGATGATCTATTGTTGAGGAGGTGCGTTAAAATAAGCCCATTTTGTCCAGCATGGCGAATAATTGTTTTTCCAATGCATTTACTGTGCCCCTGTTAGGCTCATTGTGCACTAAAGCCCATTTTCTGTTGTCTTTCTTAGATGATTTGGCAGCAGGAAGTCATTTATCTGTTACCTGAAAAAGGCCAGTACAATCCTGAGAAAGTTGTGATGTTACAGCTTTGTGTGAATGCATGCACCCTGGTGCTCTTACTGACTTGATTTTGTAGGTGCAAGTTACAGAGCTGTCTTTCTTACCATTGCTCCACTAACCAGGAACAAATATGCAGGTTGGGTGCTCTGAGGGTAAAGAACCCTCAGTTTAAGACATTGAGCACAATCAAGTAAGCCATCTACTTGTTCAAATTCTTACCCCACCACTTACAGTTTACAACGTTCAGTGCTGTTGGTTCCTGCTTTCTCAATGCTGTTTCCTTGATCTTCTGGTCTTTACTGGAAAACATTAATACTGGGCAGTGCAGTCTCCGGCCAGTCTATTAGCCTGACCAAGCAGGTGGGAGAAGGAAGGAGCAGGGGAGTCCTTTACCACCCTAGACTATGAGGCTGTGTACTTCTATTGATGCACACAGTGTAGGAAGACACAGCTCTAGTCCTTGCATGTGTAGCACCTTCCTAGCATAGGAGGCTAGACACATTTATTTTTTGGATCCTTGTGTATTCAAGTGAGCAGTGATTGCTTGCTCTGGTCTGTTCATGGTTTCACAGACTGGGAGTTTGGTTGCTTTCCTCTGCCTATAGCTTCAAGAACATAGGGAGAGAAATTCAGATGATCAGCCTGAACATTTATCATGATTTGGCCAACCCCTGGAGAGGAATGTCCAGAAGGTGGCTTAGTGGGTGATAAATAGTCTGAAGCCCTGGAGAGATTGTTCCTTCTCCCCAGAGGGGTTCCAAAGCCTCTGGGCTGCTGCCCTGAAGCAGGTGTGGATGATGTAGCTATTCTTAAGATCTCAGCATTGTCAGGGATGAGGGACTTAAGTGATCTTCTGAGGATCTGGCTTTAGGACTTCACCATAATGCCCCGTACACATGGTTCAACGGTCGTATACAACACGTCGTACTCACGACCGTTGTATGCGAAATCGATCGTTCGTATGCGCGATTTGAACAGTCGAACATACAACGGTCGTACAAGGGAGTTGTATGAGCAGACTAGAAAACTTGGTCGTACCAACAAGCTCTCATACGACCGTTGTATCGTGTGTACAGAGCAGTTGGTACAACAAAGTTGTATTGTGCAAAACACGCATGCTCAGAAGTCAGGAATGGCTGGATGCTAATTACAATCACCTGAACGTTCTTTCCCCGGACGTACGATCGTGTAGTGCAGTCAGTATGCTGCATACAACAGCCAACATACGATTCGACGCGATCGTACGTGCGAACTGTGTGTACGGGGCTTTAGGGGTCTGGTGTGGAGAAGGATTGTTTCCCTCACTGGATCATTTCCTAAGGAAGCTGGAAGGTGTGCAGCTGCCCTCGACACTCTCAGTAATGACCCTGAACGATTCCTGTGGACTGTGTGCTTTTGGGATATAAGTGCCAGAGGTAGCTTGGATTGAGACAGCTCTCACAGGGTCTCAGAGTACTGGCCATTTCCCTGTCCTCAGCAAAAACCTGGAGTGTGAGCCTAGAGAAAAGTGTCTTCCTATTACTGTGCAAGTGTTTCGGAGTATCCCATGCCCTAACCCCCTTGTTTAAAGTTCTTTAAGCAATACATTTCAAAAAGACATCCCTTGGACTGAGTTATTGGGGCCGGTGTGCATAGATTGGCTGCCTGTATACTATTTGGGAAAAAACAGCTATTATCAGTGGCCCCTACAGGGGTAGAGCTACACATGCAATGGTGTCTCAATAGGATGCTGCAAGGGAACGACCAGCCTATACTGGAACATAGGCAAGGCTCAAAAGATAAAGCTCAGTAGGTGATTACATGAGTTGCTGAAAGTTCTTAAAAACTTAGGGTTCAATATGACTTAAAGGTAAGTCAGTGACTAATTAGTGAAACAAGAGAAAGGGGTATCCTGAGAGGCCAGCTACATATGTGCCACCATCCCTTAATTGATAATATTTGGAGATGGGAACCTTCTGGGGACCCAGGACCCTACATGACGGTTATAAAAAGTTTTTATGACTGTTGTGTAGGGTCCCGGGCATTATATAATAGACCTTAAGCTTACATGTTCTCTTTATTATCTTTTCAGAATCAATTGGTATTGATCCAAATGTAGTCAACCCCTCTGATGAAGGTCTTTCGTACCGTAATGCATTACATTTCTGGACATTCACTATGTCTATGATTGTAAAAATACTTCTTAATAATGACAAGATTTTCTCATTGTTTTTCATTTTTGTATAAATAAAATTAAGTTTTATACATTGCTTGATTTTTCTCTTTGTGCCTCAAAAAATCCCACCCAAAGGGTTCCCATCTCCAATTAGTGAAACAAGGATGAGCCCCAAAGCCTTATTTATAAAAGGAATGAAGCGCTGTTTACTTACATATGTCTCTTCTGACCTATGGGGATTGATTTACTAAAACTGTAGAGTGCAAAACCTGGCACAGCTCTGCATAGAAACCAATCAGCTTCCAGTTTTTTTTGTCAAAGTTTAACTGAACAAGCTGATGTTAGACGCTGATTGGCTACCATTCCTATGTGCACTGAATTTTGCACTCTCAGGTTTTTGTAAACCAACCCCAAAATGTTCTAGTTAAAAGTGCTTTATCACACAGCAATATGGTCTAATCTATGTGTAATCTAGGTTATTTTCTAAACAAGTATTGCCACAACATGCAGTAATACCAGAGAAGTAGGTATACCTGTTGGCAAATATGAATTGGTTTACTCATTTCTAAAGAAGCTTTAAAGTAGAATGAAAGATGAAACTTGTTTTTTCATTTTATATACAGTAAGGGAAAGTTATAACACCTGTCAGGTTTTTTTTTGCCATTTGTGTCCCATTTGGGGGAGATTTCCCTTCACTCCCTGTCCCATAGCCAAACAAGAAGTTAGAAGAGATCCCTCCAAAGTGAGGTAATCCCTTGTTGTTACCAGATTACCAGAACTAGTGACCCCTTTGGCAGTTTTCCCCTTTTTTACTGTTCTGGACACATTCACCTTCAGTGATAACATTAAACATGAAAAATAAGGAGGGTGAATCATCCTAACTGGGGCAAATACAGTAATAAAAACCTGACAGGGGCTTTGCCTCTAGTTATACTTTATGTATTTCTAAAGCCAAACTTTTGTTCTGGTGACTACTGTCTCTGGAACAGACATTACTGAAAAACTCTAAATTGTATATCTGCCTCCTGAACAGGCAGTAAGGGGAAATCTTTTGATAGGGACACCTCTACTGGGGACAATTATCTAAGAGGGGATTTTCACTAATTTCCTGTTGTGTCTCCAGGGCAGGAATGAAGGGAATCCATTCCAACGGTACAAAAAAACTGACAAAAAAAAAAAACAATGGTTTCACTCATTCAGTACATTGCCCTGAATGAAAAATACAGGTTTTGACTTTAGATATACTTTAAGCCTATTACTGTACGTATAGTTTGAATCTATGTCTCAGTGCCACAAGCTCATTCACACATTGATATGCTTTCACCTAATGACTACCCTAATATGGTCACATGCTCATATTTAGCCAATGCCATTGACTAAATATGGGCATGTGTCCATTTAAATGCACTCTTTGTTGTCTCACTGGGGTTCATTTACTAAAACTAAAACTGCATTTACAAGCCGAGCGTGGTGACGTGTTACGAGTGTATAAAGAGGAAGTTCAGCTGCATGTAATTTGTAAATTAGGAACGTAGGTTTACACGAACGGACACTTCTGGGCGTTCCTGACTTCTGAGCATGCGTGTTTTGCACAGTATAACTTGTTGGACCAACTTCTCTCTACACACGATACAACGGTTATACGACCGCTTGTTGGTACAACCAAAGTTTTTTAGTTTGGTCATCCAACTTCTGTTGTACGACCGTCATACATCAGCTGTTCTAATCACGCGTACTAACGGTCGGATGATTGTACAACAAGTGGTCTTACAACCGTTTTCATACGACCGTCGCACCGTGTGCATTAGGACCCATTCACACCTATGCATTGGAAAAGCATTGCACAAATACATGCTTTACAGTGTGCTATTGCAATGCATGGCATTTTGAATGATACCTGAATAATGCAAAGCACCTACTCTACAGCGCACCACAAAACATGGTATGTTCGTTTTGGTACACTGTCTGAAAAAAATGGTGCATGCCTGTTTTTTGTCTATTGTGGTAATTTGGTAGGCTATCCAAATGAATAAGCTGTATTAATGCATCTCAACTTTGTGAGATGGGAAAGGAACACATTATAGGAAGAAGTATTTAGGCAAATGCTATGCCCCTGCCAGGCTTCCAGTAACATGAATCATGAAGATTCATGTGCAAAAAATGATTGGTTAAACCAATTTTTTATCACTACTTTTCCTTTAATTTGGTTTTCCAAAACAACAAACAGAATAATGTAAAGGTTAGATAACAGCTTTAGTGCAGTAAAACACTTGTGATTGTCAAATAATACATTTTTTTCTTCTTCTTTTTAGTTCCTTACATCAGGCCAAAAAGAGGGACACCTGAGAAAGAAAGAGGGGACGAGGCAGGGTCATCTTTAACACAGGGCAAAAGGGGAAGCTGCCCCGGGCCCAGTCACTGTTGTGGGGCCCAAGGCAGCTTTCCCTTGAGCCTACGCTGTCTGCAAATATTTGATAAGTGGATTTTGGATGGCCCAAGAAAATGTTTGCCCAGGGTCCAACCAATATAAAAGATGGCCCCGGGAAGAGGGAATTGGTTCCAAAAGAAGGACACTCCCTACAAATGAGGAACATTTGGAGGAATGTTAACAACACATGATAATGTGTAGCACAGAGCGCCTAGAGAGCAATCCTAATCTGTCAGGACAAGCAAAGTATGAACTCACGGTAGGGCTGAATGGAGATTGCTGTAATCATGCAAGGAGGGTACTGGCCCCAGCAGCCCAACTCTCAAGAAGTGGTGGTGGAGCACGGACAGGTTGGAATAAACCTGAGGGGAAGAGTGCGGCTCTGTGCTCAAGCATATAATAGGTGTCATGGCTCCAGAAGAGGGCTTTATCAAGTTTTACTGTTGTTCCTATTGTTTTTTCTTTGAGCACCACCTAGTGGCCAGGCAACACTTCTTCCATATCGCTTATAGACTGTTTTCCTGACTGAGTCCTTGGTAGCATACATTTGGGTAGCTCTGCTCTCAGCTCTTACCCCATAGGATGCCACTTTCATAAATATGAGGTTGACTCAGGCCACTTGATCTGTTTTTATCCTGGGTTGTTCACAGCTATCAGTGGGACTATTCCCAGAGGTGTCTTACAGTATTCCCAGATAAAAGTGGGGCAGTTTTCTGGGATTATACTGGGTTCCCTAGCTAGAAGTGGGATGGTATTCATAGCAACATACATTGTGAAATCAAATCCAATAGGTTACCGGTGTTTCCAGCCATAGGCACACTGTGTCATACTGTATTCCCAGATAGCAAAGGATGGTATTCTCATCCAGTGGTGTGTCCAGCTATCTTTCGGCGGACTCCGGTCCAGGTTGTGTTGTTACATGTGTGGTTACTAGAGTGTGGAGCGGTGTCAGCAGGCTGCTTCAGTCACCTTTTTTTTCTCCCTAGCTCTAACATTTATGGCATTCGTGGCCACAGGAACACTTCTATTTTTCAATAGGGCAATAGAGTGCACAGTATTTGCTGGGGTTTTTCCTGCCTGCGCAATTTGGGCATCCAAGTCTTGGCTGTGCACACATGGTGGTGGTGATCATACTTCATACTGAGGCTCAGCTCTGCGTATGCACAGTGTAGCAGTGTTCACTTAGATGGTGACCTTACCTTCCCCGCAGACTATATGTAGCCAGCAATCCTTTGTTCTTCAGCGATTAATCACTGGCCAAGTCATGTGGGTCTATCTATCCTTCAGAGAGTGTTTTCTCTGTGGCAGGTAAAATATGTTTGCCTATTTTTTTTGCTCCCCATGTCAGTGTTGGTAATTTTCCTTTCCTTCTCTATTGCCTACAGGTTCTCTGTTTTAAACCATGAGTTTGTCATTGCCCCCTTGTGGCCAGCCTTTGCCTATCAGATAAGGCGCTGACTGTTAGATGACTTTTCTTTCAGATGGCAGTTGTACAATGTACTTTCCATCAATCAGTCCTTTTAGATCTCAGCACCAGAATTCCATCAGAGAGGAAAGAGTTTCCTCTAGACCCTCAAGACACAGGTTTTCATCTAGGTAACAGCAACACAGGTTTTCATCTAGGTCACAGCAACACAGATTTTCACGTCACAGATTTTCATCTATATCATGGTGGCACAAGAGAAGCTCTGACTCTTTTTCTAGATAACACTCTCACTGTCATTTTGCTTGCCCTAGACCTGGTGCTTGATTGGCTTGTGGAGTTCATGCTTTGGCGGGGAAAACGCTATGTGAAGTTTGGTTTACTAAGGCAGTGGGCGATAGGGTGGACAACAACCAGAAGGTAGTTGCACCCATCAGGCAAGTGGCTCAGGACTTAATATGATTGCTGTGGATCCCCCTGCTCAGGATCCACCCACAGTGGCTTTCAAGTCTTCTCCAAGAACAAGTAATCTGGGATTAGAATCTTCTCAATCAACTCTCTCAAGACATGTCTGAGGGGGAAAAGGTGGGAGGAGGATGACCTATTTGCAGGTTTTGACTTTTCTCTTGATAATGACTATTAAACATGGAAAGATCCCATGCAAAGCAGTGCAAATATTTTAAGCACCTTAAGAAAGAGTGATGTAACTTTCCAATGCTGACAAACAGGGGCGTTGCTAGGTCTACAAAAGATCTGGGGCTAGAGCCCATAGCAGCAAAGTAAAGAAAGTCATACGCTTGGGCGGGCATACACATGTATACAATATACACGTGTATGTGTATATATATATATATATATATATCATTACATCAGGGTCCCCAGGGAGCCCCCCCACTACTTACATCAGGGCCCCCATAGAGCACCTCCACTACTTACATCAGGGCCCCCAGAGAGCCCCCCCTTACACCAGGGTCACCAGAGAGAGAACATGCACTGTGGGCAGTGAGAAATGTAATCTTTCTGCTGCCCGCAACTGCACAGTGAGGGCGGAACAGCGGTGATGCAGGGCAGGTGATGAGAGATGATGTCATCTCTCTGCTGTCTCGCTCGTCACCCGTCAGGCTCTCCCGTGCTGCCTGCCCCCCACACTCATGGCCCAGCTGCAGAGACCACGGCCCTGTGGTTGGGGGCCCTTGCCTGAGAGACTCGGGGCTATGGCCCCCAGATTCGGGGCTATAGCCCCAATAGCCACCCCCTAGTGACGCCTCTGCTGACAAAGCTAAAAAGATGTTATTCTAGCGGAGTGGAGTAAGACTGAGCACAAAACATCTCTCCAAAGCACGATAGCAAATCTGTATCCTTTTAGGTACAAGGTTGTTTAGCATCTGGATATCAGTCCCCTTAAATTATCCAGCCCTCATGATGCTGGCTAGACACATAGCTTATCCCCCTAAAAATGTCATGTCTTTCAAGGACTGTCTTGATCAGAGAATTGACACTGATCTACCTGTTAGCAGGTGCAGCCTGTAAGCATGCACTAGCTCTTGTTTTTGTACTTAAGGCAATGGAGGTCTGAGCAGAGAATATTGACTCTGCCCTGAAGAATGATTTGCAATAATTTCTGCCTTACAAGAGCTGTCTTCTTAGCTGAGGCTTCTATTGACACAATGGAATATGAATTTGCTGAGTCGGCATACTGGATCTGCTTCCAATTTCATGAACATATAGAAAGCTTGCTTTTTTTTTGGTTGGAATCTATTGACATAATGTTTCTGTGGCACGGGTTATGCTTTGGTCAGTGTCTGTCAAGCGTGCTTTGTGGCTGAGGCCATGGTTGACGGAATCTGGCCTCTAAGCAGGCTTTGTTCAGGATTCCCTTTGAAGAATCTTTGCTTTTTGGCAACATACTGGATAGTGTTATAGCCAGTGCCACGAGCAATAAGTCTGGTTTCCTGCCTTAGGAAAATCATGTGTTACATCATAAAATACTACAATTCCGAAGACAGAACACAGGTCACTCCATGGAAGCATGTTCCTATAGACCTGGCCAGGAAGAGCTGGAAGAGGAGATTATCTTCATTCCAGAAATCCGCATAGAGCTCTACTACTGGAGACCGGGATGCTGCTAAATCTTTCACGCCCTTCTGGACATGCTTCATTTGAGCCTGGTTGCTTCTATTTTGGCATGTGTGGACAGCCTAGATCTCAGATGCCTACTATTTGAAGAGTCTCTTTAAGTCATGCCTGGAAATTCAGTAGTGCTCCACATCTCTGAATGTGCTAACAAAATTGCCTTGCTCCAGCGACAAGAGACAGATTCTTCTGACGTATGTCAGGTCCATAGTATTACAAGGGGTAGTGGTTCCAGTACAGGAAGGGTTTCAGGGCTTCCTTGGTGAAAAAACATCTGCAATTTACGTGCCTGCCTTCTGGCCTCTCAACCTCGGATTATGTATTCACTAAGGGTTTACTGACCTTGATCAGGAGAAAAGGCATACATCTAGCAGTTAGACTACCTTCTCCTTCTTTCTCAGAACAATGAACTTCTGCTGGAGTACATCAGGTACTCAGAACCCTTTAAGAACTTGGCTGGTTTGTGAATCGGGAAAAGAGCAGTCTGACACCTACACAAAGCCTGATGTATCTGAGAGCTCCATTCAACACATATTGGAACACAATTACTCTGCCTTTAGAGAAGATTATGGTGATCAGAAGCACAATCTTCCTTGCTCTTTCCTCTTCGCACCTCTCAGCATCCCAGTGCCTACTGGTCATTAGTCTCAACTGCACTGATGGTGACATGGGCACAGTAGAGGATGCACCCTTTCCAGAGGGGTTTCTCCAGTAAGGTCATCAAGGGACAAGAAAATAAGTTGGTGGTGGTTGGCACGGCAGAAGAACCCACTCCCTTGTTCCTATCTAATGGATCATGGTTACAGCCAATGCCAGCTTCAGGGGGTGGGATGCTTGCTGCCAAACAGCACCTGGTCAGTGGAACTTCCCTACTCAGGCAGTTGTCTTTAACATTCTGGAAAAAGACCCTGATCATTTCCCCAGAGTAGTACAGTGTTACTATTGCAACACTGTATTGTTCTGGTCAGTGTGTTTAAAAAAAAACTGTCACCAGTCAGTATCCCTGATCACCTCCACACCAGTGATATGATAAATCTGTACTGCACTGGTGACAGTATGTAAAAAAATTGTGAACAAAAAAGTACAACTTCAAAAAACTCGCCATGCACCTATTAAATACTTTGAACTGCCTACTTTTCTAAAAGGGGTCATTTGGGGGTTTGTTCTACTGTCCTGGTGTTTTGGGGCCTCAAGAAATGAGATAGGATTTCAGTACATCAGGAATGATCAATTTTCATATACAGTATCTCACAAAAGTGAGTACACCCCTCACATTTTTGTAAATATTTTATTATACCTTTTCATGTGACAGCACTGAAGAAATGAAACTTTGCCCCCTCAAAATAACTCAACACACAGCCATTAATGTCCAAACTGCTGGCAACAAAAGTGAGTACACCCCTAAGTGAAAATGTCCAAAGTATCAATATGTTGTGTGGCCACCATTATTTTTCAGCACTGCCTTAACCCTCTTGGGCATGGAGTTCACCAGAGCTTCACAGGTTGCCACTGGAGTCCTCTTCCACTCCTCCATGACGACATCACGGAGCTGGTGGATGTTTGAGACCCTGTGCTCCCCCACCTTCCATTTGAGGATGACTCACAGATGCTCAATAGGGTTTAGGTCTGGAGACATGCTTGGCCAGTCCATCACCTTTACCCTCAGCTTCTTTAACAAGGCAGTGGTCGTCTTGGAGGTGTGTTTGGGGTCAATATCATGCTGGAATACTGCACTGCGGTCCAGTCTCTGAAGGGAAGGGATCGTGCTCTGCTTCAGTATGTCACAGTACATATTGGCATTCATGCTTCCCTCAATGAACTGTAGCTCCCCAGTGTCGGCAGCACTCATGCAGCCCCACACCATGACACTCCCACCACAATGCTTGACTGTAGGCAAGACACACTTGTCTTTGTACGCCTCACCTGGTTGCCGCCACACACGCTTGACACCCTCTGAACCAAATAAGTTTATCTTGGTCTCATCAGACCACAGGACATGGTTCCAGTAATTCATGTCCTTAGTCTGCTTGTCTTCAGCAAACTGTTTGAGGGCTTTCTTGTGCATCATCTTTAGAAGAGGCTTCCTTCTGGGATGACAGCCATGCAGTCCAATTTGATGCAGTGTGTGGTGTATGGTCTGAGCACTGACAGACTGACCCCCGCCCCTTCAACCTCTGCAGCAAAGCTGGCAGCACTCATACATCTATTTCCGAAAGACAACCTCTGGATATGACACTGAGCACTTGCACTTAATGTGTTTGGTCGACCATGGCGAGGCCTGTTCTAAGCGGAACCTGTCCTGTTAAACTGCTGTATGGTCTTAGCCACCATGCTGCAGCTCAGTTTCAGGGTCTGGGCAATCGTTGTATAGCCTAGGCCATCTTTATGTAGAGCAACAATTCTTTTTTTCAGATCCTCAGAGAGTTCTTGCAATGAGGTGCCATGTTGAACTTCCAGTGACTAGTATGAGAGAGTGAGAGCTATAACACCTGATTTAATACACCTGCTCCCCATTCACACATGGGACACTGGGGAGGGAAAATGCCCAATTGAGCCCAATTTGGACACTTTCACTTAGGTGTGTACTCACTTTTGTGACCAGTGGTTTAGACATTAATCACTGTGTGTTGAGCTATTTTGCAGGGAAAAAAAAATATACTGTTATACAAGCTGTACACTCACTACTTTACATTGTAGCAAAGTGTCATTTCTTCAGTGTTGTCACATGAAAAGATAGAATAATATATTTACAAAAATGTGAGGGGTGTACTCACTTTTGTGAGATACTGTGTATATATATATATAATACTCTGCAGGCTCTATAACTTTCCTACAGGCTATATAATAAACACTAATTTGGGTTAATTGCACCAAGGAAATGTAGCAGGACACATTTTGACCTATTTGACCTAAATTTATGAAGAAAGATTATGTATTTGCAAAATTTTTATAACCGAAACAAAGAAAAACGTGTTTTGTTTTCAAAATTGTCACTGTTTTTTGTGTTTATTTAGCAAAAACATAAAAGAAAACCTTAGTGATTAAATACCACAATAAGAATGCTCTTTGTGTGAAAAAAATGATAAACGTTCCTCATGGGTACAGTGTTGCATGACCGCGCAATTGTCATTCAAAGTGTGACAGTGCTGAAAGCTGAATATTGGCCTGGCCAGGAATGGGATAAAAATGCCTACTATTGAAGTGGTTAATGCATTTCCTGCATTAAGGTAAAACATATTTAGGTAGCAGTATCACCCCCTCCCCCCACCTTATACTCACTCAATCAAGCCTGGTTGGCGCCATTGGTTGCCGCTGTTGTAAGTCAAATCCTATGATGAAGGAGCAGGGGTTGGGGCCTAGCTGCACTGTCTGTGTCTACGGATGCAGGCAGCGCAGCTCAGCTCAGGATCAAGCCTACACAAGTGCCTCCATGGCAAGCAGAATGCTATGGGCCTCTCACAGAAAAGGAGGAGTTAGGAGCATTGGTTGGGGACCCCAGGAGGAGGTTTGGGGCTGCTCTGTGCAATTCCATTGCACTGAGCAAGTAAGTATAACATGTTTGTTATTAAAAAAAAAGACCTTTACAATCACTTTAATGTAGACTTTCTAAATGAGCATGCTTGAGGTGATTGCAGCCATAAATGAGCATCATTTTTGTAGTCACTTTTAGTTTCAAAAGACAACTGCAATATACTGTATATAAAAACATGGTGCATAAAATAGTCTTACCTGGAGGGGGGGATTGTGAGTGTTTGGTAGAAACTGATGTTGATGTGGTAGTTGATACTGTAGAATGTGTGGTGGGTTTTGTGATTGTTGTCGTGTGATTAGTGGAGGGTTGTTTTGTTTGTGTGGTCAAAGTTGAGTGACTTCTAGTGCCTGCAACAGACAGAGCTGTGGTTAGAGTCCGTTAATGTCAGTAATGATGATATAGATCTTGTAGTTAGGAAATAAGGCATTGAAGCAGAAATCAATGGAGTTTTTCCAGTAGTAATTTGGTGGACTGCGGTTGTTCTTGGGGCTAGTGCAGGGGTAGGGAACCTGCGGCTCCCCAGCTGTTGTAGAACTACATTTCCCATGAGGCATTGCAAGGCTGATGGATACAATTACTCCCAGAAGCATGATGGGAAATGTAGTTCTACAACAGCTGAAGGTTCCCTACCCCCGGGCTAGTGTAGATAAATTAGTGATAATTGATATGACAATGGCAGAGTTATTAGAAATCAAGTGAGTACTTTGTGGCATATTAGATTTGTTGGGACAAGACTGTTTATTATGAACAGCTGGGGCAATGAATGTGGTTGATGGGGTTTTAGAGAAAAAAATGTGGTTGTTTTTGGTGTTATTGTACTTGTAGTGCTGTAAATACCAGTAGCAATTAGTGGCTTTGAGGTATTAGTTTCAGTAGGGGAAACAAGGGGATTTGTTTTTGGAATCTGTAATGGTGTTGAGTTAGTTAACTTACTACCAGCGGTCATGGAAATAGAAGTAATAAAAGTAGAGAAAACAGGATCTGGATTTGCATCTACTGCAGGCTTAATGTTGGAAGGAACAGATAGAGTTGATCTTGGCTTAAGGACAGACAAAGTGAATGATAGAAAATGTCTTACTGGACCTAATACAAGTACACTACTCTGATGAGGGTTAGCTAACCAAGAAGTTGGAATGAAATTAGCAGAGTAAAAGGGTGTCCTAGGTAATGTGACTAACTGACTATAAGAAGAAGAAACTGGGGTTGTATTGGAGAAAGTTGGCACGGCAGGCAATGTGCTTGAAGAATACTAGAAGTGGAGGGGACATGAGAAGCTGGTACTTAACTTTGTTAACTTTTATAGTGATAGTGATTAATGTTTTTTTTTTAGAAATGAATTAGTGCTGATGTACTGAGAGGAATTTGTGTAGTTGTTGAGTTGATTGATAACATAGTGTTAACAGGTCGAACATTAGTAGTTTGAATTGGAATTTGTGTTGGCCTAATATTGGAAAGTCTTGCAATTAATGTTTCTAGTAAGCTAGGAGATGTAAAGAAAAATGAGTAATTTGGAAGGGTTATTCTGGACGTAATAGTGGGAGTGTGTGTGATAGTTAAAGGGACTGGGGTGGTAATAGTAGGCAGAACAGAAATAGTGGGTGCATTGGTGAAAAGAACAGTTGATATTGGTGATTGTGTTATCTTTGTGGTGGTAATTGGTGACAAAGATAAAGTAACTGGTACAAGCTATAGTTGGGGGAAACAGAAAATTTGGTACAGGATTTGTGAAAGTACGCTTCAGAATGGGCATTGTAACTAATGTGGTAGAGGAGATGGTGGTAGTTAATACAAGGGTACTCGACATAGAAGAAAGATTGGAGGAGATGTCAAGGAGCGAAGACGTTAATGGTGTCTGAATCAATCTTGATACGGTTGTTAATGGAACTTGAATTGTTGATTTTGTAGTTGATGGTAATATATTGAGACATTGTGTAGATTTTTGAGCTAGGAGAAGATGAGTTATTTGAATTAGAGTTATTTTGGACACGGTAGTAAGCACATTTAATGTGACTGGAGAGGTACTAGTAGCAACAGAAAAATATGATTTAGAAGAGACAGGGTATGTAGTGGTGGGAGAAGACACAGTAGTTGTAGCAGTATTTAACATACAGTAGCTTACAAAAGTAAGTACACCCCTCACATTTTTGTAAATATTTTATTATATATTTTCATGTGACAACACTGAAGAAATGACACTTTGCTACAATGTAAAGTAGTGAGTGTACAGGTTGTATAACAGTGTAAATTTGCTGTCCCCTCAAAATAACTCAACACACAGACATTAATGTCTAAGCCGCTGGCAACAAAAGTGAGTACACCCCTAAGTAAAAATGTCCAAATTGGGCCCAAAGTGTCAATATTTTGTGTGGCCACCATTATTTTCCAGCACTGCCTTAGCCCTCTTGGGCATGGTGTTCACCAGAGCTTCACTGGTTGCCACTGGAGTCCTCTCCCACTCCTCCATGACGACATCACAGAGCTGGTGGATGTTAGAGACCTTGTGATCCTCCACCTTCCGCTAGAGGATGCCCCATAGATGCTCAATAGGGTTTAGGTCTGGAGACATACTTGGCCAGTCCATCACCTTTACCCTCAGCTTCTTTAGCAAGGCAGTGATAATCTTGGAGGTGTGTTTGGGGTCATTATCATGTTGGAATACTGCCCTGCGGCCCAGTCTTCGAAGGGAGGGGATCAGGCTCTGCTTCGGTATGTCACAGTACATGTTGGCATTCATGGTTACCTCAATGAACTCTAGCTCCCCAGTGCTGGCAGCACTCATGCAGCCCCAGACCATGACACTCCCACCACCATGCTTATCTGCAGGCAAGACACACTTGTCTTTGTACTCCTCACCTGGTTTCTGCCACACACCTTTGACAAAATCTGAACCAAATAAGTTTATCTTGGTCTCATCAGACCATGGGACATTGTTTCAGTAATCCATGTCCTTAGTCTGCTTGTCTTCAGCAATCTGTTTGCAGGCTTTCTTGTATATCATCTTTAGAAGAGGCTTCCTCCTGGGACGACAGCCAAGCAGACCAATTTGATGCAGTGTGCGGCGTATGGTCTGAGCACTGACAGACTGACCCCCCACCACTTCAACCTCTGCAGCAATGCTGGCAGCACTCATACGTCCATTTCCCAAAGGCAACCTCTGGATATGACGCTTAGCACGTGCACTCAACTTCTTTGGTTGACAGTGGTGAGTCCTGTTCTGAGTGGAAGCTGTCCTGTTAAACCAGTGTATGGTCTTGGCCACCATGATGCAGCTCAGTTTCAGGGTCTTGCCAGTCTTCTTATAGCCTAGGCCATCTTTATGTAGAGCAACAATTCTTTTTTTCAGCTCCTCAGAGAGTTCCTTGCCATGAGGTGTCATGTTGAACTTCCAGTGACCAGCACAAGAGAGTGAGAGTGATAACACCAAATTTAACACAGCTGCTCCCCATTCACACCTGAGACCTTGCAGCACTAATGAGTCACATGACACCAAGGAGGGGAAATGGCTAATTTTGCCCAATTCTGACATTTTCACTTAGGGGTGTACTCACTTTTGTTGCCAGCAGTTTAGACATTAATGGCTGTGTTAAGTTATTTTGAGGGTACAGCAAATTTACACTGTTATACAAGCTGTACACTCACTACTTTACATTGTAGCAAAGTGTCATTTCTTCAGTGTTGTCACATGAAAAGATATAATAAAATTATTACAAAAATGTGAGGGGTGTACTCACTTTTGTGAGATACTGTATATTTTGGGATAAAGAGTAAAGTATATGTTAATGGGAAAAGAGAGGTGGTTTTAGTAGATGGAACAGAGTTTGATACAATTGATGTTAATATGGACAAATCTGTTGGAATCAGTTTGGTAGGCAATGTTAAAGTTGGGGCTTCTGTTTCTGTGGAAATAATGTTGGGAAAGGTTATGGTGTTTAGTGAAAATGTTGGTGTAAAAGGAATTGTAACTGTATCATAAACCATGATGGGTTCTATAGTTGCTAATGTGGAAGTAGATTATAGGGATAGAATTGTATAGCCTGAAGTGGAAAGAAATATAGGTAGTAGATAAGTTATGGTGGTCCTGCTTTGCCATGTGGATTCTGCAGAGAAAAATAGTGAATGGCATGAGAGCAATCCTATAAGAAAATCTCAGTAACAATTGTTAAAAATAATCATAGCCACAATAAAAGTTGCTAGAATAGGGTCAAATGACTTCATTCAGCATAAGTTATTCAAGGCAACAATAAAGTAGACCTGTATGGATAGAAATATGGAGGCCACCATAGCTGACCTACTTAAAAATACTAACTGCTCAGCTTTCTCTGCCTTTAACCTTCTGAATTACTGACTTGGAACAAGCATGCAGCAAGTCCTAATCTTCATATTTGTTGAATGTCAGTGACCCACAAAGTACTGAAGACACTGGCTAAGCATGCAGCCAGGAAATTAAAGTGTTACTAAACCCAGTAATATGAAGATAGTGCATCTGCTCCCCCACAGTGCCCATAGCTTCTAAATCTTCTTTTTACATTAAAATGTTGCCACTATATACCTTTTTGGCTGATCTGTATACCACAGTTACACGATAAACTGCATGGGTCTGCAGAGTGATAAGTGTTTAGGGAGGAGGAGATTTCCACTATAGCTTGTACACATGCCCGTGTGCTGTCAATATCATGTGACCTGGGTAGCTCTGAGAACAAGGAAATGTTCTCTCCAGCAATAGAGACTAAACTGAGCCTTTACTACTCTGACTCTGTATTATCTGGCCTTGCCAAGAGAGACCCTGCAGGAGGGAAGGATCTGTCCATACAGGATCAAAAAGCCTTTTTACACAATGCAGAGGATTAACTCATTAAGTTCCACAGTGAGTATAACAAGCATGCTATGTTGCACAGACAGATTATACTGTTGTGGGTTTAGTAACACTTTAACACTTTTAGAAGATTTTGACAATGGCAACCCTCATCTTTTCATGATTCCAATACCTTCGACCTTTGGCCCTGACACACAGCCTTGTCTGAAAAAATCCATTCAGTATACTCATCTATAAAATATTCCACTTTTTAGAGAAAATCAATCAGTCAAATACATGCACAAATCTGTGTTGTTAGTGTGGTCGGTACCCAACAACGGACCTAAAAGCATAACTAGGATAACCATTGTCAAAAAAATATCAGCACTGCGTGTCCAGTTTTCTAATTTGTTGAGAAATAGCCCCTCAATGTATATTTCAGACAAACCCTTAAACAAGTCAGCACATTTTTTGTAGATTTATTCTGTGAACATTAAAAGAATGGGTAGATTGTGTAATTGCTACAAAGACAGGACAGGCTAAATACTGCCAGTTATTAATGTAGCCCTGTAAATGCTATGCTATATTTACATCAATTTACACCCGATTATCCCTGAGTCTGTGTAGGTTCAAAAAAAAACAGAAAAAGCTCTGTGTCCTTTTCTGTTTTTCTGACCTTAATGTGACAGATCTGAAATAGTTGGATGCAAACCAATACACGTCTGCTTACATCCTTCTGCCCATAGACCTAACAAAGGTTTGTTAAAGTAGAACTAAAGACAAAACTTATCAACAAAGGTATTGGTTTCGTATATGGGAGCATTTGCATGAGTCTGAGTACTTGTGCAAATACTCGGTATCAGCATAGCTCCCAACTGTCCCTGATTTCGAGGGACTGTCCCTAATTTGGAAAAAAGTCCCTCATTTGTCCCTCATTTTGGTCTGATCTATAGAGTTGTATATAAAATGCACTATTTATCTTACAGAAAGGGTTTGCCAGCCCTAAACCTTTCATCCAATTTCTAAATTGCTGCATTTGTAAATGTCAAAAGCCAATATAAAGGATTAGTAGTGGTAAAAAAACAGAACTTGTTTAATCATTTCTTCTCCTTTAAGGGGGCTTCTCAGGGGGTGTGTCCTATGCCTACATATTTTTGCTAATAGGTGTCCCTCGGTCCCATCTCAAAAAGTTGGGAGGTATGGTATCAGCACCGAGGTTTTTCTTGCCATCTGTGTCCCATTGGGGAGATTTCCCTTTTCTTCCTGTCTCATAGCCTAAACAAAGTGAGAGGAAATCTAAACTAAAAAAAAAAAAACTAAAGGAATCCTTAGTTGTCAACTTGTCACCAAGGTCACCAGAACGTATCTCCCTATTTGAAGATTTCACCTGCATTGCTGTTCTGGGGAAAACCCAAAATTTGAGATTTTCTTTCAGTTTTGATGATAACAGTAAACATGACAATTAGAGAGGGTGAAACCTCCCAGGGTGTAGACAGCAATGAAAACCTGACAGGTGTTCTAATCCTCCTCCACTCTATCCTAAAAAGAAAGGTTTGCCGTTTTGTTATATTATTATTACTATACAGGATTTATATAGCGCACACAGTTTGCGCAGCGCTTTACAAAATGAAGGCAGACAGTACAGTTATGTCGCAATTTGGTACAAGAGGAATCTTTATGGTCCAGGCAGAACAAATAGAACAGACACAGATGTCACAAAAATGGCCCCGATTCAGCAGGAGGAGATCTGTTCACTAATCCCCTGCTGTTCGGAATGACGTTTCACATGTGAAATTGGCCTTATATTTGTTTTTAGACATTATGCAACATAAGTTATATATCTAGTAAGCAGTGATGAAACTGCAGGAGGGAAAATGAGACAGCTACTCAAGGACCTCTATTCTGCAGCGGCCCTTAGAACACAGAAATTAAAACCTTACAAAAATTCCAACTCTATACAAAGCTAAAATTTAAAAAAAGATTGGTCTAAGTTTATTGCTACAAGGGGCTGCAACAGATCTACTGAGAGAGCATCTACGTAATTCCAAATAGTGCTAAGGCACTTTGTCGATAAGCATAAGATGCACAGATCGTATGAGCAATAGCATAGTCTGGGGCCTCTATCAATAAACATGATTAAACGGGCAGGGGCCCATATGGAGGGTGTGGAAGGGTCACACACAAAAAAAATCACCAGTTTGACATGGCTGCTGTAAGTAAATTGCATTGTGTTTCCCATGGATACTAGTAGGAAAGCAAAAATATAGGTTATGTCTATCGCTTATATCATGTGCCTGAATATATGATTTTTCAGTTTGAAACCATGTCTGAGAAGAAAAATAAAGTGTTTTTGAAAGCTTGCACCTCAAAATATACTGTATTCAGTAAGTCACACAAAAGGTACAGTATCTCACAAAAGTGAGTACACCCCTCACATCTTTGTGAATATTTTATTATATCTTTTCATGTGACAACACTGAAGAAATGACACTTTGCTACAATGTAAAGTAGTGAGTGTACAGCTTATATAAAGGCTGGTTCACATAGGGGCATTCCGACTTGTGGGGCGACTTTGCTAGGCGTTTTGAAAGCAACTTCAGCGTGACTTTGGGCAACTTATATCGTGACTTGAGGCGACTTACAACACGGCTTCATGCCAGGTGACTTAGCTGTGGCCAATCAGAGAAGGGAGGGAGAGGGTCGCCCTAAATAAATTCTATTCTTTTCACTGTGAAGTTGCTTCTGTTAAGATGGGGGATTCGACTTGGAGGCCACTTCCACTGAATTCTATGGGCACAAGTCGGATAGAAGTCGCCTCCAAGTAGTGCAGGAATCTCTTCTGAAGTTGCCTTGAAGTCAGAGAGACTTCTGTAGTGTACATAAAGATGGCTCCTATTCACTTCAATGGGATTTCTTGTGTCAAGCGACCTGGGGCAACTTGAGGCGACCCAAGTCGGATCGCAAGTCGCCTGCTTACAGTATAAATTTACTGTCCCCTCAGAATAATTCAACACACAGCCATTAATGTATAAACTGCTGGCAACAAAAGGGAGTACACCCCTAAGTGAAAATGTACAAATTGGGCCCAATTTGCGTCGTCAAATATGTAATTACCGACACACAACTTAATAAGACTCCCCTGTCATTTAAATATGACATTCGTCCGCTGAACGCTAGGCTGAACCCAGCGGAGTTCAACGGGGTCCAGCGAACTGTGTTCTTTAGGGTAACTTCACTTATCCTCGGTAGAAATACATGTGATGTCTTCAGAGAGACTGAAGTTCCGTTGAAGTCTTCTCTAAGGACGTGATGAACCTCCGCTGAAGATAGGCTGAACACGGGTATCTTAAGTCACCTTCACCGGAGGTTCAGCTTAGGGGGTAGAATTGTCTTCGTTGAAGTGTCACTTTTCTTATCTTAAATAAATCCCGCTGGGAGAGGGAGGGAAGAGACTAACCGGTGTCGATTCAGTGGACCGTACTTC
>BLSH010280915.1:640306-663203 GCA_018402905.1 Glandirana rugosa | reverse complement strand
GCAGCGGTATGTGAAATCCCTAATTTCTGCTATCTGTCCTCAGAGCAACAGCACAGACAGCAGTAGTAAAATAATCTATCTCAGGATGCAGGATCAGGTCTTAAAATGGCTCAAATCTGTCCCTCACGCAGTCAGCTACCTTTCCCTACACTAACCCAAGGAGCATGTGACTGCAGCACTGTGACTCCAGCTTATAAAGAGGCTGGGTCACATGATGCACCGGCCAATCACAGCCATGCCATTAGTAGGCATGGCTGTGATGGCTTCTAAGGGCAAACCAGTGAAACACTTGTTGATTGGCTGCCCTGCAGCTTCTCAACACGTGGAGTAAAATAGCAGAACCCCGGACCGAACCCGAACGATTTTTGAAATGTCCGGGTCCGGGTCCGTGCCACGGACACCCGAAAGTTCGGTACGGACCCGAACGTTACAGTCCGGGTTCGCTCAACACTATTCATAATGGAATGAAATTGTCCAGTTCAATCTGTGTATGGCCAGCTTTAGGTAGTCTGTCATCCCTTCTGTCAGAATCTCTGGCAGTGTGAGTGGGGAGGGAGCTCTCCATTCCATATCCAGGTTGGCTGGTAACATCTCTGCAGCTGCTGCTCAGTGCACCCTACGACCATCACCTAACTTTCTCTCAGCATTCAATGCCACTATATACCTTTCTTTCACCACCCACCATAACTTTATGTCCTTTTTATAGCATTTACCATGCTTGTATTTTCTTCACCTCCAACCATGCTTGCATCCAATATCGCATGACTGCACTGCCTCTCTCAACTACATCTGTGCACGCTTAACCCCACTCTCACCAGTGCACCTAGTATTTCTTAATATTGCCTGCAAAAATGAGCACTTGCTATTTGAGAGGCCATTCGCCTAGGGTGACAAGGCTCACTCACTGTAAAGCAATGGAGCTGTGTTTTTACCCTAGGACAATAATTGTGTTAGGACTACAGAACACTTCCCCCTCTCTGCATCTTTGGTGCACTTTCAGAAAGTCTAATGGAGGTCACTGGGAGAGCACCTAAAACCGCAGGTAAAACACAGTCTAAAACCACAGGTGACCCTCACACTGCGGCCAAGCCAAAGTGCAATAGTGTAAACCCGCTCTAAGTGCTATGCAGTGCAGAATGCATAAGGCCGGCCATAGATGGTTAGAATCTTAACTGGTTCAGCAGGAACCGGGCACGATTCGAACCGTGCATGGGCAGGCTGAATGTACCAAGTTGATCGATCTATCAACTTGGGCACAACCAGCCTGCCGGATTTTGCTTGCGATTATTGCTATCAGCTGCTATAGCTGCTAGCAATAATCACTATCTTTCCCCAGCAAGAATGGCTTCCCCGCCCTCCCGTCGGGAGAATACAATGTCTCAGCAGGAGGGATTCCCCTGTCAGCACCGTCTGTGAGGAGAATCATCCAAATTTCTTTCCTGTAACCTGTGCTTGCAAAAGGAGGTATCTATCAAAGAAGACTTCTGCTTCCTCTACTCTTTCCCCTAATCCACACAACCCCTTCCCTATTTAACCCTCATCCATTGAGAGCTTCACCTTCTTTTTTATTGCTACCTACTCACCTCTACTACAGTATAGCCAAGTGGAAAACCAATATACTGTACATTATTCCATTGTTATACATTTCCCTTCAGGAGCATGATCTCTATGTTTCCCTACAACCAAATGTTTAAAAGCTTACATTGCTAAATATGGTCAACTGAAAAATGTCATCTGTCTATCTAGAACAGAGAAAATTCTCATACGACAAAATTCTCCACAAATCAGTATTTCTTATATTTCCATTCACCACCTTTGTTAAAGCCTAAGTAAACTTTAATTTCAAATGAGCTAAATACATTTTAGGTGCATCAAAACAAAAAGGGTTCAAAAACTTACAGTTGGTGCTCTTTAGAAAGCAGCTGCACAAAAGCAATGTCTGTCAACATGATCTCTTAAAAAGCAGCCACAGAAAAAAGCCAGTCCTCTGTGAGCATGCTGCAGAGAAGAACACTTCCTCTCTGCGTGGAAGCAGTGGTCTCTTTGCAGAGGTTTGGCACACCCCCTGCTAAGTAAGTCCTTTAATTCTGCAACCAGCAAAAGAATGTCAGTCGCCTGCAGAGAGAACAACATGTAGGCAGGTATGGGCTGCAGTATATCAACCAACCTGAAGGTGGTACTGTGCCATTTCTTCAGGTCGGCAGGACTAACTGTCCCCTGCTATGGGCTGCAGGCAGCCAATTTAGGGAGGATGACATATCTTATTGGATACTGAAATCCTTTGAGATTTAGTTGGCTGCCTACAAAATTATATAAATAAGAGATTCTGCTTTCATTTAGTGTGGGAGTAAGATATGGGTAGAGACCCCTGTTTAGGGAGAGAGTAGGTGTAGCATTAAAATGATTGTAAAGTCTCCTTTTTTTCAAATTAAAAATAACAAACGTGTTACAATTACCTGCACTGTGCAGTGGATTTGCCCAGATCCTCCTCTTCTCAGGTCTCTCTTTGGCTCTTCTGGCCCCTACCTCCTGTTTAGTGCCCCCACAGCCAGCAGCTTGCTATGGGGCACACAAGCTGAGCCACAGCTTCCTGTGTCCATTCAGAGCTGTGGCCATGCCCCACCCCCTTTCTCTCCTCATTGGCTGACTGACTTTGATTGACAACAGCAGGAGCCAATGGTGCCACATTGCTGTCTCAGCCAATGAGGAGGGGAGTCCCGGGCAGCCGAGACACTCCTGCAACATCGCTGTATAGAGAGCGGTAAGTATTAGGGGGGCTGCTGCACACAGAAGGCTTTTTATCCTAATGCATAGAATGCATTAATATAAAAAACCTTCTGCCTTTACAATCACTTTAAGAAGATTTAGCTATCAATGATGGAAAGAATAGGTTTTCCCTTACAAAGACTACTACTGGCAGATGGATATCTGCAAAGACATTTGGGCACTGCAGTGTAAACAAGCTATATCATAGGTATCTGATAGGAAAGTGCTCCTCTGGCATTCTGTGGTATGTAAGTGTCTGATATATTACTTTCGGAAAGTGCCTTGTAAATAAACAGTGCCCTCTTCTGCCTGAAGAAGTGTATAACCTGCAACATACAGTGTGTAGTGCAATTTCTACACTATAGATAAGCTTTAGGTATCCATTTGTGTTTACTCAAAATGCTACAAATTCTTCCAAACAGAGAGCAAGGGTCCCTCTATTCAGCATGCTGGCAAGGGATAGACTTTTCTATTATGGCTGCTTTCTATGGCTCATGTTGAAAAGAATTGAGTCGCCGACTCTCTGCTGAGGGAGCTCTGAGAACTTAGTGATTGGCGGTGTTTAAGTGTTCGGTTCTCAGTCTTAGAGCCGGTGGGTGGACAGATTCAGCATCGGACCGATGCTGCATCCACCTAGGTAAGTATGATTAAAAACCCCATTCCCATACTTCTTTTTTAAAGGTCAGTTGGACATTAAACATTGTAAACAAGAGAAAAAGGAAGGTGCATGCACCTAGTGCATTACCAAAAAACACTTTTATTAAAATTGATAGCAAGAGAGGGTACTCACAAAATGGTGGGTGCACAACCTGTGCAGACTATGACAGAGTGAAAGCTGACGCTAACTAAGCTCTGAGAGGGGGTGCGCCCCCCGAAACGCGTCAGCTTTCACTATGTCATAGTCTGCACAGGTTGTGCACCCACCATTTTGTGAGTACCCTCTCTTGCTATCAATTTTAATAAAAGTATTTTTGGTAATGTACTAGGTTCGTGCTCCTTCCTTTTTCTCTTGTTTTCCAGTCGCTTTCGGATTTCCCCGTCCGAGGAGGGCTGCACACATCGATTCGTTTACCTTTGCCCAGTTGGTTGTCTGCCATACAAGAGGACTTATCAGCGCGGGATTTTATCACTTTCGTTTTGTATATTAAACATTGTAAAGTCTGTTCTGACCATGCATGCAGATTATTGTATAATGTTCTTCAAATCTTACCATTTCTTTTTTTTTTTTTTTTAAGAAATAATACAAACATACAATATACAGGATACAACAACAAAAGAACCCTATAGGAAATTGTTCACAGAATTCCAGGCTTACTTTACAAGAGGATGGAGGACAATAATTGCTGACATGAAAGAGACTAATGCCTAGCACACATAATGAGAAAATTGTCCATTTTTTTTTTTTGCTTGCTAGTCTCATATTGAAAATTAATAGGTTACTAACGATACAAAAATTTTTGTGCAACACGATACAACGATACAATGTTTCCTTCTGAAACTTTCATCTAATCGGACATCAATTGGTGGGGCTGAGCCGTGGCTCTATGTGTCTTATGGATGCTTAGAGCAGGGCTTGGGAGCAAGGATGCACCAGTTCCCCCATAGCAAGCAGCTTGCTATTGGGGGCACTGGTCAAGGGGGAGGAACCAGGAGCATCGACAGGGGACCCTAGAAGAAGAGGATCGGGGCTGCTCTGTGCATAACAATTGCAAAGAGCAGGTAAGTATGACATGTTTTGTTTTTTTAAAGCTGAACCTTTAATACCACTTTAATTTTGTTCTCTTGTGACCCAGAGTCCGCTGATAAAGTCCTATTGCCTGCTATCAAATGACGGGGCAGAGATGTGCCATGCCAATATTGGTGGAATCCACCCCACTGCCTGGTACACAGCAGGCCCTTCCTTTCAGTACCTGACTGAGAGCCAGAGACAGCCATCGTCGCTTCCTCCCCTGTTCCAGCTCTCCAGTGAGCACTGGAGGGGCAGAGCAGAGAGCAGTCATTGACAGCCACTGCTTCCTGCTCTGAGCAGCCTGAGAACTGAGCGATCAGCAGCCAGCAGTTGTGTGATCACTCAATTCTCTGTCTTAGAGTTGACAAGGGACACCTCATGGAGGTGAGTATTTATGTTTTTTTTAAGCACATGCTTCTCCTTTAATTTGATAATATTAAAGCTGAGTTCCACCCAAAAGTGGAACTTCCGCTTTAATGGAAGGTGACCCCCCAACATGCTACAATTGGCATGTCTTTTTTTGGGGGGTGACCAGGGACACTGTTTTCACAGGGTCCCAGTTCCACTTCCTCCCCTGGCGCTGTGGCTCAGGGAAGGAGGTCCACCTTCCCCCCTCCCTCTCAGCGATCTTCTGGGACACGTCACAGGTCCCAGTTACACCGGCCAGTCACAAGGCGCAGCGTGACTCGCGCATGCGCAGTGCGCACCCGGCTTTGAAGCCAAAGCTGGGTGCCCACACCTGTGATGCTGGTGCCGCGGAGATGAGGGGGAGAGGAGCGAGCCCTCGGGCGACCACATCGCTGGAGCCTGGGACAGGTGAGTGTCCGATTATTAAAGTCAGCAGCTACAGAGCGGGACAGATCCCCTTATATATTTTTTCAGTGAACCAGAGGTAAGTGGGTGTAAGCATACACAAGTCCTTTTACACCCACCAGCCAGTGATCAGTTGACTGAGGGTGAGTGGAATAATCATTTATTGTTAGGTATATGGCCATAACAAGGGGAAGATGAGAAATGTGTGTGTCTGCTTATTCTCTGATTAAACAAATGTACATGTAAGTGCTATTTGCCTATAGTAGAGAAGGATAATATTTCTGAACTGGGTAACAGTAGTACTGAAAAGGGATGAATATGTAGAGTACATACCTGTGCTTGAGGTTGATGTTGGAGTTGTAGAATGAACTGATGTAGTAGATACAGGAGTAGTAGTTGGTGCTGGTGTTGTGCTTGTTTGCTCATCTGAACATGAAATAGGTGAAAATTATAATACTTTTGAAATAGGAATATGTCACTATTTTCACTTCCCCTAAATAAAATAATGGACAAACACCACCCTAAACCATTAAACAGCAATCACTTTTGATTATATTTTATTTTGCTCAGATCAGAGAATTGGCTAGCAAATCCTTCTGGCTTTCACTGCTGTTAAGTGTCAAAAATTGATGTACACAGTTTCATGCATTGATGAGGAGATATATCCATCCGCCCATCAATAGTTAGGGGTAAAAAAATAAAAAAAATGTGGTTTCACCCAACTCTTGTTCCTGGCATTTTGATTGGCAGGACAATGTCCACAAGATGCGTCCTCCTAAAAATTACTATTGCCAGGGACTTCTGCAGCTTGTCATGAGCAGCAGCCCTCATAGCAATGCAGAACTAGTCAGTAACCAGCAGCCTACAGAACTGCCTGTAATGTGCACTGAGATGCCTACAGTCCCAGGAGAAGGAGTGGATTAATAAAGGGCAAAGATTATTATCTACACAGAAGGGGTACACACAGTGACAGCTTCTTGCCAGACATGTTTACATGATTGCAAGTATAAAGGCTGGTTAGGGGATATGACAGCAACTAGAGAAAAAGTATTGGTTGCATTGTGGTTTTTACAGCTAGATAAGCCTCTCTGAATCTTTTTTATAATGGAGGAACCTCTGAAATAATTTTCTGGTCTCAGGGAACCTCTGCTAAAAAATGATTCTATTTACAACTCACTGTACATTAGTGTGATGATCAAGGGGAAGAATGCTCCTTACATTTGTGGTCAGTGGGAATAATTGCCCTCTTGCACATAGCCAACAATATAATTGGTTTCAGTGGCAACTTATTTGAGTGGCAGAAATTTCTCCTTTCCCAAGAAACCCTTAGCCCCCTCTGTAGGAACCCTAGGGTTCCACAGAACCCTGGTTGAGAGAGCCTGAGGTAGATGGTAGTGCAGACTGCTGGGTGGGGGCTGTACACTACTGGATGGTGGCATATTCTATTGGGTGGGGGGCCGTATACTGATGGGTGGAGGTGTGTATTACTGAGTGTGGCTGTATGCTGGGAATAGTATTCCGTTAGGTGAGGTGGGGAGTTTACACTGCTGGGTGGAGCATATATTGCGGGATTACAGATATACTACTGAGTGGGGTTTGTGTACTGCAATGTATTATGCAATATTGTTCTTTTACTGCTATAAATAAATAAATATATATATATATATATATATATATATATATATATGTATATATATATATATTGGAACTGCATAGAGGATGCACAGAGGAACATGACTGCACTGGATCTTCATTAGACCTTCACAATGCTTTTAATTATAACTAACATTTCAGCCCAGTGCTGTGGAGTTTCTTTGGCAACCTCTTCCTCTGGTTCACAGAATTTGATGTTGACACCATTGACATATAAATATCTATGATAGTATGATGCCAAATAAGTTGATATCAATAGTTTATATCAAAACCTATGTTGAGCAAAATTTGGAGGCTGCTATTGCTGACCTTTTTTTAAAAAAAAATGCTAGCCTGGTAGAAATGCTTGTCTTCTGACTTTATTAATAGATTCTGAGCCACTGATTTTGGAACAATCATTTAACGAATGAAATCAGATCTGCCAGCTTGTTCCAGGTCAAGGAGTCAAAAACAATTAAAGCCATTAAATTAAATTGAATTGGCAGCCAGCATCCTTTTAGATGGTAGGCAATAATAGTAGTCGCCAAGTTATTCTCAATACAAGTTTTATTAAGTAGCATTTTCAAAAATGTAACCACAAGAGGGAAAATAATTTAATAAGGATCAACAAGTGCATAAAATGGTTGAAGTCAAGGTAAAACCACTTCAAGAAACCTTAATAATATGCATTTCAAATGTGTGTACATAGTGAAAATGTACTATAATTTCCCCCTAAAGTATATCCAAACCCAGAAAGAAAAATATGTATTTATTCCAGCTCACCAGTGCTTAGTTGTGGTGTCTGCAATTTTTTAGGCTTCTCTTTGTTTATTTCACCTGACCATCCTGCAATGAACACACTTTCTGTCCTATTATAACAAAGCTCACTCACCGTACTGTATTTATGGAGGAACAGCATTGTTACCCTAGGTTACCTACCTTATTTGCACTACAAATACCCCCTGCTTCATCTGTAGCTTATAAGGCTGATAGCATTGTTTGAAATATTAGTTCAGCGCACAGGACGTAACAAGGACACTAAACTTCTGGCAGGATCAAAAGCAGTTTTTCTATACTTGCAGAAAATGTACTTATGTTGGTAAAGGAAACCAATGCAGTTACCACATCTAAGCACTGCTAAGTTGCAATACAGTATATTGTATGCAGTATACAGGCTGTCCCCGGGTTACAAACAAGATAGGGACTGTAGGTTTGTTCATAAGTCAAATTTGTTTGTAAGTTGGAACAGCTACATTTTTTAAGTGTAGCTTCAGCCAAAACAAATATTTGTAAGCTTTTTGGATAGCATAGGGAAGGGTTAACACCCCTGTAATGTTTGTTTTGCTGTCTATGTTTCTGTTCAGAAGATTTCACCTCACTTCCTGTCCCAATGATAATTGGATTTTGAAAATTTTGGGTTGTTGTGGAAACAAACCTTGGTGATAAAGCTTCAGTGGAGACACCTTTTTCCCATAGTAACCCTTATAGGAGTGAATTTCCCTTCCTAGGGGGAGATTTCCTCTCACTTCCTGTTGTCTCCCTCCGTTTGTAAGTAGGAGTCGTTCATAAGTCGGATGTTCATAACTAGGGGACTGCCTGTATTTGTTCTTGGGTTAAGATATCCTTTAACACAATACGTCCCATCATGGTTCTTAGTGTTCTTTTAGTGTAGATATTTAGATATTTCCAATACAGTGAAAAGAGTCTACTCACCACAAGGTACACATGTCTTTTTATCTGGATTCCAGTACTTTTCAGGACCACACTGATAACAACCTGTATTGAGAAACAGAGACAAACAGCATTTTTACTTTGTATTATGCTCACTGTATGAATAAAGCAATGCACATGCACCAAATAATATAGATAAGAGAATAAAACACAACAGCAGTAGGAGTGAATATCACTTTGACTTTAGGTAGAAGAGTCAAAGAGCCTAGTATACCACCAGGATAAATAAACGTTATTTTAATGATGTTGAATTTTGTCCAGAGACACCTTGGTATGTAAAATGTATGCATAGGATACATCAGGTTTTATATCCAGGGGTGTGCCCACAGCTGTGAACAGCTATTTTTTTGGGAGAGCATTTCTCTCTCAATCCTTGCTAAGTTTTATATTGGACTTCTTTTGTTCTCTGGCAGTAATGAGTGTTGACACATTTTGCAGTTTTGGGTGTACAGTATGTAATGAATGACTACTTCCACTTGCCCCTTTTGCTGGTTAGAACTATTGTTGGATTTCTGCACAGCCTACCGAAAGTGGAGTTCCATCCAAAAGTGGAACTTCTGCTTTAAGGACTCCTGTCCCACTGACATGCCACATTTGGCATGTAATTTTTTTGGGGGGGGAGTGGGTATCTAGTTTTGACAGGTACTGTTAGAAAAGACTGCTAAGGGTTAATTGCATTTGTGGATTCCTCTAATTCCTTAATGAGCAGCTCTATTTAAACTTCCTGCTTCCTGTTAGAAGGTGCTGTCCTGTCTACAGCGTATCCGTGTTCCTGTGTGACCTGTTTGATCTGACTTCCTGTTTCCTGTGACCTGGCTTGTTACTTCTCATCATCTTCTGCCTGCACCGACCCCCGCTTGTGACCCCCGACTACTCTCCGCCTTCTGCTCTGTACCTCGCTGCCCGCCTCCTGACAACTCGGCTTGTGACCCCGACTACTCTTCGCCTGCCCCCTTGGTCCTGCACCGTCCGCCTCCTGACGACCCGGCCTGCCTCTTATCATCCCTCCATCTACTGCACGGGCTCCCGGCCCCTCCGCTGGAGACCACCAGTGGCTAACGCTAACCTTCAACCAAGCTGCTGCAAGACTCCTGCATCAGCATCAGCCACTCTGCTAAAGCCCTCGTGCCACCCTGTACTCCCGGGCTCCCTGTCCCCACTTCCAGGGGTCCGTGAGTCAGGATAGTAAGAGAGGTTGTTCCCTGCACAACAGACTCCACCACCAGGTACGTGACAGGTACCCAGCTCCCATAGCGCCCTGAGTGGAAGTTCTCCTCTCCTCCTCCCTCCCTACAATCTTCTGGGACACGTTACAGGTTTCAGAAGATTGCCCGGCCATTCAGGACACGCAGTGCGACTAATGCATGCGCAAGAAAAGCTTAGGGCAAAACTTTTTTTTCTTGGAGTAAGGAAATGTTATTACCCCTGTCAGTTTTTTATTTTTGCATCTGTGTCCCATTGAGGAGATTTGCCTACGGTTCCAAAACAGAAAGTGAGAGGAATTCCTTCCAAAGTTAGAGAATCCCTGGTTGTCACCAGAACTGTTGTTCCAATTGGAAAATGTCCCCTTTATTCCTGTTCTGGTGACAATACAAAATCATTTCCTTTTACCCTCACTCTTGTAAATGGGCAGATAAAGAGGCAGAATCTTCCTAATGGCAGCACAGACAATAAAAAAAAAAAAAACTGACAGCTGTTCTAATCACTCCACACTCTATTCAATATTGAAAAAGTGTTTTTCTATTAGTTATACTTTTAAACACACACATGGCATGAGAACTCTGACACATTCACAATTTGCTCAACTATTCTAGCCATTGGTTTTAAGTGTACTGATGCAGAATGGGCTGCCTCTATCAGCATCTCTGCCCCCAGCTTGATATGCCTTGTGGGGCTATGACATCTGACCTTGTTAGTGTGACACTAAGGCTAGCCAGGTCACTACAGTAGCAGAAAGGTTGGCCGAGGGGGGCAGGAATAAAAAAAATCCTTTCCTAAGTGAGAAGTCTGCAGCTGCTTTGAGTCTGATCCTCATATATTTAATGGGTTGCAGGGCCTTTAGAAGAGTTGGAGAAATGTCCTGGTGAACTCTGTTGTCAAGAAGCATTAAATGTGCCTGGTGTGCATACTAGGACCTGGTTTGCTTAGGCCTAGGATAGCAGTCAAGATAGAAACTGATTGAAAATCAATCCAATTGGGACATACAAAACAACAACAACAAAAAAAAACAAAAACACATTTTTAGTAGAGGGATGAAGGGTTAGAACTTCTAGCAATATTTTATTTGCTTTCTGAGCCTTCTTATCCCTCTGACAACTGCATTCCAACTTATTTCACAAGGACAGGATGGGGAGAAAATCCCATCTCACAGATGAAAAAAAAAACCTGACAGATAATTTAACTTATCCGTGCTAGCTTAAAAAATGAGAGCTAGAGTTAATCTTTAACATTAATGCTTGGGAAGGTCTGATGCTACTTATAAAGACAGCCCCAAAAGGAATAAAATGAATGCAGGAGCTACATGAGAGGGAGCAGGTGCTATTCCCCAGACAAAATGAAATGTACATAGGCAGTGTAAGTGTGAGAGGCCTTATCTGATGGGGGTTTGATGGTCAAGAGGTAGGGAGATGTTGCATGGGTAGGAGCTGTGGGGACTGCTAAGAAATCATTCCAGAAACATGGAAAAGAAGAGAAGGTTGCACCACCCACTCTCCCTTAGTTATGGTGTGTCAGTGGGGTCAGATCAACTTGGTGTGTTAGGGGGTCGTTGGAAAAGTTGGATGATTATATAATGTAGGACCCTCTGGGTGGTAAAGTGCTTCCCTTATAATGTTGGTTAGTTTTTCTTTAAACTCAGCACTCAGAACCCGGGCCTTGCAGGAATATTTAGTTATTGAAATTGTCTGGCAGTCTGACCTGTACTATTTGGATACAAGTGATCTAATTTCTCTCCATACATGTGATTTTCTGGCAGAGATTTGTAATTGGTATAGATTCACTTCCTTAAGATATTCAGATTAGTGTCTAGTGGTAATGCATGGGGACTCTATAGTTTACTCTACAGTAATGCATAAAATTGACTGCAGGATGCAGAAATTCCATTCTTTTTCAAAAACACCACTACAAACCGTGTGACTGGACCACAAAGCATGTGCATTTCAAGGTACCACAACACACACATGTGATTGGTAGCTCAATACAAAATGAATGGGCTGCCTTTTTCTGCAATGCATGGCAATTTGTGGGAACACATTGCAATGGCAAAGTAGTCCCTTAGCATTTTGATTGCTAGGAATAAATAAATTGCAGTCATTGGATGTTCTGTGTTATAGAGATTCTTAGCTCAATTGCTGTATCCATCTACAACAGCAATTCATGTTCTTTTTAAGAAAATAAACAGTGAGATTTGTAGCTGCTCCTAATCTCTGTTACAAAGAGTAAATAGAGCAAGAATAGGATACATGAGAGAATGGCATAGAAAAGAGAAAGAACTCTACACCATAATAGTACTGTACCTTCACTATTTTGATGTGGATAGCCATGAGGAACAAATGGGCACTGGCAAGGCTGGTAATGCCAATTGCAAGTCACATTAGGATTTATTTCAAGACCATTCCCTTTGTTAACGTGTGTGTTTTCAAAGTCGCAGTAAACAGCTAAACAAAAATAAAAATAAAATGGATTGTTTTAAACACCAAAGCTTAAAGTAGAAGCCCCTTAAAAATATGTGCTTCAGAAGCTAATTATAAATACAAACGCACTCTTATTGTCCCATTGCAAGGTCACGCATACAGTATACCTATTAAGCCTGCCACTGTAGTACATTTAATGCAGCTTCCTGTGATGGTGTGGCAATGATGCTGCTCTGCTCCTGAATTTAGGAGCAGAGTTGCCACTCTCATGTTGGCTGTGCCTGCATACACTACAGTGAGATGACAGCAAGTCATGGGGCCACGGATATCACTGCTGCTTCAAATGCCAGTCGCTTTGCAGCCCTCTTCAGATTGGGAAGTCCTTGGTACTAAATGACAAACACAAGAAGGGTGTACCAATCCTGTGCATTACCCTAAAGAATCATTTAGTAAAATAAAAGTGAATAAAATACACTTACAAATAACATATAGTCACATGGCAGCACATCAATGAAATGTAACCCTCAGAACAGGACGTGAGCCTGAAAATTTAATACGAGGACCTGGACAATACTTCACAGCAAAAAACAAATTCTAATGTGTTTCGAGGGGTACATCCTCTTATTTAGAGCTCTGAAGTCTTGTTGTGAGGATGGCACTTCAGTGATGTCTTGGCTTGTGGCTATATATTATTCACATTTATATTAATAAAGTGTGGTTTAAGGTTATGCACAAGGTTGGGTGCCCTTCTTGTTGTGTTTTTCATTTAGTTTACTTTATGAGGATTGTGCATCACAGAGCAACTGTATTTATACCAGAGCTTTCAGATATACTTTAATAAATTAAAATGTATTTTTTTCACATGTGTTAAAAGGGACTCTAGTGAGTTTCTTTAGACATACTGTATATGTATAATTTATCATTATGTTAATAATTTAAAACCTTTCTGTGCACAGTTTACAAATATGAATATGCATGGGAACAAGCATATTGAATTAATTCATTCCTTATGTTGGCTTGGCTTCCGACTTGGTAGCACTGCATATTGATTGAGCTTTTGGTGTTTCCTAAGCCTTACCCATATTACCCAAGTCATGATTTTTACACACCAACAGCCAACAAGCCTGGACAGCTGTAAACAGGTTGGAATAAAAGGATCTATGCATTCAAATTGCATCTGTCCATTTCTGAATGTAATTCTGGCCCAGGGGCAAAAAGAGTGATCTGTATGGCTCCAAACACTAGTTCTCAAAATTAACTTTAAATGGTTCCGGAAATTCTCTGTGATATCTAATATTAACAAACTTGACAGCAGAGAATACATCCATCCAATGATCCACAGCACTGTAATAATGCACTGTATAACCAGGAACTACATTTTGATGTAAGGGTAGGCAGATGACTTACGACAAAAATCTGGTCTTCTCCAGTCAATACAAACTCCAGCTGTAAGGCAAGCTGCAGCATAGGCAGCTATAGCTTCACATAGGCATTCGCAGTCCCCTCCTGTGTCACATGCGCAGGCATCATTTAAACAAGCATCATAGTATTTTTCATAATTCACCTGCAAACCAAAAACAGCCATTCAGGAGGTTCACCGCTAGTACAATTTCTTAAACTCTAAATGAGCAGACTTTGCTGATTGATGGCCTGCAATGTAGCTTTCAGTGGTTTCAGTAATGTATTAATGAGTTACTACCAAACTGATGGAAAAAATTCTGGAAACACAAGGGTGAATGGGAACACTGTAAACTGCAGAGAGGATTTTGTTCTCTCAGCCTACTATGCTTTATTTACTAATATATGACTAGTGTAGTCTGACACTTTATTGCTAGCCGTACACTTTACAATCTGATTGTACAACCTCAGTACAATTTCAACTTACCAAACAGCGCAGTGTGAGGACATACCCAAACAAGCTATTCAAATTGTAAAGTCTAAAAGCAACTATGGCCAAGCTGTCAAAGAGCAATTTGAGCTACTAATGCTATTCAGTCAACAAGTTTAGTAGGAATGTAGGTAATGTCCTCTCTCTGCTCACTACTTCTCCATTCATATACAAACTTCAAAATATGACTGATGGCTCCCAAAAAATGTATTATTGGCACTTATTTTAACATGAGCATTTCTGCGTTAGGAGAGTCAGGAAGGAGGGTGTTCCGAAATCGCTAACAGATGTGTTCCAGGATTACTAGATCACAGATAATGGGCAGGGGGTGGGTCAGTGCACTACAGCAAAGTTTGAATGAAGAAATAAATAACAAAAATGTTTGCTGAAATCCTAAGGTTTCATTTTAAAATGTGATTAGTCCGCAACTGTAAAATTGCTACAGACTTTAGGGTAACTTCTGTATAAAAAATAGATTTCCAACTCTGGGATCTCTATGACCAATTATGAGGGATGACCAGTCTTTCTTTTTTTTTTTTTTTCACATTAACATTTTTTATTGAGAAAAGAAGGGGAAATACAAGCATGGTAGATGTGATACAGAAACATGAAGCACAGGGAGTATGGGGTAAAACAAGTTGCAATAACATGCCTCTAAATTTGACAAAACCATACAGTTTGGAGAAGGAGACTTACAACAAATTGACTAACGGTGGGGGAACAAGGGTAACAAAAGACATCACAGGTTATTTGTCAATAGGGGTTATTTTAGATCCAAAGCAGACTATGATCCGATGTTCGGAGTTTGGATTGATGGCTGTCATCTATTTTGTGTATTTGTGTGTGGCAGGTCATGAGATCCAGGTGTTTGCTTTGGGCAAGAGGTCTGGGTGTAGAGGCTAATCTTGACCAGCGGAGCTGGGGAGACCATGCTAGGAATTGTTTGTTGTGGGAAGCATAGAGTTTGGGATAATATAGGTTTCTGTATGACATAATATATTCTGGATTCTGGGGGGGTCAATAAGAGGAATAGAAGGGGGAGAACCAAGGGTAAGAAGGGGAGGTGGGAGAAGGGGGGGGGGGGGTACTGGAGGAGCTAATGACAAGGAGTGGGGTGAGGTGAAGGTGGTGTGCAGGGAATGAAAAAGTGGAGGGGGGGTTTCCATCACTCTCTCCCTCCATGGGAATAGGCCAGTGGGTTGTAGAGTGAGTCAGATTTAAATTTGTGTGTCCTGGGTGGAGCTATTTGTATTGGGAATGGCTGGGAGGGTTGTTATTAGTGGTGATGTCTTTACATTCAGCTGATGTCTGGAAATGGGTCCAACAGGCCCACTTTGATGAGAATTTAGTAGGTGCGTCGTGAGCAATGCTGATGAGGCATTCCATTTCTGCTGTTTTGGCAATTTTGTCTAACCATTCTTTGAGTGATGGGGTTTGTGGGTTACCCCAGTGGACAGGGATGCATTTCTTGGTGGCATTGACCATATGCATTGGAAACAATTTGAGGTAATTATCATGTGGTAAGGTAGAGTGGTGTAGGAGGAATTCCGCTGGTGTGAAATCAAGCGAGTATGTGGTCATCTTGGCAATGATGCGATGTACTGAAACCCAGAAGGTTTGGATGATAGGGCAGCTCCACCATATATGTTGGAGAGTTCCTTTTCACAAGTTGACATCTCCAGGAGGTATCTGGGATGGCCGGATAGAATTTGTGCATACGAGTTGGGGTGCGGTACCATCGGGCAAAGATTTTGTATCCATTCTCCTGTGTGAAGACGTTGACAGAACCTTTGTGTATGGTCAAGTAAACGTGTTCCCAGTCTTCTGGCGTGAAAGATAGGGAGAGGTCTTTCTCCTATGAGGAGCCCGCTAGCCCTGTGTTGGAAGGGACGTTTGAGAACAAGAGAGAATGTGTTGTGGAGGTGGAAATTAAGTGGTGTTGGGGTGTTTGTGTTATGCACAGGGTTTCAAAGGTTGAGAGGGGTCTAGGATGCAAGTTTAGGTAAGGTGTGGGTCCAGGCAGAGATAAGGGAGCCTTCTTCCTTGGATGGGAGGTTTTCGCGCGATAAAGGCATACCATGAGCAAAGAAGTGGTGTGCTAATATATGACTGTGTTGCCAGACTTCCATTAAAAAATTGCTGTGCATTCCAGGGGGAAAGTCAGGGTTATGATGGAGGGGGATGAGCGGGCCCAGATTGGAGGAAATGGAGGTCGATTTACATGTTTCAGTGAAGCTCCTGAGGGTAGGGCCAATTAGGGGGTGGGTATGGGTTTCCGAAGGTATGTATTTCGAGAGTGTCCAGGGAAGGGAGCGCAAGGGTAGTGAGGTAAAGGAGGCCTCGAGACTGACCCAATCTTTGTTTGTCATGGATATTCCTGTCCAAAATTCTGGTCATATGGCAGGCCCTGTAATAGTTTCTGAGGTCTGGTAATCCTATCCCTCCAATATGCTTGGGAAGAGAGAGGTGTGAGTAGCTGATTCTCGGTCTACGGTTGTTCCAGAGAAACCTGGTGCATATGCTTTTATAGGATCGGAAAAAGGCCATGGGGATGTGGATTGGGTCTGCTTGTAGAATGTAAAGGAGGCAAGGTAGGGCATTCATTTTTACAATGGCCACCCTACCGAACCAAGAAAAGACAGGTTTATTACAGCGTTTAAGATCGGTGGCCAGATTATGTAAGATGGGGAGGTAGTTCTTATGGTATAATTTCTTCGGACGTCGGGGAAGTTGGATGCCTAGGTAGGTTATTGCGTCTTCTTTCCAGAGGAAAGGTAAATTTTCCTGACAATGTGGTTAGGGAGAGAAACATTCAGTGCGTAAGACTTGGAGAAGTTTATTTTAAGGTTGGAGAGTAGCCTAAATTGTCAAAATTCTGATAATAGGTTGGGAAGCGTGGTGAGTGGGTCTGTGAGAAACAGGAGGATGTTGTCAGCAAAAGCTGCTACTTTATATTCTTTGGTGGGTGTCTGGATTCCTTTAATATTGGGGTTATTTCTGAGGCTGTGTAAAAATGTTTCAAGGGTGAGTATGAACAGGGGAAAGGGGGCACCCCTGTCTTATCCCATCAAGTATGGAGAAGGCATTTGACAGGAGACCATTTGTTCGGACTCTGGCCACTGGACTGGAGTAGAGAACCATTATGAAGCTTAATAGGCATTCACCCAAGGCTCTGAGAACCGCTTCCATGTAGTCCCAGGCCACCCTGTCAAATGACTTCTGCGCGTCCAGAGACAAGAAGAAGCCAGCTTGATTCGATGAAGTCAGGAGGTGGTGCAAGTTTATGGCTTTGATTGTACTGTCCCTGGCTTCTCTACCAGGGACAAAACCCACCTGGCCTTGGTCTATGATAGAAGGGAGTAGTGGGAGCAATCGATTGGCAAGGATTTTTGTAAAGACATTTTGCTGTCTACGTTTAGTAGGGACATTGGTCTATACCTAGCCATCTGCGTAGGGTCGTTTCCATCTTTGGGGATCACAGAGATGTGAGCTTCTAATAGGCCTGACGTAAGTGGTTTGTTAGTTGAGATGGAGTTAAATGCTTTGAGGAAGAGTTTGGACAGTATAGCAGAGGAGGTTTTGTAGTAGACAGCCGAAAGGCCATCAGGACTGGGGCTTTTCCCTGGTTTCAAGTGTTTAAGAGCTGTGACACATTCCTTTGTTGTAATTGGGCCGTCCAGTTTGTCTGCGGTGTCTGAGGTGAATGCTCTGGGGCAGTGTTCCTCTAGAAAACTCTGTATTAGAGCTGATCAGGAAATTTTCTACAGATAAATGAAACTTCTTTCACTTAACATTAAGAGGTGGAAAGGTACTGAATCTGCTTATATGTGAGAAGAAAACATGCAGTAGTATTTCTTACCAACTTATGGCACTGGGTAAAAGGATCTTTTTGAAGAATCTGGCAGCTCATTTCAGCCCAGGTCTTACGCTTTGGGTTTGCTGCACAGGCATCCACAGCAAATTCTACATCCATACACGTTGGCCTGTCTTTCCATGAGTTAATGAACTCAAGTTGAGTGGCGGCCACATACTTGCTCCTAGTTTCAAAGTCATCCTTCATATTTCCATTGTAGTTGCCACAAAGCCCACACACTGATTCCTGGAGGATAAACATTGTGTTCATATAAGATCACATAAACAGTAAAAGCTGCAGTTAGAGGTTCACCACAAAAAATAAAATTGTAAAGGTCCACTATGGAATCAAAAATAACTAATTAAATTAATGTAAAATAGACCCCACTATAAGCTTTGTTTTACAAAAATGTAAAAAAAAAGTTTTGCATAATGAATTGCAACGAAATATGTTTTCCTTTATTCTTCTTTTAATAATTCATCCCCTCAGAATTTATATGTTTTCCTGACGTTTGCTTGTGTTTTCACCCATGCTGTCAGGTATAATTCTTTGTAGAGTGTCCAAAATCCACACAAGCTAGAGCAGTCTTTTATTTAAACAACCTCCTGGTCTCCAACTCTTTCCTCCAGCCCTGTGCCTTACTATTGGCTAGTGAGACCAGCACAGTGATGGACCAACAGAAGA
This sequence comes from Glandirana rugosa, assembly GCA_018402905.1. NCBI lineage: Eukaryota > Metazoa > Chordata > Amphibia > Anura > Ranidae > Glandirana > Glandirana rugosa. The sequence goes on along the minus strand of BLSH010280915.1, from coordinate 644,475 downwards.
GTGCTGGAGGTAAGGGGCACTGGTAGACCTTGCAACCATAGGCTATCATGGTGACATGGTTTTTGGAGATTCCTCAGTTCTAAAGAGAGGATAAAATCCAACATGCAGACACCTAGAGGTGCTATTCTGCAATGCAAATGACGGTTCTGTTGTAGTTATCGGTACACTTTAGATTTCACTGGAATAAGAACTGATATGAATCCTGATCATGTGAATGGATATGTATTTTACAATATAGGGTGTATTATAACTGCCCTGTATACAAAGTACACCAAAATTGTTCGTAGGCACCTGGGAGAATTGTATGAAAGTGTTTTTTGTTAGAATCTGGAAAAACCACAGTCACCATTTTCAACAAAAATGGTATTCTGTGCTGACAAACTAGCCAAAACAGCCAGAACTTATTCCATTTCATTTGAAGGTAGTGTTATAGATCTACCTCCCTTCCACTCCCTCATTATAGCATAGTCATAGTCACAGCAAATAGCAGAACATTTTCTTACTCTCTGTACAATATGCTACACTTATATGTCTCTACAATACTGACAATTGTGTAATCACATACAGTAACATTATAGATTTGTGTTAAATACACATAGCTTATGACTAGGACATGAAATTATACTCCAGAGGCAAATCAGATGATGTAAAGAAACATGGTTAGTCCATTTGTGTTCATTATGGGTATAATTATTCAACTACATGTGCATACCTTGCCAAGTTTCAGAATCTTTATGAATAAATTCATGTTCTTGTTCCAGAGGAGTGAGATGTAGAATTTATTGGGGATGGTGATATCAAACATGGTGAAAAGGGTGTTGTTGTGCACTTTAATATTCACATTTGGTGTGTCTTGTGAGATGGAGTATTTTTCATCAAACAGCTTCAGTTCTGTGTTCTGTATAAATGAAGAAGGTTTATTGAACATTTCATAAAGCTGAACAGTGTGCTCCTGTTTCTGGTAGCATACTTTTAAATGCCTTGGTATATACAGTCAGATTATGGCTGCGACTGCAGTTGCCAATGCCCCAGGCACTGTATGCAGTGGCACCTTAAAATGAACCTTTCAACCAAAATTAAAATGATGATGCCTGCCCAAGAATAGACACCACAGAGTGCCTGATATTAACTTTATAAGCCAGAAAACACTCCCCTGTGTGCTTGTCTGAAGCTAAGACCTGAAGTCATGGTTTGAAACTAAAAAGTAACCTGAGGCCTGGGATCCCTGACAGAGCTTGGGAATTTAGTTTACAGGGGAGGCAAGGCGTATCCCCATCTGCCGTCCCCCACTAGAACCACCCTTAGGTGCTGGGCAGTGGCCAGGACCAGGTTCCGCAAGCCAAATCGGTGGTCTCCGACAACCCCATTGTGGGGCAACCCGAACCTGAACCACTTCCGATCTGTCCCTGATCCTCAGCTGTGGGCTCGATGCGGGATCAAAGTGCTGGGGGACATAGTAGTGGCTGGCTCTCTTCTTTCCTTTGCTGCTCTGCAGGCCAAATTCAATTTACCTGGTTGGATGCTGTTCCGCTATTTTCAATTTTGGCATGCAATGAGGGCACAATTTGTAGACCCTCTTTGCCTGGAGAGAGACCCGATTGAGGACCTCTTGGCCCAGGAATCGTTAGACAAAATGCTATCCACTCTATACCTAGAACTACTTAGTGTGGAGTCTCCCAAAATGGAACGTCTCTGGGAACAGTGGAAGAGGGACCTGCCCGACTTGGACAGGGAGGATTGGGAAGACTCTCTTGAAAATAGTGTTATTCATTTAATTTCCTCCCGAGATAAACTGATACAGATAAAATTTCTACATAGGGTATACTACACACCCCAGAGACTTCATAAGATTTACCCATTGAGGCCCCCGGACTGTACTAGGTGTGGAGAGGCCATAGGTACATATGCCCACATGTTCTGGGATTGCCCCAGAATTCAGCAATTTTGGACAGAGGTAATAGACAACATAAATAACCGTTTGCAGTTGACCTGCCCTGTGGCCCCGGAGCTGTGCCTTCTAGGTATGCAAAGTGATGAGCAGAGACCCAGGTGCACTAGGCTATAGATTACCTACCTGTTGTACTATGCGAAAAGGGAAATCATACTCAAATGGAATTCCCATTCCCCCCCTCGGTGGAATCTTGGGAGAAATCTATTGACCGGGTTTTGCTTATGTACAGACTGACCTATATTAATAGGAACTGCCCATGGAAGTTTGATAGGGTCTGGCAGCCGTGGACTATGTAGTAGACAAGTCCCCCTATGAGACAATACCTTGAGTGAAATGGCTGGCCTGACCCTTCAGGGGTTCCACCTCTGCACTTGGGTAGAATGTAAACTGCTGGCTGGAACACCGGATTGGGTCATGATTCTTGGATGTGTAACTAGTCTGATTTTTCCCCTTTTCTTTCTTTATTATCTTTCCTTTTTGGTTTTGGACTAAATGAACGACTCGAATTGTTGACGATGTACACCATGCTGATGCTACTTATATACACTGTCTTTGATATAACCTGTATCATGCTTTGTTTTTAATAAAAAGAACATACTGGTATTATAAAAAAAAAAAAGTAACCTGAGGAATTCTCTTTAGACAGAAGAATGGCAATTGGTGATAACCTGTATGATGAGCCTCTGGCAGAATTCCTCTCTGACCTTTGAGCTGTACAATAGTTGCAGATGGCATTATGTGGCCACTGGGAGAATGCAAGCTTTTATTAGGTCTTTTTTCATAGCTATGTTTGCCTTGTGGCAGCATTCCTTAAAGAAGTATTCCAGGTATGGTTTATTTTTACAGTGTTACATTGGTTCATTAACTACTGTACATAGTTGCATGTAATTGTGTACAGTATATACCATACCTGGCTTATGTCCCTGGAAGCATGAGAATCACTGAAGTAGACACATCAATATTCTAGTGATCTCCACTCTCTGGGTCTTGTGCTGAGCAGCTGATGTGATGCATTGTGAATACAGGAAGTTGGCATTGGTGCCATTCAGAGGATGCTTTGTATTTTCTAAATGAATGTAAAGCATTCACTGATTGGACAAGGTGGAGAGACAGGGAGGTGACATCAAATCTAAGATGGAAGCTGTACTTGAAGCTAAGATGGGGGCTGTGCACTTGAGGCAGGGTCTAATGACTTTAAGGTACTTTGTTGTCATGGGTCACCGGGAATCTGGATAGAGGACTCGGAGCTGCTGAAAACTGTTTGCTGTTGATCCGTGTGCTGCAGGTGAGAGCTGTTGAGCCAAATGCTGCTGCCAGGAGAACCAGGCTACAGCGGATAGTTGCCGAATTCACACTGCCACTGCACTACTTGTAAGATGTGTGTAGGTGCTGAAAATTCCCTAGATGCCACATAGGCTATATCCGTCTTTTTGCTGCAAGGGAATATTGGATACTGCGGGAAGCTGACTTGAAAAGAAAGCCCTGGGGAGGTAGGCAGGCAAGACTCTTTTGCTAGCCCTTGTGGCACCACTGGAGTTTTTTGGACCAACTGTTGCCCTTGTGAGAGGTCTTTAGCCACTTGCTCCTGTATGAGCACTCCAATTCTACAAAACATGGACCTCAATGCCAGCAGTGCCTTATCACCTTGTTCACTGGCTGTGTTGTAGGAAGGGCCTTTGCCTTAAGTCAGGTTGGAAGGTCTCAGAATCTGTCTTTTCTGTATTTGAAATATTTGTTCCATTTTGTTCCTGTTTATCTAATCTTATTTTTACCAGGCTTTGCAGTCCAACAAAGCCCATCTAAATACTCACGAGTGTGTCATGATGTAATTCAAGTCCAAGGGTGGGGCACAACTAGTGCAAGAAAGAAGGGACCCAAAACATTAGTGGTTCCTTCAGGAGTGAACTCTACAGATATATGTAAAAGTGAAATTTACGAGAAATTGTCATTACAAGGACCATTTATCTGAAAACCACTTATGTTATGTACGAGTCTAAAGAATCCTTCTCTACTACAGTCTCTAGTTGTCTTGTCTGATTTTACAAGTCATTTTCAAGGTCATTCGTTGGTCAATGTAAAGTTATTTTACCTGGGGAGAAGTTTTTGACGGTTACGACGTTTTTTCATCAATCAATTTGTTCATGTGAATGTATATAGACATCTCAAGTGAGGACTTCCTTGGTGATTACAAAACCCAGGGAAGAAAGAACGTGATCAA